>SMGT01001677.1:65173-78530 GCA_004794575.1 Lanistes nyassanus | reverse complement strand
CTGGCTCGACAACATCAAATATATCTACAGATTATTTACAGAGAATCACCGTGCTCGTGTCTAGGGTAAGACGCTGCCTGATTACGTCATACCACATGGTATCAAACTCCAGAGGGGAAATCAAATTGCAAAACCGGCCTATGATCCCACACTATACACAGATACAGTAAGTGACCGACAACAGAGCTCCTACTCTTGTCACTACTAAAACAACTGATTTACCGCAACACACAGCTCTAAAGCTGTACAACGACCCAACCACGAAGTTTGTGACAACGCAACCACCAGCACTTCCCTCTATCTCCTCTTGGCGTACGCCCGGCCTCTAGCTTACGACGTCTCCTGTCTCCGGCAGGGTGAAACCACCTATCCTAAATCAACCCGAGTTGATCAACCCAGACTCTAAGATAAGTTTATGGCAAGAGCAGTCCTTATTCAGAAGGCACAACCAACAGTCGCTTACACGTCTATTCCGTAGACTTGTCGGCGAAATACAGCCCAGTGTATTCAGCGTGACTGCTAGCTGCTGCTCTGATGTCCTGGCTAAGATGGCGAGGGGCAGAGGTCCGTGGGTCTACACGTGTCCGCTTCTCTTGGTCTTCCTACTTCATCTCTCCTGTGTCTAGTCCGATTCTGAGTGTCTGAATCCCTCCCTACACTCACGCTCCCCCTGCTTAAGTACCGTGCGCTCGCGCTCCCCGAGTTCATGGGGGCCACCTTATTCTAGTTTAAACCAGTTCCGGCCAGCGGAGCTATTAGCCTGGCTATGACGTACCATCCACCTACCAGGTGTGAAGAGAGGGAAGGGAAACAGGCTAACCTAGGAGTGACAGGTGACAACCTAGGAGTGACATGTGATACTGAGAGCGAAATACGTTACTGCTGCTTCCAATGTCCTGTTAAAGCAATGGAGAAGAGCTGAAGGCAGTTCACCTGGGGAACTACACAGAAGCCAGCTCAGAACACGGAGCGGCGGCAAAGTCTCGTGCAAATCTTATGTGCCACAAGGCACGAAGAGAGTAACTAGCTGAATTTCGCTCGTTTGTCTGAATATAAAGTAGATTACCATCTAATTTATCACTTTATCATGAAGTACAGATCTGTGTTATTATTGGCAAGCTTGCAGGGTCTGGATAGCTCAGTTGCTAGAGCTGCGGACTTGCAAATAAGGTTGCCGGTTCGAATCTTGGTGTGGTCAAGGATTATTTCCTGGAGTTATAGATTGTGGAAACTGTCTGTCCACACTGGCCATCCTACTGCAGCTATCAGCGTGGTGGTTCTTTCAGTGCATAGCTTAGTAATAGTACCCCATCACCCCCTCCCCTATAGTCCCCCGTCCTGATATGCACCCAGTTTGCGGCGGGACGTTAGGCAGCCAGCAGCCAACCAACGTGACAAGCTTGCCTTCCTCCCTGTCTGTGTACAACTTGTCCTGTGCGCTACTCATCCTCCGCTTTATTTCCTCTTTTTCTCTCTCTCCTCTCCCCTTCTCCACAACCCTACCCCCTGTACCTCCCTCTCCCACCTATTTCTCTCCGTCCATTGACGTACGTGCGCCCACACGCAGCCGCAAGCGCGTGCATACATCATGTATAGAACGGCTAATCCGACGAGAATAGGCAGGGAGGCAAGAGCTCAGGACACGCGGCGGGTGCGCAACATGTGAAGACGCGAGTAATATTCACCGACAAGCTGAAACCCTTCAGATGGAATTCCAAAAGCAGCATTGATGGAGGATGTGACTGGACGAGAAATTGGAAGCCCCTCAGCTGCACGTGACGGCACGCGCTTCTCGCAGCTCAGTCAACAGACTCGTCGCACGCGCTTCAAACTACAGAAGCAGAGTCTGTGACCTTCGCACGGGAGGGTTTTGGATAACTCTGAAGGTACAGCTGCGGACTAGCGTGTGGGTGTTGCTGGTTCGAATCCAGGAGTAGTCAGGGATTATTTCCTGCAGTTAAACATAGTGCAGACTGCGTTTGCCTTTGCAGCTATCAGTTTGGTGGTTCTGTCAGTCCGTAGCTTAGTGATAGGTCCCTATCCCCGAGAGGTGGCAGCCATGTTGCTCTAAAATTACCTACCTTCTCACCTTGCGCATTGGACTGTCTCTGCTCTGCTTTCTGCATTCCCCACATACCCTGTCCAGCCTCACTGTCTAGGACAGACATTACATGCCTCACACACCCTGTCCAGTCTCACTGTCTAGGACATACATTACATGCCTCACACACCCTGTCCAGTCTAGGGGCAGCATTACGCCTCATACGCCCTCCCTGACCAATCTTATTGCCTTCAGGAAGTCGGATCTCACGACCCTTTCCAGTTGTGCTGCCTTAGTGCTGCCTTATTACTGCGTGAGGGGGTGAAAGTGGGTTTTAAAAAACTTAACGGAATATCAGTCAAATAAAAATCGAGATATTATCTTAAACTGCCCACATGTTCATCATTCCACAGCTTCTGTAAGACAGTTATTCTGAACAGTTTTTGTTGAGAGTTCCTCACTCGTGCTCTGACGTCAGCAAGAAGTACAGTTTATTACATAGCAGCCCCAGGCGGACCCTTGTTCGTCAGGAAGTGCGTACTCACGGTATGACAAAGCAATCAAATCTTGGAACAAACGCCATCTAATTAACATCAGAACAACACATAACCCTAACCCACGATGCTTATTTCTCAATAAACAAAGCTTGCCAAAACAATATAAAAAAAGCGTATTAAAATTCTCTTTACAAACATACATAAGGGGATGATTACAGAGAACGCACAAACAGTTTTTTCTTGAAATATAAGACTGTGTTTGATTGTTTCCAAAGTACACTTGCTTTTATGTGATGCTACCAAAGGTGTCGGGCAGAATCTTACTTTAGGAATATTAGAAACATTTATGTAAACTCGACTCGATCAAGCCATGTCGACCAATACCCTGAATTGTCCCGACCACTGAGAAGTGCTGAACGGCTCGCTATTATCAACAAACGTTTGTGGACTTGACCACTAAGTGGCTCGACGATGGTTCTTTATAGTTTTATAGTTTTCAAAAAATCATGAGCATCTTTCAGTTTGTCATTTTTTTAAAAATCGGCCAGTAGGCCTAGAAATTGCAGAATTGTTATCATGGGTCGCAAATAAGATGGCAACTAAACTGTAAACAAGAATTAACCCTTCAAGTCAGGACACTTATTTTGCTACCCAAACAGAACGCATTTTACATTGATCTAGAACGCTTTCGTGTAAAAAGTGTTCTGGTCTGTGTTCTCGATAGTGTTCAAATAGCTGGAAAATATATAAATATTCTGATTGTGTTCCAAATGTGTGCAAGCAGCATTCACGTAGGGGCATGCTAAGAACACATGCAGCACACACCCTACATACAATTTCCACTCGTAGCACATATAATTTAGCACCGGCCCTGCTTGAACACTTTTCATATGTAATTAGTTTTTAAAATATTTAGCGTGCGTAGCTCATAATCACGTGGTGACTCTACGCCAGTCTGCGGCCTTTGGGACGGTGTGCCGTCGGCAGCCTCTTCTCATCCAGACAAGCTCGCATTACGGAAGGAAGACTGTTTATAAGGCTGACTGGTCGCCTAAATGTCCAGCTAGGGGGAGGGGGGTGCCTGGATAGCTCAGTTGGGAGAGCTGCGGACTAGCAGATGGAGGTTGCTGGTTCGAACCCTGGTGTGGCCAAGGATTATTTCCTGGAGTTAAACATTGTGCAAACTCCATTCAGCCATTTTCCCGCACATTAAACTGCCTGTACGCACTGACCATCTTACTGCAGCCATCAGTCTGGTGGTTCTTTCAGTGCAAAGTTTAGTAATAGGACCCCATCCCCCATAGTGCGAAATCAGCGCGAGGTGGAAGCACTGTCCCTCTAAATAACCACCACCATAAGTGTCGAGCTGTACACTAAGATTGAGGCAGCTGTATAGATCGCCGTCGCTTATGTAACTCCCAACGTAAGCTTAATACATCAGGGGGGCTTTAGAATACAGTGGTGTGCAATGGACCGTGGTATGTTTGCTGGAGAGGTATGCAAGATCAAAGATGGTCTGGATATGCCTACTAAAATAGCTACCAGCCGATAAAAGAATCTTGGCATCTGGTGTCCGACTTACACTTCCTCTGGCACCCTGTTCATGGGTCAGTGTGAAAATAGGTCCTGTCACTACATTTACAGTAAAGTTTTGACCTATAACCTTTTAAAATTTGTTGTCTACAACCTTTTCCATTTCACTTTTTTTCAAAGCATGTCATATGTCTTCTTGTGGTTCCAGTCTCACTGTGCGAAACGACATCAAAGATTTCCAATGGCTGCACCGTCACTCCAAACAGTGATCGTCCAAGACCTTCCGCGATCGTTCGCCTTATGACAGTGTCACTCGGAGTCCGGTAACCTCTTTTGTATCGCGTGCAGGACAGGGCAGGGCAGGGCAGGGCAGGGCGGTATCAATGTTGGCATGTTTCCTGTGCATGACGATATCCCTACAATCCACAAGCTAAAGACATGTACTTTTAATGTCTGACAGAGCAAAGCATGCTGTCATAGCGGAGGCATTTGCACAGTCTGGCTAGAAAACTCTAGCTGCAAAACAAATCGGCTGATAACTTTTTTTCTGGTTCAAACGTATCACAACTATACAGAACTATACAGAACTATGTCAGAACTATACAGATAGAAGCTGTGGTTGGATAGCATGGCAGGAGAGTTAGGTTAGCCAGATATTGATCAATATTCACCAGGTATTCAGCGTATATAACAGGGGCGACCCAAGACAAGCAAACCACGTGTTCTGTTTACGTCACATGGCCTGGCGAAACACCGGCAGGACACCAAGCCAGATATTCCAATCATTCTACTTGAGCGAAAATTGCTAAAATGCTTCTCTAAATGTGCGTTACATTTACCGCAAACAGTGACTACAGATCTTTTTCTTTACAAGACATTGCAAGTAATTTTACATACACTCTCCCTCCCCCCAACACACACACACACACACGGAGGATTACCGTGGTTGTACACAGCGTATAGCCGTATGTGGGCCTAATATATCAAACATATCAACAACATTCAAGAAAAGAAACTGTGGCATGTCTTACCTTCTGACGAGATGCTCTTTAGACAAGTGCATGAGACGTCTTCACGAAACAAAATCTCAGTGTAGATGGAAAAAAACTACAACAGCTTCACCTTACATTCTGGTGCGCATGCAGTACCAGCACGCGCTTGTGTTGGTCGTAACGGTTAGTCAGGGTTCACGTGCGAGAGCGTTGAGGGTTTACGTGCGAGAGCGTTGAGGGTTTACGTGTGAGAGCGGTGAGGGTTCACGTGTGAGGGCGGTGAGGGTTTACCTAAACGCACGTGTCGTGGTGCCAAGCTGTGTCTCACTCGTTTGCCTTGGTTTCCGCGGCTGACTATCAAGTCCGCGGGACTGCCGTTGCCGTACTGCTAATGAAAGCTGATTAGCCCACAGCTCCCAGCAAAACATCCTCCTACAATCTGGACACGACCGGCACTCTAGGACATCATTTCATTTAGGATCCCTTTCCGCCCGAAAGAGGTTTCTGAAAATAGTCCTCAGCTGCATAACGAAGACAAGCGCATTAACGTCATCCTGATTTTGGAGCCAAACTTGTCCACAGACTTCTGCGAGGCCTGTTCGATCCTTGGCAGCGTATTCAGATCTTCAAACACAGAGACAAGCGATTGTCAGAAGAGACATAAAGCAAGTTTGAAAAATGCTTTAACAGCCGTACAACCAGTATAATTCGTTTCCGTTTCACAAGGAACGGCGATTTGGTTTAGTCAAGCTGAAGCAACCGCTTGTTATAGTCTATTCACACCTGAGAACATCGTGTGTGACCGTAGCGTGGACACTTCGTGTCTCAGGTGGTCACAGACCATGTCGTCTGCGTTTCATGGCAAAAGTCCCAGTGATCATCGCGGCCGTTGAGCGCGGCTTTAGTACGCAGCTGTTGTCTAGAGAACGCAGGAAGCGTCCAGTCAGCGACAGATCTGAGCTACGGAGTAGAAGACGGGCAGACGCGAGGGCAGTCTGTCGGCACACGCCTGCAGCCACGCGCGTCTGACTGTGCGCGTGGGAAGGCGGCATGCAGGCTGCTGACAGCGTGCGACCGGCGGGCCCCGGCGAGATGCGAGGGACGCGAGACAGACGAGAGATGCGAGATTGATGGAAATGGTTGACCGGGGCCCGCCTGCCGCCTTGACACAAACCTCCCGACGACGACCACCTGCAGGAAGTGGTCGCAGGTCGTCTCGGTGTCCTCGCCGCGATCATCGTCCTCGCGAAATCCTGACGGCGTCGTCGCAATAGGAAACTCGTCAAGCCGACGCGGCGCTGCCTCGCGCACTTGCAGTTCCATCTGTTGCTTCATCTAGGATCGACCCAACCCCCTTCCTTCTCTCTCTCTCTCTCTCACTCTGGTGACCGTCACACCAACACACGCGAGCACACGTGAACGCACAGACGAGAGGTTCGATCTGTCTACACAGCCCTTTGCCCATTTAAAAGCCTTTTACATCCCCACAGGACGGGATAAACGTGCGGTGGGAAGGAAAGTCAGTCAAATCTCTCCTCTGTGGCACGGACAAATGGAAAACCAACGAGGTCTGCAGTGTTTCTCGTCACAGACAGCATGCAAATGAGACGAAAGGTTGCTCTGTATTGAGGAGAGATGTCAGAGAAAATTAAACAGGAGGTCTCAGTAAATCGAAGGAGGAAATTTATCGAAAAACAATGGTCTCACTAAAATAATAAAAAAGCGTCTTACTGAAAGATATACGATATCTCAATGAAATGATACAAAATGTTTCACTGAAATAATACAGGCTGATCCACTGAAATAAAACAGGATGTCTTACAGAAATGATACAAGAGGTCTTACTGACATGAGAAAAGCACCGAGGCTGAAATGAAGCATGACGTCACACAAAAGTGGGAGAACAGGCTTCACTCGCGCGAGAACAAAGGTCACAGCCTAAACGAAGCAAGGATTCCACTGCAGGATAAACATTACTTCACTGCCCTAATCTATGAACAATATCTGAGGTTATTCTCTGTTACACGGAACTCTAGTTACAGAAAGGATGATAAAAAACAAGTTCCATAAAGTCTCTAGGGACTGATAGGCACATTTTTACATAACTATCTGGGTTTTTAAATATAAAATTATATGCATGCACATGAACATGTGCACAAACGTAAAGGAAGATATTACATACCTCAAATTTTGTACATACCTCAAATATTGTATTTACATAAATAACTTTTGTATATACATAAAATGTTTGTAAATAAATGAAGCGTTTTGGACACTGCATATGTTACAGCTGTTAGATGCGGACGTGTATGCAAAAAACGTGTCTGTGTCAGCGTGTGCGTGTGTGTGTGTGCGCGCGCGCGCGCGTGCGTGCGTGCGTGCGTGACACTGGGGTGGTACTGGTTCACTTTCGTGAATGGCCGAGATACACAAGTCATAGCTAAGTGACCTTGTTCAGAATCTGAACTGCTGCTAATCATAAGGCTTTCAAATTTAACTGTGATCGTATGCACAATCTAAACCTTGACTTCAATCTAAAATCGTCTCTAAATCCTCCCAAAAAAATAAGACAATACATAATGCATCTGACAGCGCAGGTAGTAAACGCCCATCCAGACGTTAGATATATTTAATAATAAAAATAAATAAATAAAAAGAGGGTAATAACCATTAAAATACACCAAGTAAACCATAGGACAAGCGTAAACTGTACAGCACTAAAAGTAAAAGGCGAACACCAAGGTAGAGATAAACAAAATATAGGAACAGGGCGACAGTAGGGTCGACCAGCAAGCGCTCCACCACTCAAGCCACAGGCAGCCACCTTCCTCCAGCCGCGCCAGGAAAGCGACCACATCGCCACCACCAGTCCAGAGACCAAGCCACGCCCCTCTTCCCTCCCCCTTCCTTCCCCAAGCTCACTGTCCCAACCCTCCCCGTGCGAAATCACCGCGAGGTGGAAGCACTTTCCTCTCAAACCACCACCACCACCACCACCACCACCACCACCACCACCACCGACGACGACGACGACGACGACGACAACGTGATCGTATGTGGCCGATTAAGGAAGGTCTACAGTCATTTAACCTTACGTTTCCGAAAACAAATCGCCATTATCTTGCTGCTATTAAACGGCCCCTGTCTCGACGCACCTTCCTGTTTGCCTACACAGCTCGACCCTCGGTTCTATGTGCATGTGCCTACATCACGGACGTCGTACATACGGACCGACATCACGGACGTCGTACATATGGACCGAGCATGCTAAGACGCCAGCGCAGCGTGGCGCTGACTCACTCGCGCGGCGGCGTCCGCCATCTTACTCTGCCTCGCGAGATGGGGCGTACAAGGCTTACTGTAGGGTGATAGACGACCGGAGTCAGGTTTATCACTTAATTACTGCAAGCCGGCCAAATACATTTAAATTTTAGAAACTCTTTTCCTGCAAAAACAAAAGTGTATTGACCAAATCAGTGAATATTGTTAAAATACTTCTTAGTAGAGTGCATTAATGAATAGATGAATAGGTGCCTATGTCTTTGCGTGTGGGTACGTCTGCGTGAGTGAGCGTGTTATTTATATGTCTATTAATCATCGAGTTTATTTATCAATATATGGATATTCTAATGCCAGGTGAATTACGATTGACGTGTGTTCCCTGAATTTTTTTTTTCTTTTTTCTTTTTTTTGAATACCCCTTGAGGGTAAAAGAATAAACAAACTAATAAAGAAACTTGAACATACTCGCGCGCGCACGCACACGCACACACAGAGAAAGAGCAAAGAAAAATCTTGTTAGACTGGGTATTTATTATTTGCATTTGCATCACTTATACAGAACAAAAATCACTTGTACTGTAAGAAAAATAGTGCAAGATTAAGATACAAAAGTACTTTATATTCCTTCAACAACAAAGTGCAATATAGTTGTGGCTTAACAGTCCTTGTATCTTACAATGCTGATGACACCCAGCTAGCTCTCTCTCTCTCTCTCTCATGCACGCAGGTAAGCACGTATACTTCCAAGATGACTTTTTCCTTCCATGATGCAAAATGTACATTGCAAGTGTCGTAGGAGATTGTGCTGTCGGTACATCTAATATACTCTGGCATTATTGTAAATAATGACCACAGAAGCTATAGTGTACTCACAGGTGAAACGATTTTCCTTTCTTTGACTTGTTCGCGCAGTTCCACGCGGCACAACAAGGCATTCTCTGAAATTCACAATGTCGACAGACTTATTAGTATATACTGAAAGGGGTCCGACTCCTACAAAATCAATCTCACTTTGAGAATTCCATGCATTGGCCATGTCTGCCTTAATTGGCGGTGGTCGTAGTTTAAAAAAAAACAACAAAAAGATTCATTGCTTTTGGGCTAACTCGCTAGCACAGCCGCCGCATAAAACAGTCCGGAAAATATATTTACGACAAATATATATAAATACATATTAATTAGAGGAGCATTATAATTATATATATATATATTTATAATGCTCCTCTAATTAATATATATTTATAATGCTCCTCTAATAAATATGTATTTATAATGCTCCTCTAATTACTTTCAGATAAAAATCTTACCACAGATTCGTAAACGAAGCTTGGACCCCCCAAAATAAACAATTCACAGTGTAGGCGACTATGACGCTATGTAGGAATGAGTCGGGATGAGGCATGGTAAGATGGCGAGAGAGAGAGAGAGAGAGAGAGATGTGTGTGTGTGTGTAAAAAATATGTGCACTTTTACCCCGCGCTGCATGTTGCATGAACTTTGACCCTGCAATCTGTGCGAGAGTTGCACTGGCTGTGAATAGTACTCCACTCCCGTGTTGCCAGATCCCACCTCCAGGTCGCGCTGGGTCACATGATTAACAAGGTCGATCGATGGGATGACAACAGGGAAAACACAATTCCTGATTTTCCAACAATCCTTCGGTTTTTACATCCCAGCCGACAACTACACCTCCGCTGCTTGTGAGACTGAAGAAGATTTGTTTGAATGCAGCGGTATTTGTGTTTTTCTCCCTTCTCGTGGGCTGTAAAATTACACGATATCTTGTTTTGTTATTTTTACTTCTTTTTGGACCTAATTCATCTGCCTGCACTTCTGTCCCTGTCGCTTCCTGAAGATGGTCGTCTGTTGCACGTCGATGCTGTGCAAACGGTACCGTTACAAATACAGCTGGAGGGGCTGTCAGGTGCCAGTTGCTGCCTCCTATATAGAGTATCAGCATCTGGAAAGTTTCTAACTCATGTCAATGAAGGCTTAATGGTGACGTGTTAATGATAGTTTGTCAAAGGTAACACGTTAAAAAGTTGTGACAGGCACTTTGAAACCTTGTGAAAGGTAACATTTGAGAAGCACTTTGTATAAGCTTCTACAATGACCATTGTGACACCTCGAAAAAGACGCACACCTGTGAATGACAATTTGTGTGCAAATTGTTTTCTGATTGAAAACTTGTGAATGGAAAGCTTGTGAAAGTTATAATGAAATCAGTTTGTGAATGACAATTTGTGTACAAGTCGTTTTCTGATTGAAAACTTTTGAATGGAAAGCTTGTGATAATAGGCAGTGATAGAAAGCTTGTAAATAAAAGGTTGTGAAGGACGGCGCTCGATTAACTGTTTTTCAAAAGACAATTTGTGGATGACAGCAGAAGCAGCAGTTGTTCCAGAGGTGCTGCAGCCTTGAGACTCCCGCCGGCGCTGGATGGACCGCCCGACCTTCCGGACACTCTCGCCGCCGTCACTACGTCCATCAGAAGACCAGCCCCAGCCGTGTGAAAGGCATCTGGGGACAAGCGACTCTGCTAGGCGCGTGCTGGCGCGTGTAGACACCGGAAATACCCGATGAGACAATTTATGTGTTTATTTCCGACGCTCTCTTTTCTGGAACATCAGACATTAGCTGAATTAATCTCCACAATGGGGCCGCGACGTTGTTCTCTCGTGTTTGTCTCACCACAGTTACCTGCTCCCGTTGCACGTGTACTGAGCACACAGCCCGTCCGCTCAAATATTCTTGTACCAAGTGTTGCTGGCATACGCTTAACTTGTTTGGTGCACAAAGCGCGTGTAGTTCAAACATCGGTACGCTGAATTTAATGAACTTCAGTTTAGGGAGTAAAAATAGCCGAGGCAAAATTCTGGAGACTTTCGCAATCGTACTTCTTTCTTTCCTTCTTTGTTTCTTTCTTTCTTTCCGTATGCATGTGTGCATGCGCAAATATGCAGTCGTAAATGCGTGTCTATTCGTTATTGCATAGATTCGATCGCACAGTAAAGCAAACATCGAAACAACAAATGAGGACAGAGCGCTTAAATTATCGAAAGATAACTCCAACAAAGGTACTGGCAGCGCTCACACATAGCCGTATGCAGAGGATCTGCCAAGTCCCTTTCTTTCGGCCCTCTCTTTGCTACGTGTTTAGGTACGGTAAGCTCCCTTTAGGGCACAGGCGTCTGCATACGGCTATGTGTGAGCGCTGCCAGTACCTTTGTTGGAGTTAAACATCAAAACACTAAAAATCTAATATGCAGCTAGGAGTTAAAACTGCAATATTTACCCCCAACGTGTTAAAGACAGAAAACCTGTCCTCCAGCCTCGGAATGAATCAAGTGTTGTTCGTGACGCCATGGGCTGTGCTCGTGACATTAGACACGCGCGCTGACCTCGTGACCTGGCTACGTGGTTCTCGCTGTGCACGTAAAGGGTAAAAGCCGGCAACGTATGGCATGCTCTCCGAAGCATGTTCGGCTTAAGAAACCTCTGTTAGTTAAGTTAGCAACAGAAGAGGGGCTAAACCAAACTGTAAGCGACAGACTCGACGTTTGGGGCCATCGCCCCCTCGTCAAAAGAACACAACTGACTGTCGTGCATAGCCATTGTCCAGTCACTGTTCCGTGAGCGGGAACTAGCGACGCTACTTGTGCCGAACAAGCCATCCCTCGCTCACCATGTTGGGCAAAATACTAACAGCTCCTACAAGCCATCCCTCGCTCACCATGTTGGGCAAAATACTAACGGCTCCTACAAGCCATTCCTCGCTCACCATGCTGGGCAAAGAGCGAACAGTTCCAACAACCCTGGCGGGAAAACAACGTTTTGTGTTTCGTCTTCCGAATTCGGTCTTCGGTCTTCGGTGCTTCGATGAAACTGCGGTTAGTAAACTCCTTAAACTCCAGCCCCTCCTGTCTGTTCCCACAGTCAGAGTGATAAAGACTGTTTTGGAAGGTCGGCTGCGAAGTCTCTTTCAGACGGCAAACGGTGTGAGGAATTTCTCCCAGGGGCATCAACAAGGTAGGAAATTACTGAACGTGTCACGACACATAAGGAATGTGAAGGAAATACAAAACTCGGGATTTTAAAACCGATTGCGCTGATCACATTACAAAAGCGCTAGGAACTAGTGTCTCCGAGCGAACCTGACTTGTGCTTTTTGGCTGCTTCGGGCGCATTGCAATTGTTGTCCACGATACTGGCAGAACGTGATGGCACATAACGCTCTGCCCTCAGCAGCAGTTTCTCGCACGGTAGTACACCTAGCACAGGGGAGACAATTTTAAAGACAGGAAAGCCGACGAAAAGTTCTCTGGTTCTATGCCAACCTTTCCTTGCACATTCTTCTATATTCCAGGTTATCGCTATTATTAGCGACTTGATTGTTCTTGGGCAGCGCGCGTGCACGCTAACACACACACACTAACACACACACCACACACACACACCACACTACACACACACCACACACACACACCACACACCACACCACACACACACACCACACTACACATACCACACACCCGCCTACACCCACACACCACAAACACCTACAGACCACAAACACCCACACCACACCCACACCAGACCCAAAAACACACGCGGTAGTCATCATTATTATTATCAACGTCGTCATCAGCACGGCTTTTTGTCGGACTGTGCGAGGGCTGGAGTCTGTCTGCGTCTGGTGGACAGTCTGGGCAGTTCAGTAGGTAGATACGTTTCATCTTCAGCAGGTAGATACGTTTCATCTTCAGCAGGTAGATACGTTTCATCTTCAGTAGGTAGATATGTTTCATCTTCAGTAGGTAGATATGTTTCATCTTCAGCAGGTAGATATGTTTCATCTTCAGCAGGTAGATACGTTTCATCTTCAGTAGGTAGATACGTTTCATCTTCAGCAGGTAGATACGTTTCATCTTCAGCAGGTAGATACGTTTCATCTTCAGCAGGTAGATATGTTTCATCTTCAGCAGGTAGATATGTTTCATCTTCAGCAGGTA
>SMGT01001677.1:0-21094 GCA_004794575.1 Lanistes nyassanus | reverse complement strand
CCACCACCACCACCACCACCACCGCCGCCGCCGCCACCACCACCACCACCACCGCCGCCACCACCACCACCACCACCACCACACGTCAGCGCTTTAAGCGATGCTGTTCTGACAAACGCAGTGAAATCGAACAATAGACCCCTAATCTGTTGGACAAGCGTGTGAAACAGGGTCAGAATCTGGTCGCGCAAGAAGGCAAGTGAACGCCTTTCATGTTGGTACAATTTCAGATCCAATTAATCCAAAAGCTTGTCGTTTTAAAATCCGCTCTAAACTTCAGTATCCCCTCAACAAGGGCGAAACAAACAACTTCCACAAACAAGACGCCGTGGTGTTTTTGAGATAGAGTTTGGATTTGGTTTGCTGAATGTAATAGTCACACGTCTTTTGTGGAACTCATTCCCCACCTTCTCTCTCTCTCTCTCTCTCTGCAATGCCTTACAAGTCGCATAGTAACGCACTGATTAGGCCGCAGCCAATTCTCGAAGAGTCTCTCATTTTCCAAGTTTCTCTCGCTAGAAGGTGGACGAGGAAGAGGGCGTTGGAACTTCTAGAAATACCGACACCTGGAACTTTCGCCAGCAGGGGGAAGACCTGGACTATCGCAATCCCGTATACACAGGGTGAGCCCACAAGCGTGAGTAAATTTGAAAAAAAAACCCGAAAACAACGGTGCTCAGACAGTGTCGCTGTGTTAAACACATGTGTGGCAGACCTGCCGTTCGTCATTACTCTCAGGGCAAGCAGCTAGACGCTCTATCAGACACGCTGTTACGCAGGTTCTGGTGAACACAGGTCTGACACACGGTTCTTTCTGGAGCACACGGCTTGGTGAGTGTTGCACGCTGGTGTATCTGGAGAGCGTCTGACGGTTTCCCGATTGCAGGTGTTCATGAGAACCTGTCAGTTGACCAAAAGAAGGCTGTACTGTACGGTGTTGCTTTAAGATTGGCTATGTACAGCCCTGCCATCGCATGATATGTTGTTAAAAGAACAAGCAATGTATAAACGTACATACATACACATATACATATAAATAATGGGAAGTGATCGTGCCTAACCTCCGGAGAGCTCTAAGCGCTTGCAAAGTAAACACTACAACACACACACCAACGCAGGTACGCACCCACACACACATTATAACAATTACAGTACTTCTGGTAATGAGGAGGATGGAATACCACCAGTCAATTAAAAAAACCGACGAGTTTGAAGACGACATTTGAAGGTAGAAAGTTTGTCAGCGTAACGGATGGTCAAGGGGAGGCGGTTCCAGACAAAAAAGGATGTCTCAAGGATTTCTTTCGCTTGTTTGAGTATTTGGGAAATGCCTTTTTCATTAGCAAGGCGGAGAGGACGTGCAGGGACATAAAATTGGAAGAATTCTCTCAGACAGGAGATAACACTGTAACTGATTGCAGCAATCTTATTGTCAGTACACCTAGCTGCAGGACCACAGGTACCCACGGCAGCTCCCCAAGCAGGGAAGAAACATTATCGCTGCTAGATGTTTTGAAGATCGTGCGTTAAGGATGTTCTAGAGATTCTGAATTACCTCGCCTCAACAGTTCGTTCGGAATGTTTGTACGTCCCCTTCATTTTACCGAGTGCGTTTTCTTTGCGTATGAATGTATCTTCCTGATCTCAAGCTCATTTATTTTCTTTCTCTTTTTAGATCTTTTTTTCTTCTTGTTAGCCACGATCCGAAGTGATCGCTCATATTTCAGTGTGACGTTCCCGGCTTCGTCTTAGAGTAATAATCCATCTGCCTTCGCTTCAGACTAACGCATCCATCTTTGTTTCAAGGTGACGTGACCACCGTTTCAGGGTGACGTATGCAAATTTGTTTCAGAGGGATGCGTCAGGCTTTCGGCAAAAGCAAACAGTGGGGGTTAAAAGTCTATAGTTTCAACGAAACTCTTACTGAAACGGAGACTTTTGAAGATGAGAGAAGCACCGAAACAAGTCAGACGACAAGCGCCGATCAATCGAAAACGGACGTCACCAGCATCCCTTTAGTCACTATTGATCTGTACCCAACGGAGTCGGACACGAATACAGCAGATGTGGATGACCCTTCAACATCTAGGGATTCCAGTACAACAGCTACGGACGCAAGCAGGGGCCCAGAGATCAGCCCCTGAAAGTGTGCTTTCAAACAAACAAGAAAGACACAGAGAAACTAGCATTTACGCACGAAAAACGAACTTTTCCTCTTTGTGCAAACGCATGGTTCCACGCTGTTACCCACGCCGTGTTGCAGACGGCAGAACGCTTGTATCTTACAGACGTTGGATCTCGACAGACCTTTCAGGGGATAGCGGAACTTCTATAATCCAATAATCTCAATCGTCTGGTAATCTGCGACAGAATCATTTTACTGAGATACTATTTTCATTTCTTATCCTTTGCCTATCTTTTTGTTCTCACATCCTGCACGACGATTATCCTGAGAGTCTAAGAATGGCATTAGGAAGGGATCGAATGTTCCGCATGATTGAACACCAATGTTGTCTGTAAACTACAATCAGAAACGATGTCGCTCAGTCTAGGAATAGTAACAAGGTCAGTAGACACAATGTCACTGTCTAGGAGCAAGCACCAAGTCATTCAGTATCTAGGGGTAGGAAAAAGGTATCAGTTGGTATCTAGGAGTAGGGAACGGACATTCAGTATCTAGGGGTAGTAGGGCAGGGTGGGGGATAAGTCACTTATCATTTAGAAAAAGACCAGTGTTATTCATATCGAAAAAAGGAATGAGTTTATTTTCTTGAAATCAGAAAGACAGTAATGCATCAGTGTGCTGGGACAAAGAAAATAGTTTCTGTAGAAGGTCGGTCTGAGAAAGAAAAGTATTTCGTATTTGTCACAAGTCGTTCTTCTGCCATGCAATCTCAAAATCACGGGTTCAAACTATTTTACCAATCATCAGTTCTTATAGACTTTTTGCATTTTGTATAATGTTCTATTTCATATTATCTCATATTGTTCACACGACTTTGTATACAATTCACGTTGCTGATATAAAAGGACGTTTACATGTGTCTGTACATGTCCTACCTGTTATAGTTATTCACACACTAAGTATGGCTTCTAGGCAAGCTGAGGGCCGAGGGGTTCAAGCGCTGCCCGCCGAACACGAAGGTGCAGTCCCTTGGGTCAGGGGAGGTAAGACAGGGAGGGAGAGGAGATGGGTACCGCCCTCATGATGCCGCCCCAGAAAACTGAGGGTCTCATACAGCCCCACTCCCACGACCTAAAAGTAGGTCACGTGACAGCCTAACAATTTAATGCTTTCTGACAAATTATATAGCTTTGTAACGCTGTAGCTGTACACAAGATCCGTTAAATAAGTGTCCAGGATTTGGTAGGAAATCGTTCGAGGTTTTTGGCCACACGCAAATCAACAACTTTCTCTGCGCAAGCACATATTCACTCCCTCCACTCACTCACTCACTCGGCACCATGATCCTGTTTCTGACCGCCAGCCCATTGCTTCAGGGAGGGTCTACACTGCAAGGTGCACACAAAACGGCTTTGTGTAACACATCATGTTGGAACCTACAGAAGTTTAAAATGTACAGTACCAGTTTCTCTAGGACTAACCAACAGTACAAGACGAGCTGCACTGTTAGCGGTATCTACAAGTCCTGAGCGGTGTTGTCAGATCGTTGTTGGGCGGTGTTGCAACTTGTAAGATTGTTCTTATTTATCTGTTGCACACGTAACATGTTCCGGTGCTGTAAGTAGGGATGGGGCAGATTAGGGTTAGGGTTTAGTATAGGGGCAGGTTAGGGTTAGGGTTTAGTAAAGGGGCAGGTTAGGGTTAGGGTTTAGTATAGGGTTCTGTTTTCATGTATAAGTTCAATCATAAGCTACAAGCCCGCGAGCATGTTTTAATCGTGGTAAAGGTGGTCTGCGCATGCGTACCCAAGTCGGTGGGAAAAGCAGACGCGCGCCGGGTCATTTCCTGCAAGCGCCGGCGGTAGCAGCCGTTACTGGAGATGGGAGGGGGATGAGGCACAGTGAGGCTGGGAGATAGGTGTGTGTGTGGGGGGGGGGGGGGGGGGGGTAAAGTGGTCAGCGGTGGTGATGGAGGAGAGGAAACTACGGAGGACGGACAAGGTGGTTATCTTTGTTTCCTGTCATCAGATGGCTCACAGATGTTTGTAGAGTTATCACACTGCGTAGCCTCTGGTCCAGACACGCACACACACGAATATACACACCACGGTATTACTGAGTGGAAAGAGGGTTCACTGAATTATTATTATGTACATTTACAGAGAGCATCACCGCGTCCAGAGAACGCGTTCCGTGCGCTTGACCCACAAGCATGTATGTACAGACATACACAGCACAAAACTATACAGACTATACAATATATACAAGCTATACAAACTATACAAGCTATACAAAACTATACAAGCTATACAAAACTATACAAGCTATACAAAACTATACAAAACTGTACAATGCAAACTATACAAGCTATACAAAACTATACAAAGCTATACAAACTATACAAAACTATACAAGCTATATAAAGCTATACAAAACTATACAACCTATACAACCCCCCCCCCAAAAAAAAAATACAACAAGAGTAGACTAAATTGCCGAGCAAAGGAACGAAATATTGGTGTCAATATGTCTATTTTAGTATGTTTCAGTAGACAGCTGCAGGTTCCATTCCATTTAGACCCAGCTTCCAAACTCTTAAATGTACCGCCAGTATATCTTATTGTGCTTCTTTCCTTCAGCTTTGCTTTCTCTGTCCATCTCTCTCTCTCTTTGTACATACATTTATTATAAATCTATTTATAGCATGTCTGCCTCTCTATTTATATACGTGTTTAATCTCTCCAAGTCCCATCACTCTCTATATAAATATTATATTCGCTCCCCCCCCCCACCAACCACCCCCGCTACACGCGCGCACACAAGGTGGGCCGGTATTTTTAAACCGACCAGTGATGGGTGGGGGATCGGGGGGCTTTTCCTGACCATCCGCCTGCTGGTGACTGCAGCAAGCCAGGGTTACTGTCAGCGTTGACTAGGGGGCGCCGAAGGGGGTCTCCGCAACGTTAGCTCCAGGGTATAATTCTTGGCAACGTGTGGATTTGAACCTGCAGCTTCACTGGAAATGTTCTTTGTGTTCAAAGTATGCCTGAAACTAGCTGCATCGTTCTGAGAGCAGAGCGAAGTAGAGAAGTCTTTGAAATCTTCCCACAGCTTGTTGCTGGTCACTTTGGTTATTAGCAATTTATGTTAATACTGGGAGGAGAGGAACTGAAGTGCTGTTAGTATTGATATGACTGAAGCCTGTCTGCCCGAAGACTGGCATGCATAAATACGACATGTAAGAGAGCCTGTTATTGCACGTGCAAGTGCGCGCGGGGAAAGGGGAATAACTCGACTTGCTCAGGCAACCACTTGCCTGTCTGATTGGCATCTCACAAAGCCACTTCATGCACTCGGCGAAGCGCATGTGCAAATGATTACCCGGTCAGTTTATCATTTTATGTCAACAGAAACTTTACAGCGGAGATACAAATTGTCCGTCATCACGGAGATGGAACGGATTCTGATGAACGAAAGACATTACAAAAAATTATGTGTTTGAAATATGCGACTTCTTTGCACGGTATCTATCTGGCTGGCTGGGTCCTGGCTGGGCTGGCTGGGTCCTGGGGTCCTGGCTGGGTCCTGGCTGCTATCTGTATCTATCGCCTTGGCTGTCATCCTCATGTCCTCATTGTCGTCACCACAGTCGCTGCCATCCCCACCAGCTACCAACACCACAATGCTCCCCCTACTTGGCAAAGCTTTGTGATTTTGTCCTATCGTGTAATTTCCCCCGCAGAAATGCCCTTTTCACGTTCTGCACCTGTTTGATACAATTATTTAAATTAACTTTATTTTCGCTTGCAGGAGTTTGTGAGAAAAACATTTGTAGACTTGTAAAGATCACTTGCAATTCCTGCACTTTATGGTAAGAAAGCAGACCTTAGAAAGATCACCGTTTAACTTTATTAAACAAATTTACCTAGCTCTTACCTGTATACAAACTCGCAGTCTGGACGCGGTGCCAGAAATCCTCCATAACCAACTTCCTATTTCTGGCGCCGCGCCAACGGCAGGACGAAAGGGTGGGGCCAGGATTGAAGTATTTCAGGCCAGATTGCTGCGGACTGCATCCGCGATGACGCAAAGGCTCGCAACTCGAGAGCAAGTGTCCAAGACGGCTCCATCAGTGCTTCCTGTATCATCGCAGCCGACTGAGTCTCCACCGCTATAACATCGCATTTCCACTGACTTACTGTGTCATTGTAACCGAGTCTCCAGCGGTTTAAGTCTCCAAACCTGAAGACTCTGCTTTAACATCACATTTTTTTTATCAACCTCGCCTCCTAACCTCCGGTCGATTTCTGGCAATAGCTGGAGAATGCAGCACACCAGAACACACCTCTTGTCTTCTGGCTTCTCCTGGGATTGCTCGAGCTCGCCCCGGGGTCATGGCCCAGGAAGTCTTTGATGTTACACGTCTTTGTGCAATGCACAGGTTCATGCCTGAGGTAACTTCTGAGCCTGTGAACGCGGTGTGCAATACATGACCATCTGGGTACAAGATGTGAACGTTAGGTTGTACTGTGAACTTTGGGGTGCATAATGTGAGCACAATGGTTCGTCATGTGAAAATTCAGTTGCGAGCATGACGTGAACATTTGTTCTTTTAACTGATCATCACTTTTGGTTCTGAAGACACGTCGCAGATCTCTAGGTCGATTGCATTTAATGAGTTATGCACATGCACTTAATCTTGCGTGTTATACATGCGTTTGTGTTTGTGTGAGCGCGCGTACGCTCTGTGTAAGGAGATGAGGAGTGAGAAGAGATGCGGGGGGGGGGGGGGAGTGGTTAGGACAGCAACACTGAAGGTTTCAATTTACTTTCTTGACACACGGTTCAAACACACGGAGGCACGCACAAGTGCTCGTGCATATGTACATTTTGTACATAAGCATTTAAACACCCTACCCACACATGCAAGCATGCTGCATCCGTGCTCCCTCTAGCACACACATAAAAACTCACACGCACACACACGCACGCATGCACACACGCAAAAACACATCTATACTAAAACAGTAAAATCACACACACACATGTCCACAGATACTCCACAGACACTTTATTTCCTCTGTAAAATGCAAAACAGTTTTTCCACAGGCTTGAAACCAAGACGAAAGCAGTCCGCACACAGACACCCACCCAAGCGACCACGGCGAAGGAACGCGGGATGCCTTTACAAAAGATTCACACGAAATCTTTCACAAATACTCATAGGCGCAAGCAAACAAACAAAGCAAACACATTCACACACGCGCGTGCTGCAGTGTAACACCTTGTATTTGATCCCCTGTCGAAATGTATCTCACAGAGCGCCATAATATGGGGTTTTCCCATGAAAACATGGTTTCTTCAGTGCGTTGCAACATGTTAGTGTATGTCCTTTAGGGAGCCGTAACATGTTAGTGTATGTCCTTTAGGGAGCCGTAACATGTTAGTGTATGTCCTTTAGGGAGCCGTAATATGTTAGTGTATGTCCTTTAGGGAGCCGTAACATGTTAGTGTATGAGGCACGAGTTTTTTTTAATTCTAATAAACTGAAATGTGAGTGTTAGTGAGGTTTCGCACGACCACTCACATCAGTACAGCCATCCTGAGCTCATTCAGTTACAGTAATTGAACAAATGCACGGCGCAGCTTTCGCTTGTGTAGCTCGTACAAACACCTAAAGCCGGGTCCACTTAACGGTACACAAGATTTGATCGCGCCTGTACTTAATGCCACATTTTATCACAAATTTCTGCAAAATACAAACATTTTATCACAGTTTTCTGCAAAATACAAACTTAATTAAGCTTCTAGCACTTGCAAAGGCAGTCGTACGAATTAAAGTCATTGACATCTGCCCTCACCTCCACTTGCTCTTAAATACAACCACAATTTACAACAATCTGCTCATCAATACAGCCACAGCCACAATCTGCAGGAATGTGCTGTTGAGCTTAAATCACCCATGTATATCTTGTTTAAATGCAGAAAATGCTGGTATCTAATTAACATATACGCGTGTTTCCTTATCGTGTAACGCACACTTCGTGGGCTGCTACAATCAGGTACGTGCGTGGACTATGAAATCTACTTGCGCTCTCAGCCACTTGAACTTAAACCATTTGAACCGTCAGCCACTGGGATCCATAAACTTTTTTTTCAATTACTCTTTTCTCAGCTATGCTATCGGAGTATAGCCTTGAAAGAAATGATTTTTCCTAAGCACACAAGCCTTTAGAGTGTCGCTCCACACTCCCACTCACGCCATTTGTTTTATCCAAGTGATCTTTTGATTCAGACGAACTGAGCATCGGAGCAGGATAAAGATTACTGGTAAAATGAGAAAGGACTTGCTTTAATCAATGGCTGAAACAAACCAGCTACTCTCCTACCCATTACGTCACCTCTCTTTCATTGCTGTTGTGACTGGTTAAACTTCTGTGTGTGTGTGCGTAGGTGTGGGCGTGTGGGTGTGGGTGTGTGTGTGCACGCGCTCGTGGGCCTGTACAGAGTATCTCCTGCTACCCCCTTTTCCTGCTCCTGGAGGACCCATTGTCCTCCTGAGTTTATAGAGGCAGGTGCAGTTTGTGGAGTCTTTAATTACGTCGTCATACGACCTTAGCCCCCTCACCTCACCCCCACATCTTTTGCCGAAAGTCGCTCAACTCCTACGCCACACCTGGCTATCAACGCGCTGCAGACAGCAAGCAAGGTGTTGGAGGGGGGATTGGGGGTGTCAGAACGTGATGCAGAGTGCGGCTACACATTCCGCCCACGAATGTCTTGTGGCATCTTCAAGACGGGTTAGCACCAGCACAATTCTGGGCCGACTTCAGACACCGACAAACAAGGGCAGCAGACACTTCAGAACCGACTGTACGAGGAAACACACAAGCAGAGAACTTCGCTCCGTTTGCTGCCTACACGCCTGACGTCACATAAAAGACTAGCTTTAACTTTCTGAGAATGTGTTTCGTACGTGGGTGAACAAGTATTTCTGCGAAGTGCTCGCTTTTGTTCCATCCTAACACACTCAAAATATCAGAAATAGTTTGTCCGAAAGAATTTCCAACAAAAATTTCATCTGAGATTTTTTTTTACAACTGTTACCAACGCCACAGATATTCGAAGGATAAGGAACATTTTCAGTGTTACTTTACGACTAAATACAAGTATTGTGCTGCCATTCCCATAGTCTTGAAAAAGTCAGTTTGGGAATTGGGATGGCTGTCAGCGTTCTGTCCTGTCTTCGCTGTGGCAATCCGAAATCCGTCCTGTTGAAATGTGGTCTTCACGCTCTAAGAAGAGTGTACAGAGCATGGAAAGAAAGAAGAAGGAAAGAAAGAAAGCTGTATTCTTTGTTTCCTTGGAGAATTTCAGAAATATCTGATGGGTTAAGGCTTACTGAGAGATTGTCATCTACACTGGTGACAGGTTTACCCTCCAAGAGAAAGTTAACTGCCGACGTACTCTCAATGTCCCATCACCTCCACTCTCCGCACCCTCCCCACTTCTTTACCTCCCCTTGGAAATGCAAGGACACCTAGAGAGGTCCAAAGGAATCCTAAAACGTTTACTATTTCTGCCTGTTAAGGGGTTAAATTCTTGAACAGATGCACATCCCTATTCTATCCTATCCAGACAGTCACACACACACACACAACAACAACAACAACAACAACAGCGACAACAACATCTACTACTACTGTAACTACACTCCAAATTTTAAAAAAACGCCAAAAGAGAGAAGTCCGACGAACAGAGAGAGAGAGAGAGAAAAAAAGTGTTGCTCAAGAGCAGGACGGGAAAACCGAGGAAAACCGCGAGAGCTGTTACCGTGACAACGGTTGGGTAAGCAGGTGCTGTGGGAGTGGAGGTTAGACGCAGACGAAACAAAAAAGACCGTTTGTCAGCCCGCTGTCTGAACAGGGCGAAAGGTTTGCTCGGACAGTTAAACCGACACGCTGGCTAAGAATATGCACAAGGACGCAAAAGTAATCGTTACCACGAATGCATTACATCAATGGATTTGATGTCTAGTGTTCCTTCAAAACAAGATGTTAGCAAAGGTAATAGTTAGCCTATGTTTATCGTATCAATGGATTTGATTTCGAATGTCTAGTGTTCCTTCAAAACAAGATGTAAGCAAAAATAATAGCCTATGTTTATCGTATCAATGGACTGGAGTTGTTCAAAACAATATGTGTTCGCGAGAAACCTGAGAAACCTGAATTTTTCTCAAGGTTATACCACGAACGGAATATAGTCCACGATTTGACTCTTACCAGCGGAAAACAGTCGGATGGCAGGGTTGATCATATCATTGTTCAGTTATTTCAATAAGATGCAGCAATATGCCCGCCGTGAACATCACATCATCACACTGTCAGATGTTTGTCAGACAGCGAGTGACGCGGTCCTCACACCAAAGTTCGACAAAATAGCAATAATGTTCATCTAGACAAGAAAAGCTTTTAAGAAAACATTTCTACATTTTCATGATAGCTTTTAGTTATACATCATCTTGACAGACCGCATTTAGTGGCTGAACCCCTGTAGCAACCATTTATCCAATAATGACCTTTTGATTGACACAAGATGAGCGTCCGAGTGCATGACAGATAGCTGGCAAAATAGGAAAGGACTTGCGTTAGTAAATAGTTTATACAAATTTCAGCTGCTCTCCTTGCCCTTAAGTCACCTCTCTTTCATTGGTTAAACTTCTCTCTTTCTCTCGCTCCCTTTCTCTCTGTGCTCCTCTGGCTGTGCCTATACAGTTCAACTCCCGCTCCCCTCCCATGCTTTTCCTGCAGCGCTACGATCACGCCTTTGGGTGTGGAGATGTTTAAGTGCTTGATACTTTTTCACTTAAAATCTTTCAGTTTTTCAGTTTTTACCATGAAAACAGCAAGCAAAATGTCGCTCTAGACCTATTGTACCTTCCCAGGCTGGTTTCCAGAGTTAACTGGTGTTTACTCATATGCAGCTCTGTCGAATGCTGTTACTTTTCCTACAAAATAAGCATGGAAGTCTGGCATGGCCACAAAATGATGATGATGATGATGATGATGATGATGATGATGATGATGATGATGATGATGATGATGATGATGATATAGTTGTGCTCCGACAGTGTCGCGGCCTACAGCTGGCACCAGATTTGTTTTCTTTTTGTTTTGACGTAGGTCGCGTCAAAAGTAGCCCGTGTCGAAGCTGTTTTGACAAGATATTCCTCATAGGTACACTCATTTTTTTAATCAAAGTTGGCTAGCTGCTTAGCTCAGAGCCTGGCCCCAGAGAATCATTCTAAGCGCGCAGACCTTTGGCCAGCTGACACTGTCAGCAGAGTGATTTTCAATGCAATCAAATGTGTGCGTTCGCACATAGTCTCAAGCTGTGTCGCAATACCCACACACAGATTTAAATGTGTGCCTTAGCAGAGAGTGTCAGAGTTCGTCCTTACGCTAAACACACACGAGCGAGCTAGTCGGTGATTTCTCAGACTTGACACGCCGCGCCCACATCCTCTGTCACCAGGTGACGTACACTGGCAGTCCCCGCTCCGCCGTCATGTCTGATCAGGGTTGTTGGTCACCATGGCACACAGCCAGCCATTCGTCTTCTCTGTCTGTTGCTTTAGAAACAGACCGCTGGACCACACCACCTCACTAAGTGCTTTTACTGGCACCGCGCTGAGCTGTCACGATCGCCTGCTTACGGCAGAATCTCGTGACGACGTCATAATCCTGCGCGTGTGTCGAATCGCGTGCTGACAGGTTGCCGTCCTTGCACTACACTGACCTCACAATCCCTTACTCGTGTCACAGTGCAGTGCTGGCAGGTGCTGATGTCCTTATCATGTACTGACGTTGAATCCCATGCTCCTGTCTTTTTCCTTCAGGTGCCAGAAATTAAAATTGTTGCCGTCAGGAGGCACCGCCAGGAGGCGGCACGTGACAGCACGTGAGGGCAGGCGGTTCCTCGAAGACCTTGCAGACGGTACACTTTATGGACGCTGCAGCTTCCAGTAGCTCTGCTGACACTGTAGTTTGTTTTTGTTTGTTTTTTTCACGCTTTGCTAAGTGTCGTTTCCTTTGCCTACTCGCCGACACTGTCGTCTGGCCCTTTTCGCTTGCTGAGAGTGCGCCTCGCTCAGCCGGCCAGGGGAGACTCCCTGGTCAGACTCCCTGGTCTGACCCTGTGGCCGCGGCCACTGCGAGATCACAGCATAGTTCCCGCACTCTTGGCAGTGCTGCCAAGGACAACGGAATGCCCGGCGGAGCCCAGCTCCAGGCGCTCGCTCTGCGTGTTGCACGTGCTGGGAGACTGGCAACTGGGGCTCGCAGGGTCGCAGGGGTTACAGCGTCGATCGTGCGGCGCGCAGCACGTGCGTCGCAGCTGGTGCGTGAGACAGATGAAGAGGAGCGGGCGCAGGCTGTAGGTGGCGGAGCGCAGCCAGCTGAGGGCCTGCATCAGTTTGATGGTCGACTGGCAGCCCGCCTCCACGCACTGCGGCTGCAGCATGGAGATGGCGCCGAACGGCAGCTGCGTGATGATGGACACGAGGTTGGCCACGCACAGCGCCACTACCAGCGACCTGTGGCTCCGCTTCAACGCCACCTTCTCCACCGGCGACAGGCCCTGCCCACTGCCCGCCCCCGCCCCTCCAGCCAACGGCCGAGGCCCTCCTGCCAGGCCCCCACACCTCCCGCCATCCACTCCCCCCTCCCCCCGCCGCTGCGGCAGCTCGTTAAAGTCGTCGGGCATGCCGCCGATGAGCGTGACGAGGTTAAGGACCGTGATGACGACCAGGACGATGGAGGGCAGGTACAAGGACAGCACGGCGGACGCGATGGCGGCAGTCATGCTGATGCCGTAGATGCACAGCCCCACGCGCGGCCACTCGGTGGCTGTCAGCAGCCACAGGGGCACGATGACCCCGCAGCCGGTGACCCAGGGCACCAGGAAGACGAGGCGCCGGACCCAGGGGCGACTGAAGACGCGGTGGTAGAAGGCGGGCGACAGGGCGAAGAAGATGCGGTCCGTGTTGAGGACGATGAGGATGAGGAAGGACACGCAGGGCAGGGCGTTGTCTGCCACCATGTAGGTCACGCAGAAGTGCGTGGAGAGCTGCCACGGCTGCAGCTCGAAGTACACCGTGAACGGGTCGACGATGACGCTGAAGCACAGGTCGGACAGCGCGAGGTTCAGCAGCTGCTGGAACACAAACTGCACGCGCGTGCTGCGGCACGCCGCCACCAGAGCCAGCAGCAGCAGGCTGATGAGGATGTTGCAGACGGTGATGAAGATGCCGATGTTGGCGCTGTGCACGAAGCCCCGCTCGTAGGAACTGTTGTGCAGGATCAGCTCGTCGCTCACATCGCCAGACTTCTCGCGGCCCGCCTCCTGGAAGTCTGTGAGGTCCAGCAGGTCATCCGGGTAGTCCAGCGACTGTTCGCCGTCCAGCAGGAACACCTCGCTATGTCGGGGAGTTGTGGACGACTCCTGGAGAAGTCATGAAAGAAAATGTTCGTCACAACTCACAAGCTGAACGTCTCTGTCTAGCCCAGCCCAGGGCTCGGAACTGCTATCCCAAAGTTCACATTTCGTTCTGTGATTGCATGGCTCATTAAACTATAATATACCATAGGATGTTTTTAAAACACGTCGGTTTGTAAAGTAACCATTCACAGTAAAGACCTGCGCCACTCAGTGACTTACGTACGCTGAGATAGTTCCACATATGTTGGATGACTCTTTTCTTCGTAATAACAGTAAAGACGGCGATGATAACAGTTGTATAGGCACAGCTCGGACTTCGTGAAGAGAGCTGGGGAATTTCCGCCAGACCAGCCCATTATCATCTCAATTCTCTCAGCCTATATTAATGAGTCTGTGAACAATAATCATCTGTCGCTGTTTTACTAGGCTATGTGATTCTCTGGGAGACAGCAAACGGATTGGGACTACAGTCGTGTGAATGGTTTGTCATGTGTGTTTTACACATTAATTAGTAATGCAATGGATTTTTCCGTCTGCGTCAAGGACTTCTTGACATCAGTCTTTTGTGGGCGAGGAGGAGAGGCGACACGTTGACAGGCAGTGGGATTCTCCCATCAGACGACACTCCTGCACTTTTTTTTGTGTCAAGTCCAGCTCTCATGCATTATGCAAATGTGCACTCGTAGACACGAACAAATGTGAGAAAGTAACACCTGAAGTATGCAGGGAGAGACAAAAAGAATCGGACAGACAGTAACACAGTAACACAGTAACACAGTAGCATATCTGACGGCATGCATCGCTTGAAAGAATGAAAAACCTGATTAAACCTACCATGTAGACGTTATCCCCTTTAGGCAACGTGACACTGTGGAGGAGGCTGCAGGCAGCAGTCAGAGCTGGTCACAGCTTCACACTGAAGTAAGAGAGAGAGAGGATACGAAAATAGTTAAATATATTCTATTGGCGCCAGCCATATTTTCAAGCAGAAATCGCGACGAGCAGTGGATGTATTTGATCATAGCTACGACAGCGTTACTGATTTAGAGCATAAAGCGTCACGCATAACAGTCTGTTCGATCGTCAGTGCGTCCGTCCGCCCATTTTCTTTCGCCTCGTCTCGTCGTCGTCACTGTTGTTGCATCAGTCGCGATGACTTACACACACACACACCCCCAAAGATATACAAATAGGTCAATAGTTTCGCAGGAAACAGATTCTTGCTGTTAACGCTGCGATCGTGTTTTTTGCGAGCTGAAGATTTAGAGCCGACAGAGCGCAAAACAAAATCTGTTTAGGCTTTTTTTGGGGGGTTGGGGTGGGGTGGAAGTGAAAACCCGGATCGTGATGTAACCAGCATACATTTTACTGACAAAGCAGTTCTCAAGATCTCGGAGAATGGAACGCGCTAAAAACAATGTCCTTAGACAGCGAAGGCAAGCTACCTGTTTCATATGTTAGAACAGGTATGAATAATTATTGATCTGTATAAAACCAATCAATTTAACGAGAATTTGATTGTTATTAGCAAGGTCCGTGCACATGAATACTTTGATGGCGTGTGAAATCTCCAGCTTCAATAGCGTTGCCTCATCATATGTTGTGGCTCACAAAAGTTGTCTCACGTTTCACTTATCTGGCTTCCTCTGTATCACACACTGCTCCTTTCTTGCCATCAAAGGCTGCGACTTTCTTAGGCTGATGCTACAGACGTGACGACGTCACAGACAGGGGCTCTGACCATGTGTCGACAGCTCCAGCCGCCATGAAACAGAAGGGAGCTATGTCGCGATATCGTCAAACAGGTTTCCCCACAAATCAGTTATCTGATGTTCGCGACGTTTCTCAGGCGCCACACAGTCGTCTGTGTCCTGGCGCTTCGCGATGTCACGGCGCTGCACGCGACGCTCTGTAAATGAAACAGATGTAGACGTAGGAACCGAGGGCTCGGCTGACAGGAGTAACCCACAGTATCCGCACACCGACATGGCCCTTCCCCTACATCTTTGTGTCCCCCATCCCCTTCCTCCCTGCCGTGGTGAGAAATCACCTCAAGCTGGATTGGAAGCATTTTCGCTCCTAACCACACAGTACAAGAAATAGTAGTGTTTTCCGGAAGGGGGAGACAGAATTATGTGACAGACAGAGGGAACAGACAGACAGACAGACAGACAGACAGACAGACAGACAGACAGACAGACAGAGACAGACAGATGCCCCAAAACAACCTAGGCATAGGAGTTTATGTGCTTCCCTTTCTGCTGCAAGATAAATATATATATATGTGGGGAGGAACGTATATATATAAATCTCGGACTGACTTCGGTTTAGCATTTTCTATAAAACGCGATTTAGCTTGAACACATTCTTCCATTTCGCCTCAAGTTTTTCTTCTTAAACCCCCCTACAGTGTTGGGGTTTCTTGCTTGTCTGATGCCAACACCCTGTTGCATAGAACCCCCACCTCACCCTGTCCAGACATATACCCGAAAATGTGCAGGGTATGAAAAGATGGCGGAGAGGGTGTTAAAAGTGTATGTGTGTGGGAAAGGGTGTTAAAAGTGTATGGGTGTGGGAAAGGGTGTTAAAAGTGTATATGTGTGGGAAAGAGTGTTAAAAGTGTATAAGTGTGGGAAAGGGTGCTAAAAGTGTATACGTGTGGGAAAGGGTGCTAAAAGTGTATAT
Source organism: Lanistes nyassanus (assembly GCA_004794575.1). Taxonomy (NCBI): domain Eukaryota; kingdom Metazoa; phylum Mollusca; class Gastropoda; order Architaenioglossa; family Ampullariidae; genus Lanistes; species Lanistes nyassanus. The sequence goes on along the minus strand of SMGT01001677.1, from coordinate 4,786 downwards.
GTGTGGGAAAGGGTGCTAAAAGTGTATATGTGTGGGAAAGGGTGCTAAACGTGTATATGTGTGGGAAAGGGTGCTAAACGTGTGTATGTGTGGGAAAGGGTGCTAAAAGTGTGTATGTGTGGGAAAGGGTGCTAAAAGTGTATGTGTGGGAAAGGGTGCTAAACGTGTATATGTGTGGGAAAGGGTGTTAAAAGTGTATATGTGTGGGAAAGAGTGTTAAAAGTGTATATGTGTGGGAAAGGGTGTTGAAAGTGTATATGTGGAGGAAAGGGTGTTGAAAGTGTATATGTGTGGGAAAGGGTATTAAAAGTGTATGTGTGTGGGAAAGGGTGTTGAAAGTGTATATGTGGAGGAAAGGGTGTTGAAAGTGTATATGTGTGGGAAATGGTATTAAAAGTGTATGTGTGTGGGAAAGGGTGTTAAAAGTGTATGTATGCCCGGTGTAAATATAGAAAGACTCAGTGGGTGAGAGACTCACTGGAGATTTCCTTCAAACTTCGTGGTGTACATGCACTCATTTAGAAGATACAGCATTGTGAGGTTCCACACCTTGTATTTCATCGTAGTTCTTGTAAATGGTAAATCTAAAGATAGCTAAACTTTGGAGGTTGTTTGCCTGTTTGTGTGCGTGTGTGTCTGACAGTCCTTCTGGCTATATCTACACAAGTAAACATGCAGACGACACACGTGTAGACATGTGAATGACACACATGTAAACGACATAGTGTTACTAAGTAAAACTATTAACTAAGTGTCACGCTTTAGGTACAGGGCGGCCATACCCTGACGGTGACCTGACACATGCAGAACAAAGACCAAAGGACGTCAGGGTTCGACATGGGATAACACTGTATAATGGTGACGCATGCAGGACAGTCTTACACAGATAGCCATAAAGATATATGTATATATATGGCACACAACGAGAGGGCAATAAGATGTAGAGAAGGTAGAGAAGACAGAACAAACCACTTGGCTGTAAAGATGGATGACGAAAAGAAAAATATGTCCGTCCATAATGATGTGTACAGCACAGATTTCTAAGTAGTATGTGCAGACTTCGACACAATCCTCCAGGAGCTTGGCTTTAGTCCTCTGGTACAGATGAGGACCGTCAGACCACTCAGTCTTTTGGGCAAACTTCAGGAGACCATAATGAATGGCGTAGTGTTACTCGGTCTGCATTTAACTCCACCCATTAATCTATTTTTCTGTTTTCTGTTCCACGTCTATTTGCTGCCTGAGTGCCTTGCTTGTCTAGCGATGAGGAAGTTCCAAGCTTCCCACTGGCCCGACTAGCTAATCAGTTTTGAAATTCGATAGACCGCTAAAGTCCGTTCTCCCAAGTTGTATTTAGTTAGTTTGTTTGGGTTTTGTAGGTATAGTGTATTTGACAATCCGGGAAGTGTGTCTGTCTTGTCTGTCTTTCAGCCTGCCAGCTGCCTGTCTGTCCTTTGTCCCTATTTGTCATACGCACTCACTTCATTCTTGTATAGAGCATAGCATGTAAAATGCTCTCGCATCTCCTGAAGAGAAAACAAAAAGGTTTGGTATGATTACCTCATCGACATGCAATGTCTCAAAGCTGTATGGAAACTTGACTACTGTGTTTTTCAGTCGGCGAACATATTTCAGCATAGCGATATAGCGTATTTTATGTAGGCGTCCCAAATGTCAGCTCTGGCTCAGACTGTCTACCTAGGGTTTTCACCTTTCCCTGTACTCTATTAATTAAATTCAAGATAACTCCAACCTTTAAGGAACTATCATCAACAGTTCACAAATGATTATATGCCTGCCATTCTGTTTATGAGGACTTCAAACAGCCAGGCTTAAAAAGAGAGGAAATTCATTCCAGAAAATACCCAGTTTATTAAAAGAAATATACAAAATATGCAGTGTTTACATGAAAGGGCCACACAGAAGTTTTTGTAACAATTATACATAGCAATGGATTGTACCACGACAATCAGTTTAAAACAATGAACAGTACACTACATATATTACACATAGGTTGTTCCGCATTACATTAAAGCCAAATTGGCGACATTTTTTTTAAATTGTCGATTTTTCTGAGAGGCGAATTTTTTTTAAAGCGGAGCGACTTGTGCTGGCGGCGGAAAAGCGAGGATGCTTGAAGCTCTGATTTATAGACTTAATCTTCTTGGACTCGGAAAGATGTCACATAGCTCTTAATAAAAACAAATCTTAGATTGGGGGGTGGAGAGAGAGAAATAGCGTCAAATGTCCACTAATTTATACAGAAGAATACCTTTTTATGGGCCATCTACAGTCAGCGAAAGTGGGGGTGGTGGGGTGGGTGGGGAGGAACATACTGCTCCACAAAATCCGAGAGTTACGCGGCCTGCCGAACGCCAGGTTTCTGTGTTGGCGGCGTGTAGGAAAAGTAAGAAAACTATGTATTGGAAAGCAGAGAGCTCCTCTGGGTTTCTGAGAAAGGTATTATTACAACGTTCTAATCCAAATATGTCGATGCTTTAAACTTGGTGATAAATGGGCACTGCCACAGAACGGAGTTAGTCTAAGCTAAACACAGTTTGCTTGTGAAGTTTAATGAGATATGCCTCGAGAATCACAATCTCCCCTCAACATAGCAATGATTCGAAGAACAGGAATACTACGGAAAGACAACGTTATCTGTGTGGTCGTGTAAATATAGTGGACTTTTTACTGATATTGTCAATTTGTCAGGACACATAACGTTTTGTTAGGACACATAATGTTGTGTTAGGACACATAACGTTTTGTCGCCACGCATAAGCTTTTGTAAGTGCACAAAGTTTTGTTGGTGTGGTTAAGAAGCTGTCCCCTACAGTTCAATGCAGTTTTGTGGTTTTTTCCCCCCTGCGATGACTACATTGACCAAGTTTCGTGCACTGTGTCACGTCACGACTTCGGCGTACGGACGTTTTTACATCAAAAACAAACTTGTTTACATAAAAAACCCAAACTTGCTTATATTAAAACATGTCAGTACCTAACTCCAACCCCTTCCCTACCTCAAACCCCACCCCGAACAAAGTTGCTAAGAAATGGGGGAAATGGCAATAAGAGAATGGAACCACCTATTTTCAGCTGCTAAAACCAACGAATTTGCCATTTGCCAATGCATCCCAAGGGCAAGGAATGCTCATTTTAGCTACAAGAAGCTGTAGACACATCCCCTGTTATCTCTGAACAGTGACACACTGCCTGCTGTCTCGGAAACAGTGACACCGCCTGCTATCTCGGAAACAGTGACACCGCCTGCTATCTCGGAAACAGTGACACACCGCCTGCTGTCTCGGAAACACTGAAACACCGCCTGCTGTCTCGGAAACAGTGACACCGCCTGCTATCTCGGAAACAGTGACACCGCCTGCTATCTCGGAAACAGTGACACACCGCCTGCTATCTCGGAAACAGTGACACACCGACTGCTATCTCGGAAACAGTGAAACACTGTCTGCTATCTCGGAAACAGTGACACACCGTCTGCTATCTCGGAAACAGTGACACACCGTCTGCTATCTCGGAAACAGTGACACACCACCTGCTATCTCGGAAACACTGAAACACCGCCTGCTGTCTCGGAAACAGTGACACCGCCTGCTATCTCGGAAACAGTGACACCGCCTGCTATCTCGGAAACAGTGACACACCGCCTGCTATCTCGGAAACAGTGACACACCGACTGCTATCTCGGAAACAGTGAAACACTGTCTGCTATCTCGGAAACAGTGACACACCGTCTGCTATCTCGGAAACAGTGACACACCCCCTGCTATCTCGGAAACACTGAAACACTGTCTGCTATCTCGGAAACAGTGACACCGCCTGCTATCTCGGAAACCATGACACCGCCTGCTATCTCGGAAACAGTGATACACCGCCTGCTATCTCGGACACAGTGAAACACTGTCTGCTATCTCGGAAACAGTGACACACCGCCTGCTATCTCGGAAACAGTGACACACCGCCTGCTATCTCGGAAACAGTGAAACACTGTCTGCTATCTCGGAAACAGTGAAACACTGTCTGCTATCTCGGAAACAGTGACACACCGCCTGCTATCTCGGAAACAGTGACACACCGCCTGCTATCTCGGAAACAGTGAAACACTGTCTGCTATCTCGGAAACAGTGACACACCGCCTGCTATCTCGGAAACAGTGACACACCGCCTGCTATCTCGGAAACAGTGACACCGCCTGCTTTCTCGGAACAGTGACACACGGCCTGCTATCTCGGAAACAGTGACACCGCCTGCTATCTCGGAAACAGTGACACACCGCCTGCTATCTCGGAAACAGTGACACCGCCTGCTTTCTCGGAACAGTGACACACGGCCTGCTATCTTGGAAACAGTGACACACCGCCTGCTATCTCGGAAACAGTGACACACCGCCTGCTTTCTCGGAACAGTGACACACCGCCTGCTATCTCGGAAACAGTGACACCGCCTGCCATCTCTGAAACTTTGTCTGAAATGTTGGTGACGTCGCACAGTACCTCGTCGATGTATCCATGTCCGTCGTTTTTGTTCCTTAGTCACCACACGTGACACTTTGTCAACACAGATACATTTTGTCAACACACCTTACATTTTGTCAACAAACCTTACATTTTGTCAATACAAGCTCAGTTTTGTCAACACGCGTTACTTTTTGTCAACACAAGCTACATTTGTCAGCATCCACTATACATTTGTCAGCATCCACTATACATTTGGAAAAACAAAACATCCAATCAGTTCGATCTTTTCCGTACAGAGGTTTCAGTTCAAT
>SMGT01001676.1:252639-273578 GCA_004794575.1 Lanistes nyassanus | reverse complement strand
CCTTCGCCTTGCTGCCGATGAGGTAATGACTGAATTTTTCTGTCACCGCCCACTTGAGCGCCAGCATCTCTAGCTTCATGCTGCTGTAGTTGGCCTGGTTTTTCTCAGTGGGGCGCAGTCGCCGGCTGGCGAATGCGATGAGTTTGGCTGCGTCCATCACATACACAACAGCTTTTATCCACTTATACACAACAGCTTTTATCCACTTATACACAACAGCTTAGGGACAACATACTTAAACCTGGTATATCACGTTTTGGGGTCTGGTGGGTCAAGGAGATTACACCATAGATTCCAGGTGTGACCCATCCTCGACTCTACGGCCCTAATTAAGGTCTAGTATCCCCTTGTTCAAGCCGCCATCTAGCCGCTCACGTCATCACCAGACCAGGTTAGGGGTGCTGACTCTAGAAGCAAGGGGCAAGGTGTTACTCTCCCTGAGGTACAGCTGGGAAGGGACCATAGCCAGGCCAGGTGCGGATTACTTGGGCAGGGGAGGATTACGTATCTGGGGGAAGCTGCTGATGCATAGTATCGAGCACTAGGGGCTTTGATGTAGCCGATAGGTGTAAACAACCAGGAAGGGGAGGGGGCAGTTATGTCCACTCTAGGTGTCTACTTAGGGGCGTGCCTTGTAGCTGACATGAGGTGTGGCTTCTGCTGTCTCTGGCCTGATTGGTTGAAACATGTAATCGTCTTGTTGACCACGTGTTTGTGAATGAAAGAATCTATGGAAGAAAGTTAAGAATAAAAGGACTGGTTTAGACAGTCAAATTATCTTCCGCCTAAATCTTCTGCCCGAATCTCCTGAGTGGAGATCATCTTCAGGCAACTCTACAGTGAGGGCATTGTTAGCCTGAACTCCTGTGAAGAAGAGCTGCTGTGGGGAGACGTACGTGTCTTGTGGTACAAGTCTGCTGAAGGCTGAAGGATTCAGCTGCAGAACTGAGGTGTCCTGTTGTACTAGACGTGTGGAAGTCTAGTATCAACGGCACGTGGCTTGAGTAGACCAGTTGCATAGCGCAAGGGACTCTGCGAGGGTGTATGATCCTTCCAGACTGGTGTGAGACTCTAGCAGCACGTATTCCTCTTCTGTGGGAAACCTCTACGCTGACCGGGCAGGAGAGGACTGTAGAACGTAAAGGAGGGAGACCGAAGACCGCGGATCAGACAACCGTCTGAAGCAGGGGGCGAAGGTTCAGCCTTACAAGGAGGCTGTCTGTAACCGAGCTCTTGGGGTGAGCTCAAGGGGCTGTGTGTCAGCCTTGTGGAAAACGTCATATCCTCTGTGGCGTGTGTGATCGTCAGCGTCGAAGTCTGCTGTTACTAGTAGGTGTTCAAGAGGTCTTCAGGGTATCTACTGGTGAACATATCCAAGGAAGGAGCGCTCCAACATACAGACTGTCGTGCGGACAGTAAGAAGCATTCGGGAACGAGTGTTGTGCATCACGTGGTCATTCTTTTCTCGTAAGCAAAGGCGAGATTGAGGTACGTGGTTTGTCATTGTGTTTAATGGCGAGGCGGGTGCTGTAGGTTGGTATTAGATGTTATAGTAGACCTAGCTCGAACAGAAGGAAATTGCGGGACCCCTAGAGTTGAAACGAGTTGTAACATATATTGTCTTGATTGTAAATATTCGCTGTTTATATCAACAATACATTCTTCTGTTTTGTGTTCATTGTATTACGGTCTTTTGTTGTTCTTTACGGGAGACTGTAGGTGGTGGGGGCGTGGCCATATGATTAAGAAAATCATATTAATTAATTTTAGTAATGCAGTGATAGTTCCACCTACGCATATGTCACACTCTTGACGGTGGTCGTGTGAGCAAGAATAGGAGACGACCCGTCAAGAGCAAAAAGAAATCTCCCTAGTTGTGACATGCTATTTAATCGTAAAGAGTTATCTGTTTCAATAGGGATGATGTTATTCCTTCTTGATCTATAAGCACATGCGCTTTGATCCTGTTTGCTTGTTTTTCGTATTGGTTGCTTTTTTTGTTTGGTTTAGTTTATTTTACGCCATCAAGTAATTCAGGTTATATCAGGGCAAACCACTTACCTTGAAAAAGTGAGCTGCACCGCAAGAAAATTGCCCCTTCCCCCCTTTCGAATAAAATTACTTTTCATTTAAATACATTTCCGCTCTAACGTTTAGCGCTTAAATGAGGTACAAGCTATTTCAGTAATCGAGAAGGTGGGATAGTCTTTGCTTTTACTTGTTTCAGGCGTCTTTATATCTAGTTAAACACAAGACGGTTCCATTCAAATGGTGGAACGACGTCAGCTTAATTTGAAATCTCAGGATCTGGATTTGAAAGAAATTTGAAATTCAAAGAAATCCCACCAGTAAATCCTCATTCAAATGAAAAAAATCCAGATCATAACAAAACAGCATACACACAAACTTTCTCTTTCTTTCTCTCTCTTTCTCTCTCACACACACACAAACACGCATGCACGCACGCACGCACGCACGCACGCACGGGCGCGCGCACACACATAATACTAAGTTACTTGCACGTACGCACGATGGTATAAAATAGGCTAACTTTTTCAAATTACGAATGATTCATTGACAACTCGGCACTCGCCTTTTCCCCCCTGCCCCTAACCTGCTCTTTCCTTATAGATGTCCTCTCAATCTTTAGTTGCATACCAAAATAAACTGATTAAAGTATACTGCGTCTAAGTTAAATCTGATTTTTAAGTGTAGTACTTGCGTACGATTTTTATGCGTTGCAGCTCCGACAATTCTTCTGTCCTGCTAATGACGTCAGCTCACTACCTCGGAAAAGAAACTTGATGCTTGATTAGATTTCTATGACGTGAATCTGTCAAAGGTGGTGAGTTTGTGTAGTCAAGAAGGACATGAAGCAAGCAGTTAATTCTTTCCCCTTTGGGATGGGCTGCAAGAGCGTTTGTATGAACTTCCACTCATGAGAACGGTCGTAAAATCACTTTGCCCTGTTTCTTTTACGTACGTCTTTACTTACGGACTTACAAATTCCCATGCATAACGGCCCTGAATGTTTTCAGCTTCTTTCAGGTATTAGTGTCTAAGTGCACGATAAAGATCTATCGACGAGGCAAATAAAATTATAAAGCACACCATGGACTGGAATGGATTCTGGACAGGAAACACGCGAGCGCGATATAGAATCTTTAGCTTTGTAGTCACCGCGACCGTCTCAACTTGCTAGATCCTTAAGATCCGAAATTCTGAGTTCGTGACAATGGTGCGTGCGAAATGACCTCCGCACAACAGCAGGACAGGAAAGCAGCCTTTTTCTAAGACTAGAATTAAACGCTCAAATGAGACTAAATCTATTCAATTGCTGTCAACTTTCTTGCAGTAACATTTTTATTCAGGTAAATCACAAACTCCCAGGTAAATACTTATGTCATTAGATGCACTCGCTGGCAATTTCGAGATGTTTGTGGTCTTAAGTGGTGTAAATTTAAATATCTTAAAGAAAGTTTGTAAAATGTTTCTGCAGCTATGAAATTTAGGCATCAGGAATAGTCAAAGACATTAAAGCTGTTGACAGCTTAATTAGTTTAGTTGACAGTTTAATTACGAGCCGCATTATTTTGAGCATATGGTTCTATTGATGACTGATAGGTGATCGAATGCCTTAAATCGTCAATCACCAGTACTACAGCAGCACCTGTATTAAAAAACAAACGAACAAAAAACACACATCTTGCGTTCGCAAGGGGTCGCTTTAGTGCTCGAGATGTGTGGGCAAGCAACAGCATTTACTTGCACACCACGTCAACATTTCAGTTTTTTTCGGGTTCACCATTGCTCTTCTGCGAATCTCGGGCAAGGACAATCAGCGCACCTAGACCTGATATCAGGTGTGCAAAGAAACACGGTGTGAGGAATACAAAGAGGAATGAAAAGGAGACCAAAAAAAGGAATAAGAGAAGACAAATCTTGTTAAGAACAAGCAGAGAAGACAACCCGAGAGTCAGTTCGACCTTTCGCTATTTCCGGTGCGCAAGAACTACTTAATTTCTTATTCTATATCTTATTTGCTTTGACGATCTCCTTAGGCACTGGGCAATTTGCTGAGCAGTGCTGGAGCAATTTTCAATGCAATTTCGTGGTTACCAGCAGTGTTGGTTAATCTTGCTTCTGCAAGCACAATAACACAGCAAGGCAGCTGCTGTAATGCACGCTAGAAATATGCTACGAAAGATGCTAGACAGATCACGACTGAACTAAGTTGTTGGTTGCTGAAATCAGCTGAAACAAAACATACGGAGGAGATGAACTCGAGTCAGAAAACAGCATAAGCAATACTAACCAACCAACCCACCTACCCCCACACGGGGTCAATTACCCAGCCAGTCAACGAACCGACAGTCCAACTGACCGATTCGTCCACACAGTAGCTGGCACCCAAGCACGCACACCTCTACCCCTTATAAATATCCTTACGAGTGCTCTAGCACATTCGCACTATCGTATGTCTTCTCTCATTCTCTCACAAGTATACTTGCACACTTGCACATATAATATATATATATATATATCAAGGCATGTCGATTCGTTCAAGTCCAGAAGACTCATTAAATATCCTCATCACAATTAACGCTGTTTTTCATGCACGAGCATGAAATGTGCGCAATTTGATGTACCTTCACAATCACGATAGCTGAAGCCGATTGCGGTAGCCATGGGCGACGCGCGCACGGAAAAATCTTCACACGGTCTTATCTATTTTTCTGTGTTCACATGAATTCCTCTTTGAACCAGTTTTTTCGCATTCCATTAGTTGATCCTAATCTCATTACAATTTTGCATTTGTGAACGAAATAGAAAACCTACAATCTTGGTTTGCGCTCTGAGCGCAGATTAGAAACCGAAGGGCTTAAGAAGGTAAGAAAAACTATTTCTGTCCAAAACCGAGAAATGCGTATGATGTTTCCTTACGAATATGCTGTCTGCTTCAAAATTCAATCAGGATTTCAATTTCAGTTCATTTTATTTGTTTGCAGAATCTGGGTAATATTAAGGCTTGAAAAATCCGCTCAACAGTGACATTGAACAAGACCGTTTCTATTCTACTACTAAGTGATGGGGCAGAAAAAACTGTTCTTTGAGATCACCATTGCATGCAGTGTCTGGCACTAACCTCCCAGGCTAGGAGGAGGTGAGATTTGTTCACGTTGCTGATAACAACGCGTAACACCGAACTTTTATCCTCGGGAGGGCTATAGCAAGGTTTTCATGTTAGTTTTCACGGACGTTTAGGTAGGCAGGTAATTTTAGAGGGACAGTTCACCTCGATTTCGCAGTATGGAGGGAAGGGGGAAAGGGTAATATTTGTAAGCTATGCGCTGATAAAAACCCTACTTGACTGAAAATTGCTGTAAGATGGCCAGTGCGAAGATGCAGATTAGTCTACTTTTTTAGAAGACAGCCAAAATACTGTCTGCGCAATGTTAAACTCCAGGAAATAATCCTTGAACACTCCTGGATTTGAACCAGAAACATCCACATGCTAGTCCGCAGCTCTTCCTGCAGAGGTATCCAGCCCCACTCCACAAAGGTTTTCCACCACCTCGGGATTTATTCCCTTTAAGCCCATATGTTCTTCAGGCCTTAAAATCACAGCACAGGGTGTCGACACACCTTTGAGCGAAGACGTTTGCAGGTAGAGAGGAATCAGTAGCTAGGGGTATGACACCCAGGCATGTAACACTGCGTCTGGGGGTCGGGCAGCAGAAGCACGCAGCAGAATGAATTGTTCCTTGCCGCTCACCTCGCAACACACCTCTGACCTCGAGCAGGATTACTCTATCCCCGAAACTAGTCGATCCTTTTTTTCCTACTGCAGTATATGTTTTCTTCTGAATCGCTATTAAAAGACTATCCTTGAAGCTATTCTTTTCACCGTTTAAAAAAAGCCTATTGGAGACAGCAACGACAAAGTTAGCCCACAGTCTTGGTCACAATGTATAGTTGCTAGTTACGAGATTAAAATTAGTTTCACAGCACAGTGACCTCATCTTCCAAAGAAAGTAGCATAGTCTGCAAGAGTGGATGCCGAAAGACAATTAGCCAATAGCGTATACTATGGAAGAGTAACTCGTCATGTGTTCAACACAAAAGCCAACGATCTTAAAATTAACGTTCGTAGGGCTCCTTCTATAAGCAATTTTAAATCAAATCTGAAAAACATTATCTCTACGTAATTTTGCGGTATAACTGATAAATCAGGCACCGTTTTCTTTAAGCACCTAAACAAATTCTCTACGATTGTCATGGTCGACGGCTTTACGAAGACCGGAAAAGAAATACCACTTTGAGCCGCATTGTCAAAATTGTCTGCCAATCTCTTAGTACGCAGAGAACTAATTGCACGTGCGCCGTACAAGGCATTCCAAGACCAGTCATTTACAAACTTTAAAAAAAGCACTTCTGTGTCGCCGTCATTTGCAATTTTAAAAGGAAACACTTCTAACGCGGTGGCCCTGAAATTGCCAACAAGCCATTCACCGACTTTTGTTTGCTTACAACACACGCTGTGCTCAGTACAATCAATATGACATCAAAGAAACCGGAGAAAGCAGAAACAGGATTGTTACTCCCTACCTGTAATGAAGGGTCTTGTAGGTATTTGGGGGGGGGCTTTAAAATTAAGTAAAACAAACAAAATAGCCTCTTCTCGCATGTGCGATGTCATTTGTTTGCTCTCTTGTGAGTTGAGTTGGTACACATAAAGGTGTTTAAAAAGGCAGTCTATAGATGTATTGTGCTATTTATATATATAGATAGATAGATTTATACACAAGTTGGTACTAAAGTATGCTAAAATGTAGACGAATAGACATGTTTATAAGTATGTAACACATCCATGTGTGCATGCATATATACATATGTATGCAGGTATATGATGTGTGTAAAATATGTATACATGTTGCTATGTACATACGCATGTAGGTAATGCAACATTATACGTAGGTATGCATGCACATGTTGTGTTTTTAATCCACACGTTGAGCTACTCAGTGAGAACGAACAAAAGAATGTAAGAGGAATGTTTCGATTCTGATTTCGTTTTGTGTTACATTACGTCCCGACGGAAAAGAGTCCCACCCAGTCACGTTATACTGACACCGGGCCAACCAGTCCTAGAACTGTTCTCTATGGTCCAAGGCGTTTGGCAGGGCAGCTGCTAGATTGACAGATCTTAAGCCTCGGGTATGACTCGGGCGGGGCACGAGTTACCGATTTTCCGCCTCGGAAGCGGCCGCCTTAACCGTTAGCCGACCGAGGCGGTCCGATGTAAGAAGAAATCTCAGGACTAAAAAGATGGAAGAATGTGATGTGTTGCATGGATCCAGACGAAACAACATGTATTACACACGACTGATTCTGCATCTTTTGAACTGAGTTTTTGTGTGTGTGTGTTCTTTTCCACTTCAAGAAAAAGAATAACAAGAGTAGAAGAAATTACGTGTAATTTCTATCGTAAATCGAAAGGCATCAACAAACGTTTTTGTAATTTGGTTCCTTTTCAGATGCACCAGTTTTACAGATAGTTCGCTTCATAATGTTTCTCCGGAGATATGGATTTTAGAAGGAATGGCCATGTCATGCCTGTATGTTAAAAATTAAGCTGTCGCACACAGACATCGTCAACAAGTTGTTAGGTGCATATGAAGAGACTGTGTTCTTTATTGACGTTGAAGATTTCTATCAGCGTTTGTCATTTAAGGAGAGTCAAAATGTTAAGAATCTTTAACCACTTCTGTCCTGAAATTCGGTCGGGACACCCACAGCGTTATAGCTTCGAATGAATTGCGCGAACAAGAGCATCGTTCTTTTTATCTGCAAAAGTTTCTTTGAAAAGTTCTTTTGACTTTGACATGGATGACGGTGGGAAGTCAATTCTCGCCTGCTCGCTGCAGGCAAAGAGGTGTCATTTCTTTTATGACCATGTAATGATAAGGAAGATTGAGAGGCAAGATTTCCGCACCAATATTAGCGTGGCCTATTTGCCGGGAGGTCGACCGAATCCTTTTTTCGTGTTTTTCACGAGTGGTTTCACCTCCTGATTGAACGGAAAACTGTCTGTACACCGCTGTCTGTCAGACTGCCAATTTGCAACCACTTTTCCGAGCAGGTCGTCGAGGCATTTCAGACTGTCTTGTAAATTTCAGCCGATGACGCCAACCGGCAAACCAGACTGGTGCGGGACGGAAAGCCTCTGCCAGCGCTCGCAGCACCTATATCATGCTGTTTAAGCTGCGCGTATAGACCGGTTCTCACGCCAAGCACGTTCGTCCATCCGTTTCTGCGTCCGTAAGTCTGCATATTTTCCTCTCCTTGTTTTTCTCGTTGACCCGACATCCGACCCCTGATCGACCTGTGCTCTCTTCGTGGGAATATCGCGGAGAAAGCTAGTCTGGGTGAGCTGTCGCTGGACATTTGTCCAGAGCAGACATGCGTTGCCTACATACAAGACATTCTCTTTCTGCGTCGAGGAAAGTGCTAGTGGCGCACTTTTGCGGCACAAAAAAGACTTTGGGAGGAACTTTGTGGGGAATACGATGGTGGTCTCGGGCTAAAATCTGTCGCCTTCTGAGACTGGAAGATGTTTTGTGTGTGTGAATAGTAAAGGAAATGATGAAATGATATATTAAATCGATCTCAAAACGTGTTTCTCACTAGACGTCTCGATGTCGTTTATCGTCCCGTGCTGCAAGATTCTGTCGGAAAATGTCTGTGCCAGTGCAGCATTTCTCGTGTACAAGCACAACGCATTTGACGACTTACGTGTGTCTCTGAGTGACAAGATCTTTATTTAATGAAGATTTTAAAAAAAAACTTCCATAGTTGATAAAAATAAAGCAACAATTTTCAAGGTTTCTAATAAAGACAACAGAGTATCATTTTCCATGTTTCTACTTTATCCTATTTTCTCTATTTAATAACATAAAAATACTCATAGAGGGCTTATCAAAATCTGAAAATTACTACAAATTCACTTCTTGTGGATCGCTATGTGTTGTCGAAACAGATGAGAGTGGTATATACTTTTCAATTTGTGCTGAAATATCGGGCAACAGAACTTACCAACAAATCCAAAACAGCTAGAGTTAAATGCTGTCAGAGAAAGTCGTGACAGGATTCAAAAGCCCTTTATGGCCAGAAAATTATGTAAACTTCTGGTAAGACCTTGGTAAACATTTCGCATACAAATATGTAGAAAGTTTGGTTTTCTCATGCCGTGTCAGCAATGCAACAAAAGTAAGACGTAAATATTCTGGGAGCGGGGAAAGACGTAAATATTCTGGGAGCGGGGAAAGACACTGGCATCAAAAGTTTTGAGAAAACTCACTGGTTTGTTTCAATGGGTGGTAGATACCAAAACCTCCACAGCTATCATTTTAAGAGAGAGAGGTGGGGGGCAGAAAGCAGTAGTACCCGCTGATAACCAGCCTTGCAAACAGTAGCACATGCCGCGTTTCGAAAGACAATTTAGGCTCCTAACACAGGATCCGAACCAGACGACTCTTGACGTCTTGGTGGCAACAGGCAGTCGCCGCTATTCTACAGCCAAGTGTAGAAACGAACAAAGCTTTTTACGGACTGCAAAAGTGGCATTATAGTTATAAGAACCTGGTGTCTCCAGTACCCTATCATCGCATGCTGTCGGAGTGACAGCTACTAGAAACTGCCGACAGCTTCTAATTTTCTCATCGTCCTCGGAGATGGAAGAGGAGGGGGAGGGGGAGAGAGAGGGGGGAGAGAGAAGGGGAGAGGAAGGGAGATATGAAGAGAAAGGCAAAAAAGAGGGAGGAAAGGACCTGATAAAAGAGAGGGGGACGGAGTGAGACAGGGGGTAGGAGAGCGAGATTAAATAAGAACGTGTCCCAGGGCTCGCAGGGGGGGGGGGTGCAGCAAAAAAACAGCTTGTTCACAGTCTTGCGATTTCATTGCTGGGATATGGTGAGAACGAAGACAAGGTCTAAAAATGCTTCCCCCTTCCCACCGTAAAAAAGGGTTAATATCCTGTTTTCATCTGCCTGAAATCAGCAACAAAGTGGCTGCCCAAATTACCGGTATAAACTGCCCTGTCCATCCGTCTGCGAGAGGGCGAGACGCTTAAAACAGGGTTTCCACTGCCATTTTATTTGGAATAAACCACAAAGCTCTTCCGGCCTGCACTTCCTTTCCCGCCGGCGGCAGCCATACTGAGATAATGAAATGAAGCCTTCATTGATTGGCTGGAGACATAGGAAGAAGGGTGCATAGATTGCCGGAGCAGGCTCTGCGCAGAACACGAGCCACGTAAACTCTTGTGCCGAATGGCGTGTTCAGCTCTGCCGTATGGCCTTCGATACCCCGTCATTTGAGGAACTGTTGCTGTGGAGACGAAGCTATTGAGCTGCAACACATGATCGTATTATAAACGTAGTTTGAACTTTAATAGTCTTGCGGCCTTTGACCCGGGATGTTGAAAATATCTGGAGGACAAAACATGCGTCTGTTTGGCTATACGCTTTTCTCTGGATTCCGCACTTCTGTCCTTCTCATTGTTCTTCTCTTCCTCTTCTCTGTCCGTCTGTCTGCGTGCGTGCATGCGTGCGTACAAGCGTGCGTGTGTGCACGTGCGCGCGTGCGTGCGTGCGTGTGAGTGTGTGTGTGTGTGTGAGAGAGAGAGAGAGCGTGCTTGTGCACGTGTCCAATTGTCTGTCAGAAGCTGTAGTTACCCAATTTCTACATTCATTTCCTTGTACAGACCTCACGCTGACTCCAGACTGCGTTATTACGGTGTGGCAGACACGCTAAAGGAATCAAGGATATCATGCATGTCTAGGCACGAAAAAACGAAACTTATAGGACACATTGATTTGACTGGGTTTTCTTTTTCACCGCTGAAATAGACCAGAAGCCAAGAAACATTGATGACAGACCAGAAGCAAAGAAACATTGATGACTGCAATCTGTCTGCTTCTTTCAACATTTCTTAAATTTACCAGCTTCACTCAGTACGAACACCTTTCCGGTTCTTAACAGTACTTTCGAAAGCTTTTTATTGCCAATGTCCTTGGCAATGCTTCGAAATAGAGTATAGTTCTCCAGGTGAGATACATGTCATTTCCCGCGAGATCACGGAATGATATGAGAACCATGACAAGTGGTCTGACCTCTGGTCACGTGAGGTTCTAGTTTCATTTGGCCATGTGCAATTTCGTGTTTGGTTGATACCGTCTTAAGTATGCGGTCACATTTTGTAGTTTCCCGCTGACTCATCCAGAGGAGAAACATACACTAGTGCTCGGAACTCGAGATTGGTAATAGGCACTGCAGCGACTTGACTTTGATAGGTATTTTTTTTTCTACTGGCTAGAGCACTAGGCAGAAAATTGCTCTAAAATACTCTCAGTTGACGTGTTTCTACTTATTTTACACTACAGAGCACTTCGCAGAGAACTACTCTAAATTACTGTCCGTTTGTTTTGTTTTGTTTTTTTCAAAATCCGTGTTGTCCGAATCTCCGTAAACTGTCGCAACACTTTCCCCTCTCTTTCTTCATATTTCGTTTTGTTTGGGGAACTCTGTGATCAAGAACTATTAAACCAATTGATTTCCCTGATGCTAAATAAAATGTAATGACTATTAACGACACGCTGTCTTAATTCACTTCTCTTTACTTTAGTTTATGCGAGTTATAAAACATTGACTCCTAAAATGTCATGACTGAGAAGAAAGGCGATCGGAAGAAAACAAACTGACCTTGACTTTAACGCTTGGGTGAGGAAAGTCCATGTCCCTCTTCACTTTATTTCCTAGAGTAAAGAACCGACCCCATCACTGGATTACATGATACAACTCTTTGTTTTATAATGGTTAGGGCATAGATGTCAGTGGAATTTTAATTTCTCAACATTGTGTAACATTTCGCGACTTGAATACGCTCCACCCACATCAAATACTGTTCACAGGAGCGCGCGAAGTTCTTGCAATAATTTGCAAAGAGAGAGAAAGAGAGACTACGTATGTAAACATCATTTTTTTCTCAGAGAACCAAGTTCTGAGCAGATGAAAGTAACGGGAAATCGACAGTCTCGACAACCTCTGGTGTTCAGGAGAAGGAAATCTGTGTCACGATCTTTTAACCGCTGCTTCGCCCACGTATCCCGCAATTATACGTTTTGCAATCTATTGACTTCACACCTTCACGCATCCCGCAATTATACGTTTTGCAATCTATTGACTTCACACCTTCACGCATCCTTTTTAAAATTTCTTTTTCCGCATGATGCAATGATCCATTGGGCTCCCATGTTCTTGTGCAAATAGACTGATAAGCCGATGAATGTTTTGTAATAATGGGGTGAATGGAACTGAATGGTTTAAAGGGGATTTAAAAACATTTATATCTCGGCAGCAAATATCTCGTGGTCTCGATGTCGAGGGAACCTACAACCAAAATATAAAAACCACAAGAGCAAGTGAGTGAACGAGATAGATTAAGCGGAAATGAGACATTAGAGGGGTGTGGGGGGGGGAGAGATGTGGCAAGGGGAACGGAAAGATCTGAGTACAGAGAGAGAACAGACGACGGTTGCTTCGCGCAGATTCCCATAATGCATCTCTCAAGAGTCGTCCTCCTATTATCGTAACAGAAACTGCAGAAGAAAGCGTCTGTTGCTTGAAATCCTCACATGCCGGTATCATCCTGATCACATGACAACTGTTTTTGGAATTCGGGAATTCCTAAAGCGAAAAGCCCTCGATCAATGCAGACTTCCCCAGCCCTTTAGGGAACCTTGTATTTCTTGATATCGAGTCGGTCACAAAGGCTACGTCAGGAAGGAGGGAAGGGAAGGAGGAAGGGGGAAGGAGGGGTGGGAGGTGAAAGGCATGTAGGGAAGAGAAAAGGGGAGGATACCAGAGTGCACGGGGTGAGTGGGGGGTAGCCCCCGACAGCCAGTTCTGTAAAAATACATGGAGAAAAATAACGTCGCTGAACACGGAATACGAACCCACAACTCTCTGATTCTGTAGCAAGCACACGTTACCACTGTGCTATGGCCCGTCGAAAGACGAGGAAAAGAAAAGTGAAGAACGGGGGAGGAGAGAGACGGACGTGATAGTGAGGGACAGAAAAAGAAACGCAAACTAAAAATAAAAGCATAAAGCAAGAAAAAATCTACAACTTTCAGTAAATGCACGGCAGAGAACTTTTTCTTTCATACAGACATCGATGCGATTTCACAATACTCTTTGGGTACGTCTGTAAAGTCTACAGCATTAAGACTTGCAGCAGTTCTGTCGGCCCGATGTAGCTGTCTTACTGTCTTGTGTTGCCAATATCTCTTAGGTCATTTATCCTTTGCCTGCTCGAAATGAAAGTAGAGATGACTATTGAAATTCGCAAAGATTTTCGACTCCATTTTGGTTTACTTGGCTTCTGTTCAAGTTTGGGGGCGGGGGGAAGGCTTACTATCATGTTCATGGGCGATGGCCGGTCCAAGAATTTTAAACAAAACTCAAAGAATTCAAACACGAGACATACTTTGACAACAAAAGAAGATAAATACTGGGGAAAAAGTAGAAAAAAGTAAAATAGTAAGAGGGAAGTTAAGCAGATCTGAAAATTTGACAACACAGAGATTCGACGTTTTGACAGGTCTGCATACAGAATATTTGGAAAAGCTACTGACGATCGAACGCTTTTAACGAAGTTTTTGCAGCTTTATTTGATTAAGTTTTTCACCTGATGTGTCTTGGATTACCCTAAATTTACCACACACAAAAAATCAATACAAGAACAACGTTTACAGAAATGTTACAAAGAGTTTAACAGTCAACGTCTAATTTCGCTTGCGTGATCACGATTTAAAGCCATTAAAAGCAGTTAGTAAGGATAGTTGCTTGTTAGTGTTTCACGCTGTCAGAAACGCTATCAAGGCGGGGTTAAATGGCAAGAGAAACAGGTGGGGAGCATTAGTAAGGGGAATTAGATAGAAGTTTAAATAACAGCAGCAACAGCATTAAAATAATTTTTAAGACTAATATGGTTAAATTATGCGATTTAAAACTGATTTATGAAATAGGAAAAATGACTATGGCAGAACTTTAAAGAGTTTCAGTTATAATGGCAGTTAAAAACTGTTTGAGATGGAGCGTTTAGTGAAATGGCCACTTACGAGACTAGGATGCGATGGACTGCGAGCGATATATGAAATTGTCCTTCTTGAGCAGATAAGGTTAACGAATTTTAGAGCTCTTGAACTAATAAACCTGGACAGCGCTGAAGGAAGCTGGCACTTTTTCTAGTCACCAAGTCACTCGCAAGCCATTTGCTTTTAATCTTTAAGTGCATCAGTCCTAGTTAGTTGAAAACAAACTACCTGGTATTCTTTCAGTCAATAGTTCTTTGCCTCTAGTGCTTTTGGATCGGAACACAGCGAAATTTTATCAAGATATTGCATCGGTCTATGTGAGGTCCCACTTAAAGGTTGTGGTGTGATTTGTTTTTGGCGGGGGGAGCGGCGGGGGGAATTTAGGAGGATTTAAAAATCCATCCTGAGAAGATTGGTGTAGGCAATCCACTTTCGTCGTCGTCTTCTTCTTCTTCCTGCCCCTGTATCATCCACGCACACTTCCCTCAGCTACTTTACTGCTTGGTTTGTCATTTAAGGACAATGCTTCCATTCCGGGTAATTTCGCTCTATGGGGGGACAGGATCCTATTGCTAGCCCATGCACTGAAAGAACGACATGGCTGAAAGCTGCAGCAAGATGACCAGTGCGGGGAGGGAGTTGAATCTTCGAGGGGGGGAGGGGGATGGCCATGGAGTCTGCACAATGTTTCAACTCCATGAAACAATCCTTGGCCACTGCTGGATTCGAACTCTCACCCTTCGACCCAGGACTTTGATGCTCTGACCACAGAGCGATCCAGCCCCACCCACTCCCCACTGCCTATCGACCCAGGTGACGGCAGTGTCGCAGAGCTCGCCACCGCACGTGAAGACGCGCTGCGCATAGGCGCCGACAGGAAAGGGTCGGCTGCCGTTCAAGCCTGCACGTTGCACGGCTGTGGCTAATCGAAGCTGCAGCAGACGAGAGGACTATAAAGACGTGGGGTGTCCCGTTGGGGTAGTAAAGCAAACGGGGCGACGACTTCAGGGCGTTTTAGCCGCGTGGTCTTAAAGGGCAGGCAACTCACGCGAGAAGGACTACATCGAAGGTGATTTGTCTTCTCCTAACCAATTCGCGGTGGTATAAATTTAACATTACTGGAAATGGATGTTGAACAATTTAAGACGTTAATTAATCTACTCTTATGAGTGTCACTCGTGCCTATTGTTCTAAACCCGACTGATATCTTTGCACTGGCTAACATAATAAGTTTAGTCAGTTATCTTACTAGTATATATTTGTCCTGACAGTCATCAGCCTGAGGATTTATGATAATTATATTCTATCAATACAGTAATTTACATCTACAGTGCATACTCCTTGAGGTGCATTGTCACTGGATTGTTGTCTTTGTTGTCTTTCCCTCTTGGCTATAGTGATATGAGTCTCCGTGCATAGGTTTTTGTTTATTACTCTAGACCCGCGCTTGTTAAGAAGTCAGCGAGAAAATAAGTGTTCGACCCTTGCAGAATTAGATTTCTCTTGCGTTCTACTAAGGAAAAGAAATGTTGCAGATTTGCATGAGTGACGCAATGTATATCCGCCAATATAAGTAGCTGTGTGTCTTAGATTTTGCTCAACATCCGTGGTGGTCTGTGTGCATATATATATATATTACATGTGTGTGCGTTAAACCACGGACAGATATGAACCTTAGTGAAAGTATGAAAATATGTTTGAAAATATGTTTGGGTTTGTTACTTATAAGAACTACCAGACTACAAGACAAAGTACACTGCAGTTACTTGTGTGATGCGGTTCCAGTGACTTTGCAAAGATACAGGTCGTGAGAAGAACGAAATGGGATAAGACTAGTAATGAGGTGAAAGTAGTAGAGAACAGAGGGAGATAGGGTGAGTGTGTGAGGAGCGTTGTCGAGAACCTTACTAAATGCGGTGTCGTGGACACAGTGAACTGGAGGAAGACCGGACGGGAGAAGGGGTAGGTGGACTGTGTGTGGGGGGAGGGGGGAGGGGGGAGTGAATGCAGAGCAGGAGAGAGAAATACCTAGCTTAATTCTTGCCTATAGACACGCACATAAGTCACTTAAATCAGATTCTTTCTCGCTAACAGGTAAATTGGGATTTGTCGTTGCAGGTGATGAGATACTAAGAACCGACTCGCGAGCTGTAGGGAGCACGTTCCACAAAGAGTTGGCAAGAGACGACACACAATCATGGAACTTCTGCATGTTGCCTGCTTCCTCCTGGCGGCATGCGCTGTCGTGCAGCTGTCTCTAGCCGACGAGGCCCTGGCGTCTGCCGCCGACCAGAAGCCCGAACCCCCAGCGCCGACCGATGACAGTAACGCCCCCCTGGTGGCGGAGGACGAGTTGCTGGACAAGCGGTGGCCGCAGGACAAGTGGGAGGCCGCCAACAACTGGCGCAAGAAGTGGATGGCGCTGAGCACGTGGGGAAAGCGCTGGACCAATCAGTTCGCGACCTGGGGCAAGCGAAGTTGGAACGAGCGGCCGTTCGTCACGTGGGGGAAGCGCAGTCCTGATTGGTCGTTCGGCACCTGGGGTAAGAGGGCATGGAACGACCGACAGTTTGGCACATGGGGGAAACGGGGCTGGAACGATCGGCAATTCGCTACCTGGGGGAAGAGGCCCTGGAACGACAGACAGTTCGCTACCTGGGGAAAGCGGGCAGGTGACTCATCGCTGGACACCTTCTCGAACGACGCTGCGGCCGTCAGCTCCGACATGCCAGATAAAAAAGCCTGGAACCAGTTTGCGGCTTGGGGCAAGCGCGTGCCTTTCGACGACGTCAACAAGCGCTGGAACGGCATGGCAACTTGGGGCAAACGGAGCAGCAACGACGACGCCGTCTCCACCAGCACCCTCAGCAGCGACCAACACCAGGCGGACAGCGCCGACAAGCGCTGGAACGCCTTCTCCACGTGGGGCAAAAAGTGGAGTACCATGGCCAGCTGGGGCAAGAGGGACAGTGTCGACGGGGAGTCCCCGGAAAAAAAGTGGAGGAACATGGCCACCTGGGGCAAGAGGGACCGTACAGACGCCGCCGTGAGGGACAAACGGAGTAACCTAAGGCCCTGGGGGAAGCGCCTGCGGGCGGAGGGCTGGGCGGTCATGCCGACCTGGGGCAAGCGCAGCAGAGGCCAGTGGGGGGCCATGTCCACATGGGGCAAAAGGTCAACGGGCGAGGTCACAAGCGACGAAGCAGCGCCATCAGCAAACGATATACTTCTGCGGTTATTCGACAGAGACGGTTAGTACTGGAAGCCGGTCTCACAAGACTGCTGAATTTCAACTGGATTAAATTGATTTTTTTTAAACTAGTCCAGCCGTCTGCATCAAAGATTTTATCTTATTTTGACCGAGAGATTTTTGTCACCGGGTTCTTGCGAAAAGTTTTAACGAAAATCTGTCTGCACAAAAGATCAGATCTCATTGAGACAAGCTGAAATGACAACCTGTTGCAGAGAGCTGGACTAGCTCCTTAGTCTTTTATTTTAACTTCTCCAAGCCGTGTGAGACACTGCACTTTGCCTCCCTTTTATATTTTGATTTTTTATAGTCATCCTGTTATGACACTGAGGCCACTTCACCCTACCCAACTGCCAGAAATTCCTCCCGTTAAACAGTATGAACGAGGAAGGTAATTTTTTAGGTGTCATTCAGATTACTGTTTTGTTGGTTTTTTTTTCATTTAAGAAATCGCTTGGTCGCCAGAGCACGAAAATGCAGAGGCTACAATGTAGCGCCTCAGAAACAAGCAAAAAAATCTTGGCATTTTTCATGCCTTTCGCGCTTTCAAATGAGACTTGGCATAAACTTTTTTGCAACTGGGCTTAAGAACAACCACCCTGTCGGGCAACCCTCTTACCTGGTAACTTCGAGACCACCTGCAATCAGATTACACAAACACGGGCAAAAGCCGTGCTCACATCAAAAACATTATTTTAAATACCAACAAGGACATTTAAGAGGAGTTCATGAACTGCACTTCCCTTTAAGAGACACACGCAAACTCACGAACAAAGAAAGTACAGGGAAAGTACAATGCTGCTAGATTAGAACGGAGGTAGTTTAGAATTTCTAAAGCAACATTTACAATGCGATGCGCACTTGTAGGAAGAACTGTAAATTCACGTTAAACGCTGTAAGCCATTTAAATTCTGATTTCTTAACAAAAACGACTACACTTTGTGTGTGTGTGGGGGGGGGGGGCTTTCTCCACTCATAAAAGTTTCTTAAATTTCAGTGTCCATGTTCAGTATAACGATTTTTACCTATGAAACGGGGATCACAAAGACTCCTTCGACCCACTCCTATTCTTGAGTAAACTCTGTCTTTTATGTGCACATAATTATAGAAAAATTTTCAAAGCTTCAAAAACACTTGTCTGTATTGTTAGGTAATAAAATAACAGCATGCTTTTCCCTCGTTCGTGACAAAAAGCAGTATAGAAAGAAAAAGAGAAAAAAAAGAGAAAAAAAAGACGGAAAGAAAAAAGTGTGCTTAAAAGACAAGTTTAAAGATATTAACGATAAATTTGTTCGCTTCCGTACCCTTTATCATCCCAGCGGAAGTAGTAACGACTGTAAATGTATGTTCCTGTGTAAGAAACTATCTAATGAACTTGCTAAGCTGTTCATATTATCTTCGTATTATTGCAACAACAAAAAATGCCTAGTGTAGTAAAATTCACAATGTTTTTGAATCGCAACGGTAAACAAGTATTGTAAAATGATAAGATCGACATGAATTATTAACAACAATGTGAAAATAGAATTTGGATACTGTTCTAGATAAATATCGTGACCCTAAGATAAAGGAAAAGGCGAATGGCATCCTGTGACTTTTCCATGTCTTAGGGAAGTGGGATAGTTAAGACCGCCATTTTTCCGTGGGTCAGCGCAGTGAGGGAGATGCCCACCTTGTTTCCCTTGCTGCTTTACCTTCCCTAGCCTATGGTTTTAGGTACCCACTTGCAGTTGCTGAACTGGCTGAAGCGTGCTGCGGCGCATAGGTTTCAAACCAGCTTGTGGCCACCCCTTCACATTCAAATGGTTGAACTCTAACCACTTGGCCACCCGTTTCCCCTAGTGACTAGCTACAGTGGCATGTCAACGTCTCATGTTTCATTTATCACTGTATTATTATTTACTGCTGACATCCTTTACCTTGTATAATGAGACCCACCACGGCCATCTTACTTTTCGTATTAGAAACTGAGAATTCTTGTAGGAAAGATTCACCTTTTGGTTGAAAAGATCACCTGCTATTAAATCAGCCTGCTCATCACGATGATAATGGAAAGTCGGAAATTCTGAAAGCTGAAGAGCCTCCATTGCCTTTCACTTCTCCCGCCACTTTGAGGAACGTGGTATTCGGGATCCACGTGGCATTTAGAGTTCGTGACCAGGGTCCTAGACCTTTAAAATGTCGCTGAACGACGCTAGACTCGGTTCAGCATAGACAGAAATACATTTTGCTATTTATTTTTATTAAGCACTTGAAAAACATGAAACAAGAGACGCCTTGCAGAAAAGAAGACTTTTGAGATCCAACGTTGTAAAATGTGGCCCTTTCTCCTTTTTTCTGTCATTTTCTCTATCTTCCTCCCTCCTATTTCTTTCCGCATCGCTTCCTTCTCTTGCTTATTGCTCGCCTTCCCGCTTCTGTTCTGCTTCTTTGCAACATGCGTGTTTTTTTCCTCACTACTAATAAATTCTTCCTGTTTTAATCCGCAGCGCTTACTAATCAAAATATAAAACAAGCTGGACTCGAAATGTCACATTAATTCATAAAAATCCAATTTGAGACAGGTTTATTCCTGAATAATTAATCGAGTTCTTTTCTCAGAGCTTAAAGGAATTTTTCTGAAATGAGGCTTAAACAAGAGGCTCTAGAAATATGATTTCTGTATAGGAGGATGAAGAATTAACGCTCTGTATTCTGTGTAACTATAATCATAGTTTTAGGGGACTCGGATGGGCGAATTGTAAGAGTGCAGGCCTCCGAACCCGAAAGCACAGGTTCGATACCCGTGCACCGCCCCACGCTTCCTCAGTTCATCAGCTCTGATTGGTTACCTGACCCATGGGTCCGGGGAAGTAACGCAGTGAGGAGAAGATTCAAATCCCCCCCCCCCAACTCACGATACTGGCAAACAAAAAGTGGGGGGTCTCATGCATCCCTACAGCCTAAAATGAAAAAAAAGACTTTTGCCATTCATATAATGTTACATTCGCAGTGCGTTGTTTCTGTAGACGATTCAGAAAAGAAGATCTTCAGTGACGAACTTTAACTTGAAGCTAGACAAGCTACAATGCAACAATACTTTATTTGACCGCATAACTAAGGTAGACATGCACTTCCACCTCTTGCTTTCACTCATTTGACAAACAGCTTCCCCTTGGAGGCATGTCTCCTTTATATTTGCTGCATATCATTTTCACTGTCGAGATTTTAAAAATTCGCTACTGTTAAAAAGTCTATCTTAACCTACTGGAGGTTTGACTTACTTTATATTTTCAAAGGGAGACTTTATTAAAGTGTCCATTAAAATCTTTTGCTTTCTAAATTTCATAAGCTTGCGTGTATTCACCGTACTCGCCTCGGGATGTCTTTTCTCATGCGTTCATAAAGGTTGCTGTTGACACCGCGAACACTCTTACAAGAATAGGCAATCTCGAAAACCATGATCAGCCGATGTTGGTTGATATGTCAGTAAATTTCCAGAAGGAATTAGTCTTCCTCTCTGTAGGCTAGCAGGATTTGCGTACCCCCCC
>SMGT01001676.1:193589-244446 GCA_004794575.1 Lanistes nyassanus | reverse complement strand
CCCCCCCCCCCCCCCGCGCACTGCACGCACTATTTAACCTCAGTTGTAATGACCGGACATCGCCCTTCATTCGTCTTTCTCAACATCTTGAGTCAGGGAAAATAACTCCGTGTTCCAGAAGTGCAGGTTTCTTCACATCTTTGGCCTTGGCAGTCCTCTCCTTTCCTTAAATGCATTTATCAACACATAAAAAGCAAACCTGTTTACCACGACGAGAAATACGAGAAACTAAACGGATAACGATTGCTTTGCCTTACCCATGTCGGCTACAGGTTATCCAACCAGAAAAATAATTTCTGGTCAAGGCTGCTGTCCCCAACAGCTAGGTAACTTTAATACAGGGTGCAGCTTGATAGGTGATGTTTGGTGATCGAAACCAGCGAGACTATAGCGCAAAAAAATGTGATTGAAGAGAGATTTGGAGAGCGTTCATTTTATGTTGCGTTGTTGGTTATTTTATGTCAAGTGGCATGTTG
This sequence comes from Lanistes nyassanus, assembly GCA_004794575.1. Classification (NCBI taxonomy): domain Eukaryota; kingdom Metazoa; phylum Mollusca; class Gastropoda; order Architaenioglossa; family Ampullariidae; genus Lanistes; species Lanistes nyassanus. The sequence goes on along the minus strand of SMGT01001676.1, from coordinate 243,970 downwards.
TGCTATGCTGTGCTGTGTTGTTGCGTTGTGTTGTATTGTGTTGCTTTGTGTTGTGTTGTGCTGTGTCGTGTCTTGTCGTGTTGTGTGTGTATGTGTGTGTGAGAGAAAGAGAGAAAGAGAGATTGGGCGGGTATAACGAGGTGCGTCTGTGTGTAAAAGATACACGGTGCTACAACAAAACTCATTCGTACTGTATTTTGCGAATGACTGTCGCCATCCGAGAGGAAGTCTGACCTGAGAAAGTGAAATGTATCCTCGGATCAAAGGAGGAATAAAGTAAGAAAGTTTCCTAGCACAAAGATATAACTATACGCGGTTAGTTTTACCAAGAGAGTTGCGGAGGGGAGAGGAGAGAACTGTTTGGAGAGAACCAACAAAACATTTTCCAGGCGGTTTAAACAGGAATCACGGGTAAAGAAGAAATTCTCTTTTTTCAACAACGTCAAAACGATTGGTTGGGTTACCGCTATAAGATGGCAAGAGAAGACGGAAACTAACTCGGTTAGCGAATGTCAGTATTGACGGAAGAGTCCTCACTGCCGTGACCTCATCAAAATACGCCACCTGGGTCCAGTTACGTCCCTTGCGACTTGCAGACTCACAGCAGACTCACAGACCTTCCTGATCCCCGTCCCACTTCATTGCAGCTTCAGAACCACTGCTAGAATCCCCACTTAGAGCTGTAAGATTCAGTGCTTACTGTCCTACAGCCAATCCCAATCTAAATCGTCTACTGGCTAAAGCGCTAAGAACTATATTCAACCAACAATAGTCGATAATTTTCAATTTAGGGAAAAACGCATGGGATAAGGAGAGGGGAGAAAACGAACTGATGAAGTGAGAAACCGGTATCTTCGTGTAAAAGCTAGGCTATTAGGCTGTCAGTGAAACAGCAGTGAACTTTCTTGCCTGGTTCTACGTATCGCACTCGACGTTCGGACAATTCAGAACTATTTTTGGCCAGGCGTGGTAGGCCATTTGTCAGACAGTAATAAGGACGCATGTCTGAAGTTCAGGAATCTGATACGAATTTCTATTGGCTGCCTTCTACTCCAGCTGGTCAACGGCTTCTTTTCTAGAATCCAGAAGCGGATTGGGCGAATGATCCAATTGCCGTAATGCGATCTCCCGGGTATACAAGCACGCTGGCAACAAAATGGAAACGGCAAATTTTCTTGATGTGATGAACATGAATACCAATGAGGCTCTCTGACCACAAACGTCTTTCATCGGCCCCCACGTCGCTCGTCAACCGAGCGGGCAACAAGGAGGAAACAGAATGGTCTGACCGTGCAATGGAGTGCAGGTATGAATTTTCAGGACCCTTTTGTGACGCAGGTAACAGACCCTCCCGGGGTTGGTGTTCGTAATTTGACATGGGACATGCTGTCGAATAGATCAGACAGGATATAAAGACCAGATAAGATATAAAGACCAGACAAAACATAAAAACCAGATGTGATATAAAGACCTGATAGGAAATAAAGACCAGATAGGATATAAAGATCAGAGAAATCATTTGCACGTTAGGTTCTACACCCTTTCAGAGGCTGCACGTCTACTTGAACATATTTCCCAAAATTATTATTATTTTTTTTGCTTTGGAAAATAAAAGTGGTTCTTCTTCCCCTACTCTCTCTTTCTCTCTCTCTCTGCGACGCTGGTACACACATGTAAGCTACATACCAGCACAGGGAGTGAGAAAGAAAAATACCTGCACCATTGTGTGTAAAGCAAATAACTTGTTCAGAAAACTTAATAAGTAAATACTTATCAGGAGGCAGAACAGACAGTAAAGGCAGTTTAATAGAAATGTAGACAAGATCCATAATGGGTTCTGAATGATTCATCTTAGTGAATTGTTTGTTTCACGATCATAATCTTTTCTAGTTTAGCAAAACCACAATTCCCGCTTTAAAAAAAAAGCTGTCACAGAACTGTGTTTTTGGTCGTTTCCATCTCACCCATTCACATCTTTCCCTGTCTCCAGCTCTGGAACAAGGGTTAGTTTAGCTCTTCACTTTTACGAACAAGCCAAGTTCCAATCCTGTCGCGTAAATTAATTCCCTGATGAGGGCGATTCAGCTGATTGATTGGCCCCATACACCGTCGATGGGTAAGCGATGGATTCTCCTCTAGTTCCTGTTGTGCACGCCAGGCCTTCCTCTAGTGGCAGATGGAAACCTATTATTAGTTCAAATCTCATTAGCGATCCTGGCCCATGCGTCATTGTGCACACAGCTTGGAACAGACGTTTAAATTGTTGTGACGTTACGGGTGGGCTATCCTTTCATAGGACGGGTTTTTCAGAAAGCCAGTTTGGTCAGAACGTTTGTGTGTTCGTGTGTGTGTACTTGTAGGGGGCTGCGTGTGTAGGTTGTGGGCTGTGCATGTGCCCTAAGGTGCTTGAGTAAAATCTGAGTCCACAGCCGTCCAGAGAATCCTTGCGTTAGTAGTTTTAATTGTATTATCCACTTGTCGTCATTTTAAGAAGGTAAGACTTCTGCCAATCGATTCTTTTATGTGTGTGAGAAAGGGAAGAAAAAGGAAAAAAAATGCTTTAAATAACAAATCCCTGTAAGCCATCAAGGTGACATTGACAAACTTTCCATTACCGTCCATTCACTGTCTTAAGGCAGTCGAAAAATATACTGCTGTTGTTTTACGTCCCACACCCGAAGTCCAACTTTTTAACATATTATCTCAGACGCTTCGCCCGATCAGGGGTACGTTGCATGAAGGATCATACATTCTTTTCATACAAAGCTTTTTCTGTAGAGTTTTTAAAGGGCATCGCCCAGAAGTATTTCGCTCATCCTTCAGCCAACGGGGCCAAAGCACCCGGATATTTCCGATCTTTGACAGCTGCAAACATAACACGCCTTTGTTGGGTCGCTCCATGGCCTTGATAGCTTTCAGGCTAATGAATGATACCTTTTTAGACCCTGAAATTCAGAGATCTTATTGAATGAACCCTGTCAACAGAGTTCATGCAAGCCAGAGGATCCGCAGACTACGTGAACGTGTGTATTTTCATATAAATTAAATAATTATTGGGAATAAATTTCGTATACAAAAGTCCCCTACAGCCGGTCTGGTCTGAAATTTACGGACATTTTTTGTATGGGATCGATAGAAGAGCTGCCAGTCTTGTACTCGAGTCCAGTTGCGTAAAAGACGGGGAATGCAAAAAGATGAGAATGTCGGGTCAGACATCAAGTTTCATTTCCGACACCCGTTAGAACCCAATGCATGAGCGTGTTGACAGAGCCCCGTTCACGCAAAGCCTCTGTCTTTTCCGAGATGCACGTGCTTGCGGTCCCACGGGGTTCTTGCGTCGCGTGACCCGAACACCGAAGGAATCAGCCTTGCAAATTAAATCACAAAGAATGAAACTAAGGAAATAACGATTGATGGAAGTACAGAAGACGGCGCCGATCTGTTCCGCTTTTGGAAGACAAGGAGTGATATGAACCGAGATCCCTCCCTCTCGCTAGCAGCCCTTGCTGCAACAGGCCTTGTCATAGAGTTCGGGCGAAATCATGCGAAAGAGGAAATGCGATTATATGTTTCGGGTGAATGCCGATTTTCGGCGGGGAAAGGAACAAACTTCATACTCTACCTTGAAATTATAAAATGTACTATTATTTCAAGATATGTCAGTTGTTAAAACACTTATTACACTTAACACCTTCGACCACCCCCCTTCTTTTCCTGATTACTGGCAGTTTTCTTCCAGATACAGGATCGGCTCAGATGTAACGATTACTGCAGCGTTTAAATGCGCGAATCTCATAGTCTCATCAGGGTCCTGCCCCCTCTTCACCCACCCCGACAACATACTCCTCCCTCTCTCCCTCATCCTGTCCAGTGTTTTTCTCTCTCTAGGCATAACCTTGTGTTTGTGCATAAATTTGTGCGTGTGTGTGTGTGTGTGCATGCAAGCAAGTACGCTTCTGGTTTTTATGGTGGTGGTGGTGGTGGTGGTGGTGGTGGTGGTGGTGGTGGTGGTGGTGGTTTTATTGTCTTTTCCCTTCTTTCGTCTCTTCAGACCTGCTCCTCTGAGACCAGCGTTTCCTGCGAACTTGTTTTTTCTGTGTTTGTTTGAAGACAGCAGGCTTAAAATGTGACCTAAAGGTGCCAGAGACGCTCAAGGCCAAAATAAACACAACGCCTTCCACGTATTGCCTTTATTTCTCTTTATTTTTTCACTCTGACAAAGCCGGGATTTGCGACATCTTCCGCAATTTTTGTGAAATCTCTCCCCGCTATAGGTCTCCGCCGTTACTCTATTTGTCCGTTCACCAACAGAGAATTCAGCTTTACTGTTGCTATTCTATAACTGTTTCGAGTCATTTACACTCTGCACATATCAAACATATAATTTATTAATATCTACTGTTCCTGTTACACAGCAAAGGTTAAAATAATTGGCTTTCAATGTGGGGCTGTCCAAGACTGGCTTGCACGATGGTTCATATCTGCACTTCTGGTCATCGTAAGGCCCATTCGCCGAGTATTTTAAGTCCAACTTTACGTACGAACAGAGATACGAACTATCGTGCAAGCTAACCTTTGTGTCTACGTCCAAAAATATGAAGGGCTGGCTTGCATAAGCGCTCGTAGGTGCTCTTCCGGTCATAACAGCGGTCTAAGGTCTATTCGCCCTGTATATATTAGAGGCGTCTTTACCAACGAACAGGAGATGCGAACACTCATGCAAACCAGGCCTAGACTGTTTTAACTGTTTGTTTAAATTGCAATGATTTTCATACCCAACCCAGACTAATGTAGCAGCTCTAGGAGAAAGGAGCAGCATTTATAAGAAAACTCTCTCTCTCTCTCTCCTCATATCTCTCCACCTCCCGTGTGTCTCTTGGTCTGTTTTTCCTCCCTCTGCCCTTTCTATCTTGATGGACCTTCTCTCTCATTCTCAATCTCTCTTCTCTCTCTATATATATATATCTGTGTGTGCGCGCGTGCGTGCTTGCGTGTGTCGGTAAGTGGGTATCTTTCCTTTCACTCTCTCCCTTTCTGTCATTTAAAAATAACCAGTATTTAAATAATTTGTGTTCTTTCTCCAGCTCTCCTCTATGACACATACGCGGAATTAAATTAAGACCAGAAATTATTCACGTTCTCGACGCCGCTGATGTCTCTGCCACCACGCACATCTTTTTCCTACAGAAGTCACGACCCTGTCGGCTCTGTCACTGGACAAGCGAGTCCATGCATCGATTTTTTCTATTGAACATAAAAACGATCAGATGATCTGATGTAGAAAGATGCTGCCAGTCGCATTTCTTTAAGAAAAAATAGGAGAGGGGTGCGATTGTGAGTTGGTGTACATCTTCCTGGGCTTGGTTGCACGTGGGTTTTTACCTGCTGTTCATACGGAAAGATGTACTTAAAATACACAGGGAAAACGGACTTTAAGACCACTTTTATAGCCGGATGTGGAGAAAGGCCTACGAGCACTCATGCAACCCACCACTGAACTTCAAAATTACATTTAAAATTGCTTGCGTTTTCGGATTTCTGGTGAAAGATGGAACTAATTTCATTCCGTAAAGTTGGTGTGTTTATTTATCTTGCAGTTTACCAACACATGCAGAACGGATTTCGTCTTCAGAATACAAGCCTAGATGTAAATTTTGTATTGAGGCTTTTCTCATGGATCTGCCTGCTTCCTAGAGTTTCGCGAGATTGCATTTTACACCCACCTTAGTAGCGTCTCTCAGTCTTGTAGTTTAGTCCCACAGTTGAGTTTTTCTACGCATGTACTTAGGTAAACACTCACAGACACACACACACACACCAGGAAGGGATAGGTCAAGTGTGGATTAGTGACCTCCTCTGTTTCCAGTTCCGAATATCCTCCTACGCGAATGGATGGTTTTTTTTAAAAATAATGCACAACAAAGTAAGATAAAAAAAACATACTTCGACAACTAGTGGATGAGAACAAATTAAACGCTCAGTTTGAGGGCGGATCTGTCAATACTTTTTGTCGAATCTGGACAGCATGCGTGCGGGCTGTGCGTCAGTAACAATTAAGCTCGACTTGTCGCTAGAGGTTTTATATTTGGCAACACCAGCTGATCAGCTCCTGGGAAAAGCTCGCAAGGGATCTTGCAGCTTCGTTTCAGCAAAGAACCGTTTCTCCAAAGCTTGCGTTAGCTTTTTAACCTTTTAATTAATAAAGGACTGCACAGATATAGAATGAGCCCGTTACTGGCGAGTGAACTTCATCGACTGACGCGACTGACCCCGGAATACTTGAATCCTAAGCACTGGAAGGAACATTCTGGACGATCTAACTACAAACGCTAGAACAAAGTGTGATATAATCTAAGCTGGGAAAACATTGGGTTACTAGTTTCTAGTTGAACGAGGTCTTGAGTATAGGGTTCATGTTAGAGTCAAGCTGCCGTGGTGCTTATCAAATTTTTAAAGTTTAAAAACAAGATTTTTTCCACGGAAAAGACTTGACTAATGTCAGGATAGCGAAGAAAGGACAGACAAATGGAAAGAAATGGAAAAGGGAACGGAAAACAAATAGAAAAAATAAGACAGAAAGTAATACAGGCAGAGAAACAGCTAGGAAAAAAGATAGATGAATGATGGAAACGAACGAGTGACAAACAAGTAGAGTGGAAGATAGACACACAGGAGGGTGTGTGTGTGCGCGCGCGCTTTCGTGCTGTATTTTACTGGCAGATATTACTACCTGATACTACGTTTGACCACCTACTGAACACCAGTTCCAGGCGGTTCTCCACTCGAATGGCACCTTTATTCATCCGATTAACCTATCGGATAAGGGCTTACAATTGTGTGGCACGAGTTGGCGCTACGTCTGTCAAACTGATCCACGGATCAGATAAACCGAGCCTTCTTTTTTTAATTTCTGTCTGAAATTTAGTTTCTATTTTAAGATACAGTGGAAGCATGAGACAAAAAGTACTTTTTGCGTGTGCTGGTGTGTGGCTCAACTGTGAGCCGGGAAAGTATAACCATGCTCCTGTGCATCTGAGAGTCTGTTTATACTTAGAATGTTTTCTAAGCTTTTTAAAATTAGATACCGGTATGCATATTAATTCTATTCTTTCATAATTACACAGTATTTACAATAAACAACAATGCCATACATAAAACAATACATAAGACCAGCCAAACATTCGCACCTTACTTTATATACAACATAGAGCAGGGACAAAGGAGAGGAATTTGAGGGAAAAGGAGAGTTGTGAGGGGGGAGGGGAGAAATTAGAAACTGGGGATAATAACTTAAATAGATACTTTGGTTTATAAAACACACACACACACACGCGCGCGCGCACGCACGCACGCACGCACTCACGCACGCCACGCTAAATTGTAAATTGTTTCTTGATGACTGGCTTTCGTTTCCTAAGGTCTGTGGCAGTCGTAATGATTTTGGCTGGATAGTGCTTAACAGTTTGGTTTACGTGAACATGTTCGATACACACACTTGAGGTGTATTATTACATGTTGTCATAAAGGGTTATGAAATCTGCTCATTCAGCCGCTTGACCCGCCCCCATCAACCGCCATATGGGAAGCTTTTCAAAGTCTGGAGTATAAAGAGTATAACTTCTGTCCATGTGCAATGACTGACAACTAGTCTTCTCGACCAACTGTTTTCCATAACAGACATTTATGTATTTGTTAACCATTTCCAGGACACCCTGCGAGTAGGGCAGGCATGTGCATTTCTAGGGACTTTGCTTGACTTCGCCTAGAGATTAAAGGAAAGGGTGATAACTTTCTTTCAAAATTAAATTGTCTGTCAGTCTTGTCACGATCAGTGTTTTTAGTACAGCAGTCTTTTCAAAGGGTTATGTAAGCTACCGTTTAGTGCGTGAACTCAGAAGTATACTTATTTCTAGAGTTGCCTGCTGTCTTGGATTATGAAACTAGTCCCTCGAGTAAGTCATACTTTGTAACTCTTAATCATTGCCATGACCGCCATTGTATTTGTATTTGTTCTTTATTTTGTGTGTAGCCAGGGCTAGGCTTACATAAGCTGGCTTGTTGGCTGGTCCCGCCTTTCCAATTTTCAGTGGGTTATATTCTGATAGCACAAATTTTAAAAAAAATTAAATAAAAAAAACCCAGTAAGTCGGAAAGAGAAGAGGCAGTGCCGTGTGGAGGTCTTTGAAGGTTTATAACTATCCTGCAACGACTAGGATGACTGTAATCTTCTCGAGATTTCCGTTAGGTCGTTTCTCCTGACAGTCTCGGAACTAGTTTAGAAAATCCCGCCAGTAGGCAAGTTTGCTTATGTCCCTTACTTTTCCATCATAATTAAGACTTACAGTGCGAACACCTTAGTTACAGAAAAGAATATCCACACAGTTAAAAATTCCTGGTTCAAACAGAAATTCTTGTCACGTACGCAACATATTGGGTGTAGGTATTCTTACTTCCAGTCCACATAACCTGGTTTTTTTGTCATTGTTTATTTGCAAACTTTTCTCAAACCAACAAAACAGAATTAAATATCAAAGAAAGGAAACGGTTTTTTTCATAACTGCTTCTAGTGACAAAGTCTCGAGAGGAGGTATAATTCAAGCTGCTGAAGGGACTTCTCAAGTTTTAATATTTTCTTTAAATTTCTAATTTTACAATTGAAAAAGTTCAGAATGGTGGATTGGAAAAAGAAAATAATTTCTTGGGTGGAAGTTGGCTGTAACAGATTACTGAATCAGGTACACTTGTTTGGATCTATTAAAAGATAACAGGAGGAAATGAATGAAGGAGAATTTATAATCGCGAAAGAACACCCATAGTTATAAGCGCTGGTGTATTTGAGAGTCGAGTCTAAAAATAAAAGAAACCTCTTCCCTGTTAGTGGATAATTTTTTTGCATAATGCCGTCTCACCGTAACTATAACTAAAATCATGTCCGCTGCTACACCAAGCGCTGTTACTCACCACCCTTCTGAGGCCTGTCCATACCTAAGTCGGAAATCCAACAATACCTCTAAGGCTGTAACATCGAGAAAAAGACTGCAACGGGTACAATAACCCTACACTACCCTTTTTGTCGCCATTATTCTGCCTAAGACAATTGTCTTTCTGGCCGACTAGCAGCCTCAAAGTGACGGACCCGGAACTGCCCTGACAGGTTCCCGTCTTGCTACAGACGATGTGACTAGAACAACTAGTAGTGACTAGTCGTAAGGTTTCACGTTAATGAGGGGCAGTAACTGCTCCAGCCCAGCAGTTGGACACGTTTCAGACACCCAAAACCGACAATTCGGTTACCAAAGGTCTTTAGAACACGTCGTTAAAATTTAGGGTTCTGGCGGTATCTTGTGCCACGTCTTGTCTAAAGTGCCAAGGACACGGAAGAGAGGAGGGGGTGGGTGGGAGTAGCCAGGGGTGTGGCAAACAAGGAAGGTGGAGCTCTCCTGTCTCTACCCCCAGCCTCACTCGAACCTTGCAGTCTCTCTCTCCCCTCGCTCTCTCTGCGCCAGCGTCTTTTCGTGTAAGTGCATGGGTACACGCGCGCATGTGTGTATACATGTGTGTGTGTGTGTGTGAGGGTGTGTGTGTGTGTGTGTTTGTAACTAAAGTGCAGGCTATAAACTACAACGAGGGCCAGCACCGGACGTAATTTGCAATAATTGTGTTTAAATGGCTAAAGGGTAGGACTGTGATCTTTGCGACTTCAAGAAGGCCTCAGCGGCTCTCTGCCTAACTCAGGCAGGCCTCCTGCTGTTCTGACCCGATAATTCTTAAGATTGGTCTAAAACTTCCTTTACGTCTGAAAACTATATCTCGATTTTAAGTCCTAACAAATGCATTTCCTTTATTAAGTTTAGAACAACTTACCGGTAGAGAAAGACAGGTTCCAGGATACCCCTTGATCGAAACGTATATGTTGAACTGGCAACAATAACGACGTTGGAGATGAATTCCATTACATATTTACCTGTGATTTCTTCAAATATAAAAGAATAAAACTAGTACGGAACTTCTATTACACTAAACCAAATATCGTCAAAGACATGCACATTTATCAGTATTAATAGAAAAGTGTTGGAAAGATTATTTAAATTTGTTAAATATATTGGGACAATATTCACTCAAAAAGAATGTAGGGAAATGACATGCATATGACTGTAACAAGATGTGTGTATATAAAGCCCTCAGATCACTGAATACCAGCGAATTACCAACTAAATATACAGAATTGTATGCCTGCCTCACAGTGCCAAGGATTCTTGTCCCCCACTCCCACCCCACCACTTCGCATTCTCTTCTTTCTCCCCTTCTTACAAAAGTCACATATCTGTCCCTTTCCTGCCTGGCATCTTATGCTTGTGCCATTTATAATCGTCATTATTATGGGATTTATTACCGGTTGTATTTTCCTATGTGTTTTCTTAATTTCTATGTGCCTCTCCGGGGTAAAGAATAAACATTGCTTTGCTTTACCTTGCCTTGCCTTGGTTGTCCCACCCTGTTATCACTAGAATATGTTTGGTCTTGGCCTTGGGTAGCATGTTCTATTCTGACTGGATAGCTTATACTGCAATACTGCTGACACTGGATAGCTTATACTGTATATAGTACTTATACCGGATAGCTTATACTGTAATACTGCTTACACTGGATAGCTTATACTATCATGATATCCTCTCCCAGCTGGATTTTATTCTTGTTGTCTTTGTTACTTTACCCTGCTATGACTCCATTGTGTCCTGTTTTGGCTACCTTGCCTTGTTCTGACCGAATCTTTGGTTCGTCCATTTCTAGCGCTCTAGCTAGATTGATTCTTATTTCGTTCTCAGTCATTGAATTTTTCAAACTGTCCCATCCGTCCGCCTTTTCAAAGCAGTGATTCAAGAAAAATCCTCTAAGAATGTGATCTAAGAAATCAGCCCAATTAAAGAACAGTTACAGGAAATCTCTCTAGCAGGAAGGGATTAATTTGTCTTTTATTACAAGAGAACATTTTTGAGGCAAGAAAAAGCGAAATTTATCGGATGAAAATAAAACGTCTGACGATCGGATGAAAATAAAACACCTTTTAGAAAGGAAGCAAGAGCAAGACAAAAGAGAGTGGTTGAAGGAAAGAATGAATAGAAGCGAGAGGGAGCGGAGAAAAGTACCGTATACATCAAGAAGGACTGAAAAAGAAGAAAACAGTGCAAGAAAGAAAAAGATGCATAAACGCATTTATCCAGCCATGCATATGGACACTCTTTCTTTAGCACATTTGTGCATGTCTAATTAAGAAGGACAGGCAGGCAGGCAGGCAGGCAGGCAGGCAGGCAGGTAGACAGACAGACAGACACGCATCCGTGAAGCCAGGCTAGGAGAAAGACAGGAGGGCAAACACTTATCTAGAGACAAAATAAGATGCTTAACTGCGTTTGTTTGCTTGTTTGTTTGTAATTTGTTGTTTGTTTGTCTTAAGATTTGACTTTGCTTTTAGCTGGCTGGGATCCTGAGTGGCTCATCTCCAAGTCTTTAAGTCTTGGATGGCACCACCGAAATCCCGCAAGGCGAATGCACTATCCCACCAAATTCAACAACAAACACGTGTGGATCACGCGACCTGTGACTTCTTCCCACGCGACTGTCAGACAAGAGAGAGTAATATTTTCTAACTTTTTCGGGTCTACGCTGACTACCCATGCCTGCGTGTTGTGTGATCACTGCACGTGCAAAAACTACACAGCAAGCTGTCTCGCACGACACGTAATAATATTCATGTTTTGTATTTCCTTTTCATTTGGGATTCTTTTATGCATTACTTTCTCGCAGGTGTTCTTGTTCTCCGCTAGAGCAATGGCGCGCTTCGCCTGTATGAAGCATTGCGTAGACGGTATGTGGTCAAAACGGGGGGGGGGGGGGGGGGGGGGGGGGGGGGGGGGGGGGTTGTAGATGGTGGGAAGAATGGAGTAAGCCACAGAAAGAGAGCGACAGAAAAAACAACAGAAATGCAAAGGTGATGTTAGATGTAAAAACTTTTATACGAGTTTCTTGTAATGTGGCATTGTTCTGCCGGTAAAACCAATGAATTGCACGTCTAGGATATTACACGCCATCTTTGAAGCTTTTTTTAAGGGGTCAGTTAGACAAATGTTTCTCTTTATCACCCGATATCGTGATAAAACTGAAGAGCTATACTTAGAGAGCTGATTAGAAAATAACCCTCGCACAAGACACTGAGTATGAAAGAAAGATCAGAACAAAGGGAGTTATGAAGGTTCTGAGAAAAGGTTAGAAGCTAATAAACTTGTTCCTTGCAATATAATAGTTCTGGCTTTCAGTAAGAAGAGGAAACATCTCTTTAATATGATACTCAAATCTGCTCCTCTGAAGTCTTTTTATAATTTGTTTAAAGCTTCGATTTTCGACCAGTTGCATGACTTTCACGTGATAAATGATATGGCACCTGTGATTTGGAAATACGGCAAAGAACTTCAGCAAGAGAGCAAGATGGCTGATGCCATAAGCCAGGGTGGAGCGTAGACTGAGACGATTAAAAACTGACCGACACCACAGGATGGGTTGAGAAGAGACAGGATGAAAAATAGATGGAGGTCGCAATTGCTTAGAGAACAATAAAAATGCCGTTTGCTTTTCTTTAGGATCCCATTCTTCCATCTTTGCCCTGACAGTGACAAAAGTGTCGGATCAAGTGGATGGCACTAAACTGTCGCAAAGGAACCCTCGTTCGGGTTTGCCGAGTTTTTAAACTTTTAGCTTGGAGAGCTTGTGCAAGACGAAGAAAACATGGGAACAGCACTGAATTGCCTACAAAACCCTAGAAATGGCCTATAGTATTTTCTTGTTAGAAATTATTCCAACTTTAGGACCTCATATTTCTCACTGAGCCCACAAAGACGTCTTCATCCTAAAACCTGTGAAACCCTTTAACAAAGCATCTGACTGCAGTGTAAGAACGTTCTTACAGGCAGCACATCCGTCTGAACAACAAATCCTAGAATGAGCGATGTGTCAGCTTTGTGTTTATTGAAAGCCCAAGGCTTTCTGAATGTGAACCATCATACCTCGATAACCACTAGTCGATTTTTATGCGGCCTCCATTAATTTACGTTAATGCCGTCCTGTTTCTGCCAGTCTCCTTCGGATGGTAGATAAAGAGGATGAATAGTTTTCAATCCCTTTATTCATTTTGTGCAGTTTTCTTTAAATAACACAGCCTCTCTGTTATTTGTTTTACTAGTTATAGGGATGCAGCTGGATGTACGGAATTATTTGTGTAATTGGGGTATTTGCCATTTCGCGATATGCGAAATTTTGTATTGTCTATAACAATAGCATAGCAAATATATAAATAAAATAGAAAGTACCAAGATATAAAGTGAGAAATGTCACTTTGGTGCATTTGTTTTTTTCTCGTGTGCACCTACTGGCGACTGTCAGTATTTACATTCAGCAGTGAGTATAAGAAGCATTATGCTTTTTGGCCTTAAGGGACGGAATGGGCAGAACTAAAAAAAAACAAAACAACAAAAATACTACGTTTGTATTAAAGAACAATGTTATTTGGATAGATGGAGACAAAGCATGATTGTTTAAAATTATAATAAAACACTGTGGGAGAGCGTGAAAGTGAGGAAGGAAGGGAATAAAAGGTCGACAAATAAGTTGACACGACGAAGGTTTTGCTGAAATAGAATTCAAAGAAACAGTCAATACTTCTATCACTGCATACCTTTCAAGACGTCCATTACAAACCACGCTATCTTTCGCGCTCTCTTACATGGGCGGTCGGCATCCCATAGCATCCCTCCCTCCCCTACCCCCATCCAGAGATCGAACATTCTTATCAGAACCTGCACCCGGCCTTGGCATGCCGGGCTGCGTTCACGTGCCGCCTGCCCGCGGTGGCTGAACTCTTCTCTGGCAGCAAGGCATGGCCGCCTCTCGAGGCGGTCTAACAATCACTTGAACAGGCTGCTGGCAAGAGTAGTGTGGCCACTAACTCGGGTTTGTAGGCACCAATTTGTCGCTCGCTGCGCCGGAAGTGTTAGGGATCGGAGTTCTGAGCCCACAAAAGTCACGGGCAAAATCGCCCTCGACTGCCGAGAGCGCAAGAGAAACTTGGAAATAAATGGAAGGAGGTACAGAGGTAAAGAGAGGGAAGGGAAGCCGGGGGACGGGTGGAGGATTAAAGCAGGAGAGGAAACTGACAAGATGACAACTAGGAAAGCATCTGCAGGCTCTGAGAATCTCGCAGAGCATGATAGGAGGAAGGAGGGAGGTTAGGGAGTTGTCATTGTATTTGCCAGACGCAGAGTGCTTAGAAGACCCTGTAATGCAAAGGTTGGCCATAATTACATCACATTATTGAACAACTTACGTTTCGCGTCGAGATTTCTTGACTACAGCGCTGACAGCAACGCTGAGTTTTGTTGGTGTTAACCTACCCCCGTAGTGAATCTTGTTTGCCTAGTATTGTCCTGTGATTAAACTCGGACTCTGGATGTCAACTGCTGGCCAAAATTGGAAGGAAATCTGAAATTTAGATTATTCTTTAATTAACTTTAATTTCCCTTTATGGCCCCCCCCTTTTTTACTTCTTCCCATCTCTTTTGTCCACCTCTGTAATATACGCACGCACGCACGCACGCAAGCAAGCAATATCATTGCGTTTGTCATCGCGGACTTTCAGTCACTAAGACGAATGCGATGTATTGTATGTCTATAATAAACAGTCGACAAAAGACGGTCACAGAGGGTTTTTCCCCCCCGGAGACGCAACCCAGAGCGATTTCCGTTTCTGTTTATTTCGCAAACACCAGCAACTATATCGACAGGGCTGCGATCGAAGACTGGGAAGAGTTTTTTCTCTTTTTTGACAGACATTTTCTTTGAGCAAAACAAACATCTTACCGGACTCTGAGAGGTCTTATCAAGGTACATATCTGGGTGTTCGCTGCGGCGGAGAGTGAATGCTTTTAGCAAGGTGCATGCATGACCTAGCATTTCAAGCTGTCTACAGAGGATGTTCTGCACCTGCCATATATGCCAACTTTTGTCGCGTCTGTATGTTGACACTGATCGGACAAAGGTGAAAAAGAAGTGGGTTTCGCCCCAACCAGAAGGCTAAATCAACTGCTTTTTCTCACCAAATAAAAATATAGGTATATGCAGTATTTAAAAAATGATGACTTTTTCTCATTCGTAGTTGTATACAACGTTCATGTCCTCTCCCCCCTAAAGAAAAGGAATCTGACATGAGTTGGCCAAGCAACACGTCATGATACACTTGATCAGACCGTCTTGCAAGGCACACAGGAAGGTGGAAGGAGAGCAAAATGTGGCCTGACGACATCAAGGAATGGACAGCATACGTCATTCCAGCTCTGCTCCAGGTTAGAACACAGACCAGGATGAACCAGGATGATATAAATTCTCCAAACCTTCATCCCGCATGTCCCCCTCTGCGGCATTCTAGGTCAGGGTGGATGAGATGAGATGATAATATAACGTAAATTATGTTCACGAAGATTTTTGTATATTATACAAGCTCCAAATATAGCAGATTACAACTAGCATTCGTTCAACCAGCAATGTCGTTTGTGTGCGTGCGGGTAAGAGTGTGCGTTTGGGGCGCTCGCCCGCGCGTGCGTATATGTGCGTTGTCCACGTCGTGCAGACCCCTGTAGCACTATATATATACTATCTCCACGTTTGTCTGATGCCATCAGCCACAACTACATTTAATTTAAATTAAAAATTAACAGAATATCGGCTGCATTGAAATATCAAAAATGCGTTAGACTATAATTGTCTGTACATATAAAATATTGTACATATAAAATAGACGCAGCATAAAAGAAACGGCATGCTTGTGAGCACCTCGTCATAGGTGGCCAATAATAATCGCAACACAAATGAGACATATAAAATTCACTTCTGACTAGGTTAAAGGTGGTTAGTTTTAGTCATAAGACCACATTTTGATGTCTACGACACATCGGAACACGTCAAATTACTGCCCGACAATTTCGGCATGTCAATAATATTCTTGTATTTCCTCTTTGTGTAAGCGCATATTTTTGGGTCATGGAAACCACCTAGAAACAGAAAATTGACACCCGTCCGCCATGACGGGACCTAACGACAGGATATCGCGACCTGTTAATCTCCGCCACATTGGACGGGGGACAACCCTCGTGGTTCTGTAATGGACAAGTAACTTCCCCTTGTTGGGCGCACGCAGCACTTGCAGGGCTGCAGCTTGCCAACGTGCGAGTGTGGCTGTCATCGCCCTTTGTTTCATAACTCAGAGGTTAGCCGTTAATCGTGCAAAATATAATCAGCCACAAACAGCCGCGAGGGGCTTCATTTTATTTCATCAGACTCTGGACACTGTAATTTACCCCGCCGAGAAGAGTGGAGAGAAAAGGTCTGAAACGTCCGCCACCCCAGGAAGTTAGCGTCATGTGCACGAATGAACTCAGCGCATACACAAAGAAAGGTTTCGCGAAACGACTTTATTTTAATTTGCACGTGTCGCTCTTTCCAGTATGAATGAGTGGTGTGGTGACCGCGCCCCCAGGTGTAGAGGTGGGCACTCAGACTGGTAGCCAGAAGGACGATACGTAACAATACTTACTGTTTATGCTTCGTTATTCTCTTCTTGAAAAAAAATGTTGGCACGTGCAAACGTTTGAACGTGGTGTCTAGCGAACCGTGGAGGACGGAGTGTGTGTGTGGGAAGGGGGTAGTAAGAAAGCGGGAGGTGGAAGAGCTATGTGGTGGTGCTGAAGTTTGGACTCGATCGTAGAATTTGATGCTGGTTCCTTTCTTGTTGTGACTGTCATTCCGATGCCCGTGTACCCAAGGAGGGTTGTAGGGATAGGGGGTGTACCTCCTAACCTATCCTGTTGGTGCTAGTCATAAAAATTAGTATTTATCTCATTTAAAATTCTGTACTATTCACACGTACGTTTTGTCTTATGTTGGGGAGGCCCGTGGTGTTCCGGTAACGCCTGCTTGGTACCGACACACAGAGAAGTGGGTTCGAATCCCCCGTTCGGCACTCGTACTTTCTCTGAATGAGACACCTGTTTACGGGGCTTTGGAGTGGGGAAGGGGGTTTCTCCGGGAAGCACTGTCTCCTCCCATTCTCTCGTCACTCAACACCACCTCCCTTCGATCCTTCCCCCCCCCCTCGTGATAATTCTTGTTCACTTGACGTTAAACAATAGACAATAATTTTATGCTTACTGCTGTTTTGGTACCTTATTTTTTATTTCCAGTTCCTATCGAATTTGACTATCTCACGTTCTTCTAGAAGCACAAATGATATATTCTTCACATCTAACATTCAACAAACAACAACAAGAAAAATCAACAAACTAGCTGGTGAAAGTCTTCGCGCCTGAATGGTTACAACCTGCGTGTGTGCGTGCATGTGTGTATACAAAGATGGAGGAAAGGAGAAGAGCTGTACGAAAGAGGAAAGTGGAGGAAGAGGAAGAAACAGGAAGGAAGAACAAACTCTTGAAGAACATGACTTTCATCCCATAACATACCAAACCTTCAGATACTAGCATGCAGTTAACAATGGGGCTAGCACTAAAAACAGTATTTTTATATGGATATATATCTTCTAGTTGAGAATAAATGCCCATATAAACAGTATTAAATCACTGGTTTGGAAATCCATCGATTCGAACATTACCTTTGTTAGCGCTTCCAAAACGTTGGTCACTCACTACAGTACATGCGTTGTGACAATGGACGTTAACAGTTATTAAATGGCTTTACGGGAAACCCACTAAGGCCCGGTCTGTCCGCAAGGACAGGAGATGAACAGCGAGGCAAGATGAAGTCCTTCTATAAAAGCAGCGACGGCAATCTTCCGACCACACAGGAACC
Organism: Lanistes nyassanus; assembly: GCA_004794575.1. Taxonomy (NCBI): domain Eukaryota; kingdom Metazoa; phylum Mollusca; class Gastropoda; order Architaenioglossa; family Ampullariidae; genus Lanistes; species Lanistes nyassanus. The sequence continues at coordinate 226,066 of SMGT01001676.1, read as the reverse complement.
AGTCAGTTTGGGATGCCTAGTTCCCAAGTAAGGATGAAAGGCAGCTCGCAAGATGCGAGCAGTATCACGCTCGCCGAAGGTAACTCTATATTAATTTTTGTGACATATATACGCATATCATTAAAACATTTTTCAAAATCTATAAAATGAAAAATGAAATTTCCTTAAATAACAGCATAAATCCTTTTTGTGCACTATGCTGTACCGATGTTCGTTATGTTTGTACTGTCTCTTTTGCATTGCGAAGAGTTATCTACATGGTGTCTAAAGCAAACAAAAATGAATTGTGCCATTAAAACAATAAATGTTTACAGAAATGCATATTCTTTATATGCAATTGTTTAAGCTTGTCGTGTTATTGGCATGTAGTTGTAATTAAAGTTGGTGGAGGTCAGTTTGTCTTTTAGAGCGGCTCGAAAATTGACAAAATGATATGCACTATATATTAATTGTTGGTGGGGGTGTGGAGATAAATAATCTGTCAACAGCAACAAAAGCAGACCAACTATATTTTTATCCTTCAATCCTTCCCCCTAGGGAAAAGCACTACACAGAAACGAAAAAGAATATTTCTGCACAAACTATCTCGTTAGCCCAAAATTAGTGGCGAAGTTTTGTCACAGTGCCATTTCCGTACAGGACTACATATTATACGAAAAAAGGTTCTGATCCGTACTTAACAAGTCATTTAAAAACAAAATACGAAAGGTGCAGAGAATGAGAAGTGACAGCCCTTTTTCGCTCTTCAGTTATACTTGTTCGTCCACTCCAATCCAGATTTTGAAGGGGCAGATGACGTCAGACACGCAGCGGCTTCTGGAACCTCAGCACCCGCCGAGAGTGACGTCAAGCGACTGAAATTTTCCATCTCCGCCATACTGGATTTCTCAGATACTTCAGAATCAGGTATAATGCTATTGTTTTGGGATTATCATTATTCATTATTCTTTTGATTGGATTTCGAGTAAAACTGTGTGATTGTATCAATCGGGAATATTAAGGTCCCGGTAAAGTAGCTTAAAATCACACGCTAAAGTTTGAATCTGCCATATAGACTCCTTTTATTAAGATATACGCTGCTTATTAGTTCATGCTTTCTGTTTCTTATGGCGAGTTAAAAGTTTTTTCCTCATTGTTTCGTCTCCCTTCTTCTCCCATTTCCTCTGCACATTGTTGGTCAGTGTTGTGTTCGTCTGTGTGTTGTGTGTGTGTGTGTGTGAGCGTGTTTAACATTAGAGTGTCCATGTGCCCCGTCCGTACGAAGTAAGCATGAATTGTGTTCTCGCGCGTTACAAATCTACATTTATTTATTTATTTGTTCGTTCATTTATTTATTTATGTGTGCAACAGACTACTTCAAATCTACCCCTTCCGAAGCAAACAGACTGACTCTCAACAAAAGCAAAAGAAACAGGACTACTTTTTCAACTCGACAGCTTCATGAACTGGAGCACGCTTTCAGAAAAACCCATTACCCAGACGTGTTCATGCGCGAGAGGCTGGCCACAAAAATCAAACTGCCCGAGTCGAGAATTCAGGTGAGGCAGCCAAGAAAAACTAACAGTTCACTCAGCAAACACGAGTAGTACAATTATACCGAATGTCCTTTACCTCTGCTTGAGTTTGGCGGGTACGATGTTTAATTGATCTAGTAAAATGAAAAGGACACTCTAGGGCCATGCAGAGCTTAGAGATTAAATATCTAATCAACACACCTATTCAATTCAATGCGATTCAAGTAGAAAACGAAAATTTACTTTTTTAAAATCTTAAAATCTACGTTGATTTTCCTTTGGTTTATAAGACACCTGTTCTTCTTTTCCTAAAATTGTTGTGTTGTCGGTTGTCCTTGCCACCCTGTGGTTTTCTGTGTGTGTGTGTGAGTGAGTGCTTACAAACTCAATTGTGGGATATAAGTATTTGGTATATGGTGGATATAAGTACGAGGTTTTCCCGCTCCGTCGCTTCTTCCCCACCCCTCCCCATCTTCCACCCTCTTCTAGTTTCTGGGGGGTTTTGTGTCTATCTGAGGAGATACACCATACTACTTTTTTAAGCACCAGTATATAAGTTGTCACCATAATGACTTTAATCGCTTTGTCATTCAGTTCGAGATCAGTGTCGAAAATCGATCAGTTCTTAATTCGATTTGAAATTCGATGTGAACATAACAAAGAAGGTAAGTGGGGCTCTAAGACATTCCCCATCGGCCTGCATAGAAGACTGTAGACTTTCAGGATTGACAAGCGTCTTTGGCGATTGAGCTAAGCCTAGATTATTAAGTCGCATTTTGTGTCAAGTGATTACAGCAAGAGTTTCTGACATTTCTTTTTGTTCGGTTGGGTACTTGTTTCCTTTCATTCCCCAACCCCCAAAAGATTTTTTTTTAACTTTTGAAAATAATGCAATTTCCACAGGTGTGGTTCCAGAACAGACGAGCGAAATGGCGCAAGAGAGAGAAGCAGTGCCACGCTAACCAGTTTCTTGGCTGGGGAGTGACCTACCCTTACCACCTCTGGTATTCCCTGGGCGGTGTCAAACTTCCGGTAAGATCAACAGCTGTTATGTTTTTAAGCACCCGCGTGAGTTGAGTGAAGATCACTAAGCGCGCGCCATCCTTTTTCTTTTTTTCGAGATTATACTCCTTTCGTGATTTGAAAAAAGGATGTGGAGCAAGATTAGAAACCTAAAACCAACAACAAATAAATTAAAATACAAACAAGGAAATAAAAGCTGTGCCCAAAACAATAACCTTGCGAACACTTTCCTTGAATCAATGAATACATTTTTTTCCAGAGCCGCAGGCTAACCCTACTTATTATAAAATAAGTCTATCCTTCTTGAAGCAAACTAAAACATTATCGTGTATCTGTGTAAAAGTATTTTTGAATCGGCCGTTTTTCTTCTCGTCCCTGTTCTGAGGAATTGATCGAGTGTTATTCGCATTACTCACATCTTTTATAACAGTAATTTTTTATGACTAAATTTCTGATTGAACATAAATAACTCACTGGATCGGTTGCTAGGATAGAATGATGGGAGTGAATATCTGTTTGTGAGTCTAAAAGTGCGTGCGTGCGTGCTTGCGTGCGTGCGTGCGCGCGTGTGTTTGTGGAAGTGAGAGTTTGAACCTTACAAAGATGCACGATGAAACGGGGAATGTTGTCTATAATGGGACACAACACTTGTCTATTTAGGAACCTTACAGGACGATTGCTTCCCTTGAACTTCTTTCGAATCTCTTTCATGTTTCCCCTTTCCTCGGACTCTACACACGCCGCCTTTCCTTCCCGGCTTCCCGCCCCAGTTTGTTCGCTTATTCACTACCAAACCACCTGCCCGTTTGCACACTGGCTGACTTACAGACTCACCGGCTGACTGACTTACTGTCTGAGCAACTTACTGACACGTTTATTTACTCACGCATTCCCTCACCATTCACTCCCTCACTCACTGAACAGTTAAAAGTGGTGGGTTTTTTTCCCAAACCAAACACCCTGTCTTTAAATGGCATGCCGATATATTTATTATAGGCCTTAGTACACAAGTCCAGCCTGGCCGCTTCCCAATCACCGCTACCACGCCAACAGCCAGTTAAGGCCCGACTCCAACTTTTTAAATATTCAAATCAGTTCCATAAGTACACTTTAAAAGCTCAGTAAAGCGCCGCTTCTCCAGAATGGATAGGTTTACTTACGAAATTCCCAAGATGCAATCATACATACTCAAATGATGCGCACATTTAGTATTTCCAATCTAATCTGCATATAAAATATTTTTAAATTTAGAGGATGTAGCCCCACTCACGTTGTCGAAGCGATCAATAGGCAGAAGCAAGGGGTTGGCACCAGCTATATACGTACAAAGATGACCTGGATATTTTAAAACACTTTCCGTGTCTCCGTATAAAAGACGGTGAATAACGGCAGGCAACGTGCGAGTAGAATGGAAACATTTCTTCAGTACAGGGCTGGTTTCATAGGCATGCGTGTCTGGCTTCACTGTTAAATGTGCTTGTAAAATACACAGAGTTAACAGCCTTATGACCGGGGTTGAGTTACCAGAGGTTTTGTACCTGCACTTCCGGTTACAAGGGTGCTCGAAAGGCCAGTTTGTTCTGTGTATTTTACCTACAGGTTCACGTATGAACGACATATATGAACGCCTGTGAACCCAGTCCTGGAGAGCAAGTATGAATACTCATGCAACCCTCCACCATGCTTTACATTTAGTCATGAACTTAACTCCTGAGGAAAAAGCTTGCACTGACAAACCTGTTAGTACAGAGAAGAACAGAATCGCGAAGCTTGAAATTATAAAATTGAAAATGATTTCCCATAATCTCGATCCATCCTGTTTCTCCAGTTTACTTCATCAGGCAAAGCAGATAGATTTTCGTCCCACTTAATTCTCTTCAATTTCTAGTCACCAGAATAGGAGGTGCCGTTCGGTGTAAACGGAGTTCTTCTTGATGACGTCACGCTAGCAGAAGCAGCGACGTGTTATTCTGAGCTACAATACGAACGAACGGACGAACGAACGAACGAATGAATGAATGAACGAACGAACGAACGAACGAACGAACGAACGAACGAACAGATTTATCTGTCTCGGCCACATTCAGATAATGCAGCATCATGGAGAGGGTAGGGGGAAGATATCGTATCGCTTCTAGCAGCCAGTAGACCTTGATCAGGCAAAATCAACTCAACTCTTTCCCATTTCCCAAACGCCTCTTTGTTTCTGACGCATCCTTTCTTTGTTTCTTTCTTTCTTTCATTCTATAACTTCAGTAGCTTTTCAGTAAATGAAAAGCCAAAGTTGTTTACATTCAAGAGACTAATGGATGCACAGATCAGCATTTATAACCCGAGTCAGGTGACATTAAAATCAAGCAGATGGCAGAGGCTTAGTGCAAATGCCTACTTCGCGTACGTACCATAGTTTCCAAAAGGCAGTGGCTATTTGCACGGTCCCGTGCAGATAGAATCCGATGCTGTTTGCACGGCTGACGCCATAACTCCAAAATTTATTTCTGCGGCTTGGCGCCACTCCCTGGGAATTTCTTCATACTTATCCTCACATGAAGTTATCTACGCAGAAACCTCCCCCACCGCCTCACATGTTTTTCCACGTCCTGTTTCTGGTATGGATCCCATACGATAGCGCGGGACAGTGGCGGAGGTTGTGCCCGCGCCACATTTTGAAAGTTTGAAGTCAATCGATGTGTCATATTCATAAGTATACATACACGATGCACAGCTCAAACACCTTCCCACTCCACGTCTTTCATCAGACTACTGAGGTCAAAAAGCAACAGCGACAGTACTTTGCCGTTCACCATTACTCAGTAAAGCCGTAAAAATAATGTACCCGTTGATTTATATGGCTTTGTTGCTTGCGTGGAAAAGTTAAAGTCAAATCGACGTACGTGTCATAAGTGTACATACATGTTGCACACCTTCAACAACCCTCCCCACGTCTTTACTCAGATTACTGAAATCAAAAAGTAAAAAAAGTAATTCATCGTTCACCATTACTGAATAAAGCCGAAAAAGTACTGTAAGCGATTGTTTACAAGCCTCTGTTGCCCAACGACCCGCCTTTTGCTATGACGTCAGCCGTGCAAATAGCCTCGGATTCTATCTCCACGGGATCGTGCAAATAGCCACTGCCTTTTCCAAAAAGCTGGATGACATCCTTTTGCGTAGACCCACATATTTATTCAGTTTCAACGTGTGTGTGTGTGCTCGCGCGCGAGCGTTTGTGTGTATGCTTGTGTGTGCGTGTCTGTGGATGTGGGAAAACTGTTCTAGTTTGTGAAGATACAGATTTGGGCTTTTTTTTTCTTTGAGTTGTTGCAAAAATTGGCTCGATGATAATTAGATAAAGTCTTTGCTCCAGGCAGTTGGAATATTTCCTGACATTTCTGTTTGATTTACTTTAGCAGTGTGAGGCAGATATTAATCAAATCTTTAAGGGCTGTCGCTTGTTGGACCAGGTGATGCCTGCTTAAGCATATGATACTGTCGTTAGTGGAGCAGGGTAAGACTTACGTTATTCGGAGAGTTTGAGACAGGCATTAGTCAAATAGTGTGATGACGGCATCAGAGCCTTGTATGCCTACATGCACCTGGCCCAGGTTCAGCCAAAGCGCGTCGAAAATTAGTCTAAATGTGTGAGACTGGCGTCCGCCTTTATTAAACTGTGTCAGACTTGTAAAAGTCGGACCGTGTGAGGTCTGCATAAGCTACTTCTGCATCCGCCCACCACTCACCCAGCCAACAAACAGCAGCATCGACACTCCACGCATGGGTCAGTGCTGAAAAAAAAGACTGATCACAAAACTGCTGGAACAACAGCTTGCTGACCCTCTTATCGACTTTCAGGTCGATGTGTGGTCGAACTCCACCAAACTGAATTACAAGATCCCGCGGGGCCTACGGTAAGAGCTTCGATCTCACAGGACTCGCTCACCAAAATGGCTGAATGTAAACGAAGTTCGAGTCCGGCCGAACAAGATGTCAACAAGCTGAGCGTCGTCTGTATTCACACAAGTTGCGTCACGAGTGTCGTCACCGGGCGCTTGGCGTGCGCAGCGTTGAGACAGTCTCTCTCTGCAAACCTGTCGTACTCTCGGTAACGGAAGAAACACCCGTAAGACCGGCCGCTCTGGGGCTCAGGGGGGAAATTAGTCGAAATCCAGTTTACTCGCCAGAGAGGAAGTGTTTGTCGTTTCCCAGGCTTGATTATCTTGGCCAAATATTGTTCGGAACATGGGCATTGGTGCTAACGGGACCGTATGTTCGATCAGACATTTCCACTCCTCGATGACGCGCTGTGCATGTGGGGGCACGTGAAGTGACCGCGCACGGCTTAGAGGCAACGGATGGTGTGCACGAAGAACCGCTTACAGCGGTCTTAAGGGTTTGACAACTTCGTTGAAAGAAACGCCTTCGTTTTACAGAACATTCCCGGTTTACCTACTCTGTGTACATTGTTGCTTGTTGCTGCCTTTGTTCTTATGATTTATTATTTTAGCACACTTTGTCCTATCCTTCTTTGTGTTTTTTTTCTTCCAGTTGTCTTTCTTTCTTTTTTCATTCCTCTTAAAACGTCAGTATAGTGACAAGAAGAAAGATTAATAGGATCAATCTTCTGTAAGAAGAGCTGTCACAAAAGCATTTATTCCACCTCTTTAACTTGAAAGCTAGGAGATTGCCTTGTTAAGGGGAGTAATGGGTGACTTTTTTTAAAATGAGCTGGAGCCAGTTTGTTTCTGTCGTTGCATGTCCCCATCATTTAAATTAAAGACTAATGTCTTTGTGGATACGACGTCTCACTGGGCCAATGATCGACTGTCACGATAACAGGAAAGACTATCTTTGAAGATGTTGTTCCGTTCTTAATCTCTTTCATGCACTTCGTCCTCATTCACTGACTGTCGCACACCCGCAGGCGCGCAGGCGGACGTATAGTACAAATATGCTTACTGAATCCATGCCCACTTCGAAGCCATTTGATTTGCACAAAAAGTCATCTTCATAAATTGTTAATAATTTATCAGTGTCTTTGCAGATAAGCGGCTGAGAGTTTTACCTTCATGGTTTCTTTTTCTTAGATTAAAAATAAAAGATCTTAGACTAGCCCCAGCACTCAGACGAATTAGGACTATGACGAGGGGATTAATCCGACACGAGAGCACAGCACTGTCTTTGCCCTCTCACGCAGATCTAAACATTCTCAACACGTCCCGTAGTGACCTCTGGACGTTTCACATTCTATCCCTTCCCGCCCAAGAGAAAGAGAAAGAACGGAAAGTTGAAAGAGAATAATCTGCGGTGACAGCCGAGGCTAAAACAGGTCAGCTGGCCTGGCAGCAGAAAGAGCGTATGAGCGCTGCACACCATACCCGTCTTCCAGTCTCCAATGGTGAATCTCGGAGGTCAGAAGGTCGCACGCGCTACTGTCGTCAGATCTCACGTCACATCTCCCGCTTCGTGAGTTTTCGGTTCGTACGCGACGTGATTGACGGCGCCTGGGGGCGCGCCTCCCTGTAGACATGTGATTCCGCGCTTTGTTCTTCACTTTTGCAAAGTCACGGCCACACGGCCACCCTTTTGCTCTTTTTTCCCGGGTTCAGAGGACTTTTATGTCGATAAGTCTAATATTTAACCTCTGTCACCCACCCACTTCCGACTCTTTCTTCCGATCTGACCGCTGCAGACAAGACTTCCATTACCAAAATAAAACTTCCACGCAAGTCTAGACTGGTATCTGATTCTAAACAAGTCTGTTACTTTGATTGGCTGGTCTTTGTTGAGTCAGTGTATCTTGTGATTAAGAAAATTGGTTTTCATTTCTTTCTCCTTCGTCTCAGTGAGAGAGTGACTATATGTCTATTTGAGTTGGGGAGGTGCGGTGAGTTGTAAGGTGTGGCGCGATTCTAAAATGAACCTGCTACTTTTGTTTTTCAGGTGTCGGAGCCTCTTTTCCGCTCTGCGTGTCCCTCCCTGCCAGGCCTATTTACAAGATCCTCTGCTGCTTCGACAACCGGTACCCACAGCATGATTTCAAGACCAGGGTCTCCAGGGACTCAGGCAAACCTCCTCTGTCAAATGGCGGCACTGTCCTATTCCGGAAACTCTTTTGTCCACGGCACACCCTTTGCCTCTGGAAATGGCAAACTTGTTTAACAGTTTGTCCCAAACCTCTCGCGTTTCGCTACCTTCCCCTTTGTCAGTGCTTACTCCCATAATTCTCCTTCCGTTGTCGTTTGTTTTTATTTTTACTTTGCTATACTTTCCTTCTTTCTGTGCGCTTTTTATATTTCTAGGGCGTCCTTTTCACTTGATCACATAACCTTTAAAGGTAAAATTACTCTCTGGCCTCTGCCCATTCAACAAAAAGAAGGGTAATTAATCATTTTAGGTGGGAGAATTTTTTTTTTTGGGGGGGGGGGTAAGCGTGGCTTACTGATTCCGCTGCTGAAACATCTTTGTATTTTACTTAACAGCACTTAGTGTAGACATCTCTCCGCAATCAAAGAATATCGCACATCTATGCAATAAAAACAATAACGTGTTTTCCGTTCTCCCAGAAATAATTCCAGTTTTAAGTGCGGGCAAAGCTTTTATTCCTCTATGTAAGCATAAAGCTTAGCTTGCAGAAATATCTGTCTCTGATAAAGTTGGTGAATTAACTTTTTTCTTACTTAGTGTCTGTTTGTTCCATGTTCCTTTCACTTTTTCTCTTCTTTCTCTTCTCATTCCTTCATTTATTCTTTCTTTCCTTCCTTTCTTACCTGTTTCATTCTTTCTTTCCTTACTTATTTCTCATTCTTTCCCCTTTTCTTTATTTTCTTCCATCTTTCTTTCTTTATTCCTTTTCCTCTTTCTTGTTCTTAATCTTTCTTTCATTAATTCTTTTTTTCTTTTTCTTTCCGTCTTTGTCTCCATTTTAAAGATGAGTGAGCGGTAACAAATCACAAACATACTGTCCACGAAGACTGTAGGATATACATAATGTACGTAAGTCTTCTACGGTACCGACATTTGATTACCTTTTAATTAGCAGTAACAAGTATTGGCATTCTTAGCGTCACGCTAATGGCATTGTCCTTGCACGTGGATTGATGTTTGTACACTGTTTGCTTTAGCAAAATGATTAAAGTTAAAACAAAAACTAATCCGACTGTCATCCATTAAAAACTGTGATGGCATGTCCACAAGACGAGATTAAATTTCCTGTCCTGGTGTATGAGGGTTTCGCTATTGCGTCGCTGGGAAGGTAATGAGTGTATAAGGCGCAAAATCATACAATAAATATTTCACAGCTCCTAGACTGGCTAGCTGCACGAAAATCTTGTGAAATTAGCATAAAATTCTAGTATAAAATGTATGTATGCCCGCGAATGCATTAGACGCGGCGTGCGACTTTTTAATAAAAAAATCTTTGTTTCTGCTTGGCTGCTGGTGTTTGTGAGCGCGGGCTTGTTACTGCGTGCCTTAGAGTGTGCGTGGGTGTGTGGGTGCGCGCCCGCGAGTATGCACCTACTCTCACATACATGCACGCAAGCAAACACACATACATTTATATCTCTTAACTGTGGTGGTGGTGGTGATGTGGTTGTGGCTGTGGCTGTAGTTGTGGCGGGATGTGCATGTGGTGGTGGCGGCAAAAGTAGGGCTGAAGACGGGTTAGTTTGAACTATTTATTTTCGACGAGACAAGGTTTATTCAAGATTAATGTGGATTTTCACCCATTCCCCGGGCAGCCTTGCAGTTGCGCTACCGTCCTGCGCTATTTCTGATGGCATAGGGAAACCTAAATTTAGCCATCCCTTATTATTAATGGAAGGGCGTTCAGTTCTGAGTACTCTTTCAAGCAATATGTTCACGCTGTTTTAAAACGACGGGGAAAGGAAACAACGAGTTTATTGAATTTATTGAATTTCTGTCTTCCTCCTGGCCGTTCTTTCTTTCGTCTCTCCTATTCATTACTTTCTTCATCCCTCTCCCCTCCCCCTCCCCCCCCTTCTATTTCTTGGTTTGTCTTGGGTTTGGCATCTTACCACTATGCCGTTTAGAGATGTTTCAATTCTGCTCTATCGTTTTGAGCGTTTTGCCCCTGCCAAGAACTGAAACAGTAAAAGAATACCTCTATCAACCCACTCACCACTGAACAGACAGAGCGAACGAAGGATCATATTCTGATAATTTATTTATAAAATCACTCTTGTATCAAACTACTATATTTCTGTGGTCACTGTAGTTCTTTCATTTGTAAGCAATACAGGGTGCCTGTAGTGTGGGGCTCTTAATAAAATTTGTATGCATTAGACAACTATTTCCAGTGCAGTTGACATAGTAATTCCCGGAGTGTCCGCAGCTGCTGACCTTTTGCCTCTCAAGGACATCATGTGCTGAATAAGCAATTGTAACAGTCACTGGGTTAGGGGAAGGTTACATAAGGTCTTCGGCACACGAAAGACTTTGAGCAAAGAAAACTAAGTCCACTTTAGAAAGAAGTGAGCGCTGGTCACTGGTTCATCCTCACAATGAGGCTATGGTTTGCTTTCTGCCCCTCTTACTCAGTGACTGTATGAGTCGTCAGCGCGCGCGGGCGCGTGAACGCACGCATATCGATATATACCCACACACGCGCTAACACATAATAACAGATTACCGACATCTCTACACAGCTGCCCCAGCATCGAGCTGCTCCTCACGTCCTTGAGACGCCGTTAAAGTTTCTGCTAGAATCTGCTGCCTTTTGTGTGTGAATGTGTGTGAGTGTTTGGCTGGTTGAACGCGTTACGCTCTTTCTCTGTGCGTGTATGTGTTTATGTGTCTGTATCTGTGTATGTGCGTGTGTGTTTATGCGTATATGTGCGTGCATGTATGTGTGTGCATGCGTGTGTGTTCTTTTTTCAGATTCACTTTCCTCCTTTTCTTCAAGAGACCGATCCTGTGTCCAATCCCCTGAACTTCGTTAAATAAGTCGTCTGCCGAACCGGTGAAGACGGGTCCAAAAGGAGCTGTCGCAGTACGCACATTCCCGATACGAGACTCTTCATGACGGGGCTACAAGCTACACAGTCGTGTTTGCTCCCAGAACATCCTGATATATTTAAAATGCGTGCGTATCTTTTAAAAAAATTTTGTCAGCACATGGGATCTCTATTATCCCCCGAAAGTACATGGGATATTTAGTATCTTTTCAGAAGCACACGGGATCTCTATTATCTCGTGGAAAAATCTGGTAGGATTCGACAAAGGGGTGTAATTCCCCATGAAAAAGCTCACCCTACCACAGCTCTCCTGAAATGAAAATAGGTTCCACAGGAGCGATCACTCTGTTTCTCGCGTTGAAAGAAAATCTCGCCAACCCTCCTCCAGGTCTTCCCTCTCTCCCCTCCCCCTCCCTCCAAGGCTAGCACCCAGACATTGACATCCGGTAAGCGAGGCAACTACTCTTGATGAGGTGACAGTTCGTGCCTGTTGTTTTCAAGGTGTTTTGACGCGTGGTTATCAGCGATTGGTCCTCTACTGGACCTCAGAGTCAGACAAGCCTTGCATCCTGGGACTTCAGATCAACAACGCTAGGTCCGCACTCAGAGCTTAGTCCATCATTGCTGTCCTACAGGTGCATTATGTTTATTCATTCAACGAGGCAGAAGTACCAACAACTTCTTTTTTTTTTAAAAAGATTCAGTCATCATTTCAAAAAAAAAAATTTTCCTAGACAAACTTTGCCCAATATTTAATTTCATTATGTGTTTGATATGGTGCTAATGGCAAGATGGCATTCACGTCACATGTACGCAACTTTCTCTTTGCGTAAACGCACAGTTCGCGCAGTGAAAGGTTAACGTCTTTCATCTTCCCCGTGCATATTCGCAGTTCACTCCAGGGTCTGTGGGGTCCAAGAGAAGTGAAACGTTAGCTGTTCCACTCCGAAAGAACACTCAGAGCCAAGGAAAGTGTTGGGAATCCGAGGAAGTTAGTCTCAAGCTGAGGGCTTACAGTGAAGTGAACTCGGTAATTTTGTTAGTCGGCATGATGCTGAAGATTGGATGATATAATTTGTGAAGCAAAGTTTGTGCGCTGGGGAAAAAGAAATACCTGCTGACCCAGACGACTGTCCGTACCTCGCCATGCGGAGAAATGGCGTTCACACGGCCTCCTCCTTTTTGAAAGTCAGAGGCACGTTGAGGAATGGAGGTGAAGTAGTGAATCGGCCAATAGAATCGACCTCGCCCCTCCCCCACCACACGCACGCACGCACGCACGCAAACACACGTGGACACACCGAACTCCACAACCAGACCACCAGAAGGACAACAGAATAATGTGCGCATACGAGAAGAGGCGAGGTTGTATTTGTCGGCATTTGCGCCGAAAATCTGCATTTATGTGATTTATAGGTGCATTTTCGCCTTGAGTAAATTCCCATTTTCGCGCAGTTCCAGCAGATGTTCGGGGAGTCATGCACTTTAACCACCGCCAGTCGAGAAAATCAGTCGAACTACAAGCCCCCTCCTTCACAGTCCAATGTACGTTTCCCCCACCTTTTCACAAGAGTGGAGTGGGGTGGGGACACCACAGCAGAATGGAAAGCACTTTATTTCTTCCAGAAAAGCATCAACAACAGCGTGGTAGGGACGAACAAACATTCTTGTTAATCCACTCTGGCAAAACGATTAACGACCTGATTAATTAGATTCCATGGCGACTGATAACGTTTATAACCACAAGAGAAAGGTGCTGATACGTTCTTTAAGATTTCAAACGGACAGAAAGGGCAGACTTTCAGGTTTGGAAAAAGCAATAGGTATAATCAGGTAACCAAAGACAAGGAATAGACAGAGGAAAAGGTTCGACATGACTTAATGACGAGAAAAGACTTCTGAAGTCTCGCGATACCGACATTGCTTTTTATTTCACAAAGGGAATTGGAAATGAAAAGCAACATTTAAAAGAAAATGATTTAAAACGTTGTATAATAATGTAGTGCTTAGAAATAAAATTCAAAATGGAGACTGACTTTTTTAAAAAGTCTCCTGAACAGTGATGTTGTTTATCTGGTGAAGCAGATCGAAGATCGTTAAGAACCTGGAAAACGTAAAAGATATTTTATAGACCTGAAACAAACTATGCAATCAAACATAAGATAGGCACATACAAATATACACTCACACACTTACTTTTGCAAGTGAACGTTACTGTTCACTGCTCGTGTGAACAGTGTCACGATCTCGACCACGTGCAAGCACGCGTGCGTAAGACAGATTTAACAACGCACAAATAAACGCCCGGTACGCAGTCAGGCAGCCGCATACACAGGCAAGCATGCAAGCATGCGGGCGGAAAGACGAAAGGCTGGATGGGGGTTTGGGTGTTAGGGAAAAATGATGTACTGATTTTCATACGCCCCATGTATTGATTCAACGAGGACATGCGACGTGATGAGACTGAGCGAACAGCGAACAGATGTAGGACGATTACAAGACAAATCCACAGTACCAGGGGAGCTGGCCACCGAGAGGTCTTGAGGGGATGAACGGCGAAGCATGAACCATGGAGTGGAGGAAGGAAGGAGGGGTAGCTGGCAAGCTTTGATTTCGTAGACATAACGAACACGCTAAAATGCACGGTGAGCGAGCAGAGGAAGCGCCCACCCTTTTAACGAAGACTCGTTCCTGACTGTCAAATGCAACTGGAATAAGGTCTTGTGCTGGAAAGGTAAAGTGCAGTCTGTAGACCTTGCGCACGCACACACGACCAAGCCCAGGCACAAACACACACACACACGCACGCACGCACACACGACCACGCCCAGGCACAAGCACAAGCACACGCACACGCACACACACACGCCCCCACGCACGAACGCACGCCCACGCCAGGTAACAACTATTAGAAGATGTAGCCTCTACTATAGGATATCGACAGCTTTGTTTCTGATTTTGTATTTCACTGAAGGAAAGCACGAGTGTATTGATTAAATATCTACATAATGGACAGCTGTATGACGTGTATATGTCTTACCTGATAAGTTTGGGCTCAACGTAGAAAATTAGCTACCTTGTAGTCTATTTATATTTAATCTTGTTCTATTCGATATAGCCGACAGCACGTGCGATTTGCTAAACTATAAATACATAAATTGGAAGAAAAGGATAAGCGAAAATTGCCTACCTTACCATCATCCTTAGTTTAGCCAGAATAACCACTGTAATGAGACCAATTAACCCCAAGAAACAACTGATCCTACCAGAGAAAAAAAGAGAGGGAGGAAAAGCTTGCATCACCGGCTAAAGGCGTTCTTTCCGATGCGCGTTGTCATGGAGGCATGCTGGCGCCAGGATCTATCCCGACCTAACGGGCAAAACCCGATGCCCTGTCCTTGCTTCTCGTGCAGAGAAGGCGAGTATTTTTAGGACAATTTGGCCCGATGACGTAAAGACAGATTTACGAGCAAAAGAAGAACTTAAAATATAACGACCCGGCAACGTTATGTCTCAAACCCAAGTCCCTTTCTGCGCCGTATAACGAGGTGGATTCAACACATTTCCTTATTGGTTGTATATAACCATGCAAATGTACATGTACATCATCGTTATCATTACTGCCCACATTACAGGTAATGTCCTTAATGTAGCTCAAACGTATAAAGAAAGACTTTAATTGTACCTTACGTCAGGTTTTGTAAAGTAACTGCATTAACGTAACCGCAGCATGCAACAGCCTCTACTGAGAAGTCAGACATGAATGCAATATCTCGTATTCAATGGATGTGAACCGAGTGAAACACAGAAAAAAAACCAGACAGACAGACAGACAGACAGACAGACAGACAGACAGACAGACAGACAGACAGACAGACAGACAGACAGACAGACAAGGAAACGAATATATTTTTGACGATAGAGGAAATTACCGCAGAGGAAAGAAATAAGAAACAAAGAAACATTAAAGAAAAAAAGGATAAACGAAGAAAGAAAGAAGAAAAGGATAGATAAAAAGAAGGAAAACAGAAGAAAACACCAGAAGAGAGAGAAAGGAGATAGTAGTTACATCGCTGAATAGAAAACAACTGCAAAAGTAGGTGGGAAGAATAAACGTAGAAAAAAACCCAGTCGATTGTGACAGTTATAAAAGGGACTTTCCTATCTGCACCATTATTAGTGAAAGGGAAAGCGAACAAGAGTTAAAAGGGTGGAGAAAATATGGAAGAAAACAAACAGCATTGGAAGGAGGAAAACAAAGGCCAAACGCGTGTGGAACAACAAAGCTAGGCGCGAAATGTGTTATACAAGGTAAAGAAAGAACTGGGCAGTTTTAGTAAAAGAATAGCCCATAAACGCACGGATCGTAGAGTTGGGAAAAGAGTCTATGGCAACCAAAATAAAATACATATAGAAAGTGAAAACTAGGGTAAACATTCATCTGCATATAATATTACATTCTCTCTATTCGAGGGTTAGTGGAGTTCACAGCAGGACTATAGGGAAAGAGACAGCAAAACGAATACTTTGGAAAGATAATGAAAGATCAGAAAAAACGCTCGTGGCAGAAGAGGGAACATTTAGGCGCGTGAAACTGGAACAAATAAACGTTTCAAAAGGAAAGAACACAAAAAATGTTTTTAAATCTTTTGTAATAGTCATGTCTACTGTTTTGTTAAACCTCCCAACAATAGAAAGAAAAGCATATTCCGTCTTTTCAAACACGTTTTTGAAACGATGGAGGCCTTTATGACTGGCAGTCCTTTATTGTGTTTGCATACTCGTATACATTTCTTTGTGTTCGCGCACGCTCTCTCTCTCTCTCTCTCTCGCTCGCTCTCTGTCTCGTTAGGGTAAGGAAATCTTTCCTGACCGAGTTTAGACAGAAGACATAAACACTTACTTTTTTTTATAAAAAAGCAACCCAAATTCCAGACTCCATTCTCCAAAGCCATAGATATAATGTATTTATCGACAGGTAAATCGTGCAAAATAAATTTCCAAAATATCTAAATTTTTAAAAAGATTTTAATAACTTTTGGATGAAGATCTTCAAGCACGATTAATTTAAAAACGGGGCACTTGAAAATGACTAGCACACTGCATATGTAACAGATTTTTTTGAAGGGTGTGTGTGCTTTGGTTTGGTTTTTATTTTGTCGATAACAATATAAGTTTGCTACAAATAAAGATCGCTCTGTAACTTTCGTCAGAGAAGATTTCTCTGCTTTATTGCAATAACTCTATGTGCGTTTTTGAATCTCGAAAAAGTTCCTTCCACAATGAAGTGGCGATTAACGATTCCAGGGAGGATTTGAAATCATGACCAGCTTCTTCAAACAAAAGACACAATATCTTGGGGTCATAACCTTCTCATCACTTAACCTCGGGTGGACAGGCGGGATTGAAAAGCCACTCCCTTTCAAGCCAGACAACGAGGGGAGGTGGACGGCCGACTTTAGAAAAACGCTAAATTGATGAGCGCCGTGGGACGTAAAGCATCCTGGGATACCAAGGAAAGTCCGGCGCCGCCGTGCCCGGAGAAGTGGGCGTTGCTCGATACACGCCGAGACCTGAGCAGCTTAGCCGTCGCCGCTGACGAGGACCAACACAGTGTCCGGCGATATGGTAGGTGTTGACACGCCGGCCTGCAAGACCAGCCAATATGGATGCACTTTCCTGTCACCAGTTTCCCGGCGAACAGAATAAACAAAAGGGGAAACTTTCAAGAGTGAGTGAGTGAGTGAGTGAGTGAGTGAGTGAGTGAGTGAGTGAGTGAGTGAGTGAGTGAGTGAGTGAGTGAGTGAGTGAGTGAGTGAGTGAGCAGATGAGTGAGCGGATGAGTGAGTGAACGAACGAACACTTTTATTGGTTAGGCCTTCGGCCCATATCAAGTGAGTGAGTGAGTAACCGAGTGAGTGAGTGAGCGAAGAAGCGGATAAGGGAGTGAGCGAGCGAGTTAGTGAGTGAGCGAACTGGCGGATGAATGAGCGAACTGGCGGATGAATGAGCGAACGAGTGAGCGAGTTAGTGAGCGAGCGAGCGGCTGGCTGGGTGGGTAAGTGGCTGAGATAAACTTTCAAGAGTCGAGTGAGTAAGTGGGTGGGTAGGTCAGTAAGTGAGTTATAAATTAGATCCTCATACATTCTGAAACCGCCATCGCGAAAAACGAATACCGACAATTTGTATTGATGATATTTCGATCGCTCTCTCTTTGTCAGATCATGCCGTGCTTATATGCTGCTGATTCCTCACGAGAGGTCACTTACACACTGTGGAACTATCGAAAGGAAGAGAAAACAAGCCATAGATATTTGGGGGAGTAGGTGTTGTTTTCTTCACGAGGCAGTACATCAGATTTGTGAAAACTGTAAACTGTAAGAGTCCAAGAATGCTGGGTGTATGTAATAAATTAGTTAAAGACTTCGCCGATATAAAATATCTTGATAAACAAATTTCTCTATAAAACAACATTCAGCCTTCCTGTAATGACCAGCAGTCAGTCGAAGAATCAAGAAATCAAGGGGAGAGCACTCACTAGACAGTCAGGTCAAGAGCTGGTTTTCATTATTCTGCTCCGTCGGTGGCGATTTTCGTGTGCGCGGCCAGGGAAACACCTCGTTTGCAAGCTGATTTCCGATTGGCACTTGGACGGAGTGCCTAGTAATGCGCTGTATATTATTTTGAGCGACGCAACAAGCGGAGATGGGCTGAAATGTTCCGCTACGATCGAACTCGTCCGTCATTTAATCATTGAAACACTGTCGCTTCTGTCTTAACCAATTTTAAATAAGAATGAGCAAATTAACACCGTACGGAAATGATGCCAATGACTCTGGTTCATGAAATTTGAGGGAAGCAACAGCGAATAAATGTAAACAACACAATTGAAACATTTTATCTAGTGATAAATCTGCTAAATCTACTAATCCATTTAAACAAATAAATAATCTCCAGTCTGTACAGGCTAGGGCACTAAAAGTAGTCTTAAGGGTCCCTATGTGCATCCCTAACCTAGCAGTGTTGGCAGAGACAGGACAAAAAACAACAGACTTAATAATTAAAGAAATTGCAGCAAGTTACTGTTATAAGATATAGTGCCTTCGTGCAGATCATCCAGCCAGACAGATACATACCACACCTTACAAACACCGGACACGCGAACCTACTCCACAACCTAGCATTCAGAAATGCACCCAGGACTTGGAACAAACAAATGGGGCTGATGTTAACATTCAAGCCCCTAGTCGCATGCGCACCTTCATGCTCCAAAATGGACTACACAGAAAGCAATTGTAGACACAAAACTTGCCAAATATACGAAAGAGATACTTTGACAAAACTATAGCAGATTTCAAAAACAGAAGCAGAAAACCACATACAAAGATCACTCCCAAATCTATACTGATGGCTCCCACGACCCAACCATTCACGCTACAGGCATAGGAGTTTATGGGTCCAAAGAAGCAGCCATCTCAGATGAACTTCCAAATAACGCATCAATATTTACAGCAGAACTCACAGCAATACTTGCTGCTCTTCATATGATAGATATAAACACAGTAAACCCCAAATCAGTAGGAAACAGCCAGCAGGGACAGCGACAACAGCAAACCACAGCAGCCAGGACACCACAGAACAACGACGACTGCCTCTACCACCACCAGCCTCTATCACCACCAGCTCAGCTGCCGCAATTGGACCACGTCCGGAGCCCTTCCAAAGTCAATGAGCGAAATGAGCCTATATACTCCGCTCAAGGTTTGTGGCTAGTTGTTAGACTCAAATAGCCTGGTCTATCCTTGAAAGCATTGCCCCATGTGATGCTGTCTTTAACAGGCAGATGAGAGA
Organism: Lanistes nyassanus; assembly: GCA_004794575.1. Lineage (NCBI taxonomy): Eukaryota > Metazoa > Mollusca > Gastropoda > Architaenioglossa > Ampullariidae > Lanistes > Lanistes nyassanus. The sequence continues at coordinate 206,703 of SMGT01001676.1, read as the reverse complement.
CCATTTGTACTCATCATTGTCTGCAACGAAGAATTTGGTTGTTGTTGGTCTTTTTGGAAGGGTGTCTTTTAATAGATAGATAGCACCCAAACAGACGGACAGACGGACGGACAGACAGGACGGAGGGGAAGAGAGAGAGGCGGCATCGTAAAATCTAACTTGTTATATGAAAGGAAGAAAGAAGGACAGACAGACAGACAGGCAGGCAGGCAGGCAGCCAGCCAGCCAGACAGACAGACAGACAGACAGACAGACAGACAGACAGACAGACAGACAGACAGACAGACAGACAAATAGACAGAGATGAGGGGCTTATTTTATCCACCCCATCCGTATCGTCTTTGGCCAGCCAGGGGCGTCGTGCAGCGCCCCACACTTTCAGAATTCAAACGCTCCTTGGGGATCGTGGTCTAAGGGAAACAAATGTGTGTAATCAGTAGCTCAGTCAGCCATACATATCGAGTTGTTTCCCTTTGACCATGAATCGTGGTTTTCGCTGTGGAAAACAAAGTTGAACCCATAAGCCCTCTCAGCTAGTCACACGACATCTCAAAGATGGCGGCGCGAAGTTCGGCTCGCATGGATTTTCACTTACCCTGTTGCTGCTGGATTTTACCTAACTTTTACACAACAGCAAAGCCCAATTGAAGTACAGTTTATTTCAGTATGTTTTTGTCTTCAAAATCAGTTTGTTTCACCCTTCTAGGCCATACGGTTATTTTTTTTAATACTTTTTTTAACATACCCCCAAAACACTGGTCGCACAGGAAAGTCCTTCTCAAACATGGCCGGCAGTCATTGAGTTTAACAAAGCTGCGTAATTTCACTTCAGTTCAATATGTAGGTTTGCCGTTTGAACAACTTTGAGTTTCATATTTTTAACCCCTAGAAACGCACACTCTCTTTCTCACGCGCGATCTTACATACATCCCTACATATGACACGACATATATTTATATAATATTAGTGGAACATTAAAACCGTCTGTAGTGATCGCGTTTTCTTTCTCTGGCGTGTCTTCTGTTTCACGTTTTTCATCGTTGACGTGGAGTGGGGGTGGGATGTGGTGTGGCACAGAAATATGAATATTTTGTCTGCTTTGTTCAAGGGGAGAACGAACATCTTCCGCCCACCCAAATCCCTTCACAGACACAGTCAAGAAATGCAACTCTGCTCTCTTCCCTTTCCCATCTCATGCTAGAGTGATTGATCTTAAAATGGAAGCTGCCGCACTGCAGTAGTACTGCTGGACGTTACCAAAAGCCTATCCTACCGTAAGGTTTCAGAGACTTAGGGTTAGCAGGAAAACGAAATACTAACTTGTAGCATCTCTCATGAGATAAAAACTTCAACTTATCAACGAGCAGCGAATCGGAAGGGGAATGAAGCAAGGGGTGGGAGGACCGAGGGAAAAAGAGAGTGGGTGAAGTTTAGGAGATGAGCGAGAAAGAGACACACAAGCCTGGAGAGGGTGGGGTCAAGAAGAGAGAGAGATAAGAAGACGAAAAACAGCAGCCGCTGACTGGGAGAAAAGCGCCCACGCTCTGTAGGTGAAGAAAAGCAGTGGAAGGGATAGGTATTTAACGAACAGCGTCCCGTTCCGTGGCGCTTCTGATACACGCGCGTGCTCCCAACATCGCTGACATTCGGGCTCACGCAGCGACCACGTCGACAGCGCGCGCACCCACCCGCCCGCGCGCCTGCCCCTCCTCGGTAGCCTCTTAGCTTTTTTCGACAGCAGTGTCCTTCTCTCTCTCCTCCCCTTCTTGCGGGCAGCGCGACTTGTCATCGCCTTTCATCGCTGCAGGTTCTTCTGCCACCCAAACTAGTCTCTTCCGCCAGTCTTCTTTGGAAAAGGAATTTCGAGGAAAAGCTTTTTTAAGAAAAGGCCTATTTTTGCCGACAACAAATACAAAAATTACGTAAAATACACCATCGTCTCTTTCGGTCTTTGATCAAGACCCAGGAAAACTTTAAGAACAAAAGAATCCCGAAGAAGCTGTCGTCACCCCTGCTGCGGACAAACAGTGGAAAGGAGGAACCATAGAAACAAGAGAAGGCGAAAAACACACGACGAATTACTAAATTCAATATTGGAGAGAAGTGAAAGAACTACCACTGCATCGGGCAACATCCGTCTTCTGTTGGGATACCTGCTGCTGCCAGGACACTGCTTTCCAAGAGTTGGTTCGTAAGTATTTGTCACACTGACCACACCTTGCCCAGCCTCCACCAGTGCCTGTTTGTCTGTATGTTTCTCTCTCAAAAAAGCTCTGTTTGTTTGCAGAACTTCTTCAAACATGTACACCATCTAATTCATTTGGTATGAGCAGTATCCAAGTATTAAAACGTCGTTCATAAATTTATTGTTATTTGTCAAACGGTACTCAACACATCTTTTTTTTCTCATCACTGAATGCCTAGATAATCAAAAAGTATCTCAATTCAAGGTACCTGGCGAATATATCTCTAAAAGGTTAAATCAGGTAGCTTGTTGGATACACTGCATTGTCTACCAGGTCATAAAAAATGTGTTAGCCTCCTGTCCAACCATGCAAGGCGATGTTGGCTAGTGGTCTGAAACTCGGACGAACATTACCGTGCACGCTGAAGTGTTTAGGAAAGCCTGTAAATACTAATACACATCTCTGGCCTCCTAGTAATCTTGGGAAGTTCTTGGATTTCTTTATTCCCCACTGGCTTGTCTCAGCTGGGTTTTGGGGGGGGGGGGTTGGAAGGGCGTGGGGGCTCGGAGGGGGACGGCTTTACTTTCATCAGTTTATTTGTTGTGTGAATTAAAGGAGTAGGCCTAGTTTTATGTATTTATTTTTATGTACAGAAGTTGCTTTCCCTTGATCTCTCTGTTTGCCTTTAATTCTGTCTGAATGGACAGGTTGGAGTCCCCGGCTTGATCCTTTGTACTTTCTAGCTTTTTTCGCTGCTACTTCCTCCATCTTATACATGCTGAGTTCGCTGATCTGTATGTGTTTTTGTGTGTGTTTGTGAATGTACGCGTACAGCCCATCCTTTAATCTTCGTTCTTAGAGTTTTCTTTCTTGAATTTCTTATCTTCGGTTTTAGTGTACAACTAGTTTACAGTCTCGGGGGTCTTATCTTTCTCGGTTCCACCCCACCCACCAATACCCACCCCACCCACCAACACCCACCCCCATTTCCTCTTCTTGATTTCGCCCATTATTTCTTCGCTTACATATCCTTTCCACATTTTTCCCTTCATCTCTTTGCGTCAAATCCACTTACATGTTGTTTGTCTCGTCGGTCTTACTTTTAGGATTGGTTTTTTTCTTACCGTGTTACCAGAAGACATTATTAAAAGACAGTAGGATGGAGTGAAGCTTAATGCGAGCTCTGGAACATTGGTCCACAGAGGCGGGCTATATTGCCCACGCGCACGACATGGCAATAAGTACATTCTTACGACCCTATTTATGTACACCGTTTTACTAATTGTTTCAAACTTTCTTCTTTCTTGTATAGAAGCTAACGAGCTATTGTGTTCCTCCTCCTCCTCCTCCTCCTCCTCCTCCTCCTCCTCCTCCTCCTCCTCCTCAACCTCATCCTCATCCTCATCCTCATCCTCCTCCTCCTCCTCCTCCTCATCATCATCATCATCATGAGAATTAAGCACAAACTTCCTAATGTTTAGCGAAATTTGCGCGTGTCCTCTTAAATGATCGCCAGCCTGACAAATCAGATAGGAAACTGTGACTGTCATTGTATCCCGTTGCCTATCCCACCGTTTTGTCCTGTCCTCGCTGGCTAGTTACACAGTCCCAAGTGTCCGTCTGCGGTTTCAAGACCTGCAGCATTAAGGCGTTTGACTAGAACCGTACTGCTACCAACAGTATGTCGCCTAAATTCTGTTCAGAATAAGTTCAAAGGTGTATTAGGTAACCGAAACTTTCTGCGCGTGACGCGTGTACCTTTGCCAATGGCGATCAACACGCAATCGCGCAGTTTCTGTCCGCACCACGTTCCCATGTCTGGACGCGTAAATTAATCTAGCTTAGCTTGACTTCCTGGCGCCAAGACACCAACCCAGGGACTGACGTGCCAGCTCGAAGACACACGCATATGCGAAATGTACGCACTTACACAAAAAGTCATTCTAATGCACATTCGCCCAAACCTGTCTATCCACATACATGCAAATACACATAGGCATGCACTCACACAGGTATGTCACAGGCAGGCAGGCAGACAGGCAGATAGACAGATAGCAGCCGGTTGGCATCTACTGAATACGAGATATTGCCTTCATTTCTGCCTCCTTGTAAGGGACTGTAGAATCCTGCCGTGCAGCCTGCAATGCTAAATCCAGCCAGCCAGATAGATAGATAACATAAAGGGACAGACATTTTACCACAAAAGAACGTGCACGCACGCGCGCGCGCACACACACACAAACGAGCGCGCACACTCACGCACCCAGTCAAAAGCTTTTGAAAAGTTCTTTAAACTGTCATCAATTGTTAAAAAACTGTGCTTTTAAAATTTGTTGCATCATACATTGTGACATTATTGAGTACTGCATGGGAGTGAACCACGTTAAACTACATCTACGTTTTATAAGACTTCAACACGTGCTTGACAATAATGTATTGCGCTGCCTTATAAGACACAGCCTCTGCAGTGAACGCGCTTATACAAAGTGTGACGACACAATCAGGGAAGGAATGTTCTGGAAATTTTTCAATCGGTTTCCTTCCGTGACTATTATCTTGATCGAAAAATTTCCAGCTTCCGGTATCAATAAATGTTGAAACAAATAAAGACTAACAGTTCAAAGCAGTCTTTAACATTTTCTAGTATAGGGTTTTTTCAGCTGACAACGTTTCATTTTTCATTCTACTAGATCTTTAAAAGTAACCATCCTTCAAAATCCTTTGAAGTGACTTGTATATGTTTCTTCTGAGCTTTTCAATTTTCCAATTGAACTTTTTGTAGTTCAAAACTTGTTGCCAAAAGGCTTTGCTTAGCGAAAACGTGCTGTCCCATAGTCCTCGTGTAATAAATGTCTAGATACCTAGTCAGTCCAATGCAGGCTTTGGAACATTACGAAGTGAAATTCCCGTGTACATAAATAACATCATATAGAGGTATGTTTTTAGTTGTCTTCTGTCCATCCATTGTTTGACCGTGCTTCAATTGCTAAAGGTTTCTACTGTACTTCTCAAACTCCAGCTTTGTTCGGAAAGCTTTCAGCACGTATCATAAAGACGCCAAGGAAGCTGTAGAGAGATATGCAATGTCCTGCTATGTCCTGGTACGCCCTGCTATGCCCTAGCATTTTCCGAGACTCCGAGAGAGGACAAAGAAAAAAAGAAAAAGGGCAGAAGCAGAAAGGAACAGTTTTGTGTGTTCAGAGTAATAGATATATATATAATAATCAACAGAACGAAATATTCTCAAGTCACGTTTTTGCATTAGGGCCCGTGCAAGAACTAACCCGAAAAAAACACCTGTACCTCTGATCTGCAAGACTAGTTTTCACATGTATTTTTAAGCTATTTCTTATTACTTTTTAAAGATACCATTCAATTTTCGTGGTTTTTTGTTTTTTGCTTTTCATTGGTTTTTAATGAATTTTATTGTATTCCTTTGTTGGAATTAATATGTTGTAATACACTAGAACCAGTTATTTGATATTAAGGAAAAAAGGGAGTTGGACTTTCCACACCAAACATAAAAATAAAGTTATATGAGCAAATCTCAGGTTATTGCAACTACACAGCTGATGAGCAATCACGCTGGCTCTGATCATAATGTAAATTTTCACACGCAGGCAAGGCAGCGGCATTTTTGGTTCTCTGTCAAGCCATGTGTAGGCCCCCTGTCAAAGAATTGACCACTGAGCAGCAGGCGTCATAGCGAACATTAAGAAATTCTATGACGGTTTGTGGCAGATCGGGGACTAAGAATAGAGCCACATTTCTCTGCACTCGAAGACAGCTGCTGTCAGCTCCAATCGATGCCAAACACGTGGCAGCAATTTTAAAACAGGCAGTGTGAAATGCCCAGTAAATTTTTTTCTTCTCGCACTTGTGTTCGCTTCGTCCCAAAGCATAAAGGATGCTCGGGTCGTGGAGTTTTAACGCCCTCTGGTGTCTTGTCTTTAAAAAAGGGAATGTAGCGTGTGCGGTTTTTTCCTTTTACTTATCAATGCATTTTCCTTGTTCACTCTTCCCCCAGAATCTTGTTTGCCTTCATCTGGGTGATTTCTCAGTCAAAACATCAAATTAAAAAAACCACTGACATGCAACCACACTTGCAAACGTATACGCACATGCATGCGAACGCACACATTTTTACATACACAAACACACCCACGTACGCACGCACGCACGAGCATGTAGCCACACATGCAAGCACGCACACAAAATCACGACACTTATCGACCTCTGAGAAGAAACTATGCTATTATTTGTGTGTTCTTATAACAAAAGTGCGCGCATTTTCTTGTATGAGACTGTTCATTAGCGTGTGAGCATTCTGATTTCAGTGGTCTTTGGCAATCAAGCTACTTTTTAAAACTTCTCTACTATGAGTTAAAACTTTAAGCTCCAGTCCGTGCATTTCAAAAGTGTGCACATAACTGCTTTAGCCAACATCAACAATTTTCTTTGGCCTGCTTACAATCCTGAACCAATAACCACTTTGTATTCGCCCACTCCCAGTGAATCTCAGGTGCGGAGATTAATGGTCAATGCTCGTGCTGTCTGTGGTACGACGATGCCGTTCTCGCATGCCCGAGAATGCAGAGGGAGAGTTCTTTAGTAAAATTCAGGAGATAAAGAAAACTTAATGGGGGAAAGCGGGGAAGACGAGAGGAAAAGCATTTAGGAATACGAAAAAAATGTCCGTTCTGAGATCGAAAAGAAAACTCAAGATGCAGATATTCTGTGTTCCCGCCTGGTCTGAGCAGTGTATAGACATCAGAGCTTGGTTTGGACTGGCAACGGAAAAAAAGGCTTGTGAAGGAGAAGTCGGAGGCGAAGAGGTAAAGATAAAGGGATTGGGCGGAGGTTATGGGGATGGATAAACATTGTTCGAGGCAATCCTATCGAGTATGAACAACAGTAATAAACGTATATGAGACGGACCGCCCATCTTCCATCTATGTGTGAAAAATGACAAGAGCCTGGTTCTAGCATGAGAGCCAATGTCGGCCGATAGTCTAGAATTGCCAGTCTGCTATAGTTGGACAACTGGACAACAGTTTTAGACCCAAGATCTGTAACTAACAATGCGTTGTCTGGAGAAACGGTTATAAAATGCCTTGTCAGGGGTAACGGTTATAAAATGCGTTGTTCGTGGTAACGTTTTCCCTTAGCAGAAAGAGTTAGCCATGGTGGGAAATGTATGCCTGTGATATTAATCAGAGAAGTGGCGGGGTGGGGGAAGTGTTTTATGTTTTTGTTCAATGTCCGCGTCAGTGTGACAGTTCGCCTTTTTTTTCCACGGGCACATACATGAGATGCAAACGCATAACAGTCATTGTCAAGACAGCTTGTGCCGTGTATTACTTGCAAATATTTGACCTTGGCGTTCGCCCTGGAAAACACTAGATAAGGCCCTAAGCTGTAAAAAGACAAGGTTATATTAGACAAGCACATAATCCGCTTATGATAAAAAATGCATCTTACGTCTGTCTTTAATTTAGGTGGATTTTTTCCCACCGTGAGAGCAGCAAATATTTATGCGGGCGCTGAATGGCGTCTTCAAGCTGATAACATACATGTACTAGAACATGCTACTCTATATAGTGTATATTCGTGTATTATTTTGTTTCTGCAAATGCGTATATTTAGCGCTGACGACTACGTCTATTTAGCGTTGACGGCTGCATATATTTAGCGCTCACAACTTCGTGTTTCAGCGTTGACGAGTACAGCAGAAACTGGCACCACACAGAATGAAAACCAAGCTATGCTGTGTGTAAAAGTTCAAGAATTTCAAAGCATTTATAAACGTGTATGATCCATTTGTGCTTAAACTTTCACCAGCGACTTTAGAAGAGATGTCGGTAAACGTTAATAATCAGATCGTTTTCAAGTTTCTTTTTCCCGTTTTCCCGTTCTCGCTGGGCTCAGGACAAACGCTCTCCGCGGAACAACCAAAGACCGCAAAATTGACAGTGAAAAGAATCCATTTACTTAATCAGTGCATCAGCTGAAACTTGATGGGGAGGGAGGGGGTGCAGGTGTTTTTCTCCAGCTAAATACTGGCCTGAAACTAACGGCATATTTTATGCCACGCACGATAAGCGTATTTTACAGAAGGAATCTCGGTAATTGTCTGACTGGTTAATGCCCGCTGTCTTACAATCCCTCTCTAAACAAGAAGACCATTTCTAGCCTCGTTGCAGACGAAGCCATAAAGGTCATATGTGACAGATTTATACCCATGTCCCAATCTTAATAGCCAAACGTTTCAAGTTATTTCCCTTGCGTACAAGGGGCATCAGTCCGGAAATTCTTTGCCAATGTTCTGGTACAAATGTTTTCCCCTTTTTTTTTACTTCTTCAAGCCACAGGGAAGAACGTGCTATACACACTTTTTGAGCCATTTTATTGGCCAGCAGTTGGTCAAACAATGATTATGATTGCCTTACGATAAATCGCAGGGTTTGGCGATGTCTCAGGTCATATCAGCGATCAGATACATGCGATACCTGAGATCGTCGAAAGAATAACTAAAGGACCGGCAGTCGGCAAGAACATGGGCTGTACGAGAAGGAAAACTTGTTGTCTTAACATTTTAATCCGCGGACTCTGAAGAGCCCTAGACTGTCACTTAGACACTAACTATCTCCCTTCATAAAGTAGGCGCCAGGGAAATGGCTGCGAAATAGCCCCAACTCTGTAAAGAGATATCTTATTCTCAGCCAGAAAATGGAAGCAAGGGCAAAGATCTTTATCCAGTCAAAAAATAATTGGCATCTGTGTATTGGCCTGTAATCCTGTCATCTCTCGCAAATCTGCACTATACTGAGTGCAGAAATGTAAAACGTATAACACATACGGGAATTCCGCACGGCTACTAGTAACGACGAAAGTATCAATATGACCAAGTTTTCTGAAAACGATAATTTATAGCCAAGTGCGTGTTACCACCAAGATACCCTTTAAATTTAAATTTATTAAATTTAAAAGATAAAATTTAAAAGCTGATCTCATTTTCGCCAGCAGTGCGTGATGAATGAAAATAAAACTGCCTTCACAAAATCGTCAGGAAACGGTGCAGTAATCTGCAGCAAAACACAATTTTAAGTTTGGTATAACATTATATCAAATTTTCTGGGCAGACACATACCTTGAAACCTCGGAAAGGAAAAGTTTTTGATGAAAGTCCTTAACAGAATTTTAACAAAGTCTTTGCACAGGTGAATACCTGAGGTCTTAACAACTAATTTCATGCAATTGGCTCAAACAGGATAATGTCGCTATTCTTTGCAGCGCCCTCGGTCGCTGTTGATTGGCTAATTGGATCACATGGTAATTTCAAGTGTCTTTGTATGTGCACTGAATACCTCGTTTCATGCTTTTAGCATTAGTGAAAAGCTTTTACCAACGACGTCTGTACGGTGTAAGTAGAGATTAAGCTAGCACATACGGATATGAAAACACTGCACACAATTTCCTTTGCGCGGCTGCGTTTAAAAAATGAGATGGATAGACAGTTTGTGGCCAGACTGGACATGCTTCGCAGGATGAACAGAAACTGAACAGACATTTAGACGAACAAAGAAAGCGTATCAAGATGTGCTTGACACGGTCTTGCTGGTAAACGCCTGTATAGCATTTCTGGTGTCACTCCTCCTGTTGGTTCAGATTTCATTAATCTTGTGGTCGTGAACACGGATAGACAACATGTGGTGTGTGCACCTGTTTGAGCGCGTGCGTGCGTACGTCAGTGTGCAAACTCACATGTGCGGACAGGGGTAGTGTTATTCCAGACACTGATATATGTTGGTGTTATGTTCGCAGTAAATAATTAAAACAAATTTTAAAACAATACAATGTACGTTTTTGTCACAAAGTTCATATTCCGCATAATTTCGTCATTTTTATAGCTTGTTTAAAATTCAAGGGTATTATTTCTTCTCAAACATTGATCTATATATATATATATCGAATGAGGATACCGACAATAACAGTAGTGATGACGACTAGCTATTGCAGTGAACTAGCGTTTAAAAAAATATTTATTTCGACGCCAGTATACACCTTATCCTGTCAGATATTGGTGTGCTGCCAAGTATCCCTATTTAAGTGCTGCCAAGTATCCCTATTTAAGTGTTGAAGTTCTCTCTCTCCGTTTTGTCTGTTTCCTTCTTGTGAGTCCTCATGAAGGGGTAATGCCCAGAAAAGCTGGTTTTGTTTTTGTCCCAGAACACTTGGTCCAGATTCTTTGTTGATACTCCTACTTGAGCGTTTTCAAATTTTCGTAATTGTCATCGAATGTCTGTGGTTGAACGCTGCCAAATATCTGTGTTTAAATTGTTGCCAAAATTTCGTATATTAACTTTCTGCCTAGTTTTTAGCATCCATATGACGCGAAATGCTTTTTTTAGCAGCATACAGAATGAAAAATGTAGTATCACCTTAAATAACCCTGAATTTCCTCGTAAAAGAAATGCCTCATGACCTAATCTAGATGCTTCTTCCATTAGCTATTTGAGAACTGCTTTTTGTGTTCTGTGATCTGATCAAAGTTAAGTCGCCATTGGCTGAACTTGTTCTGTTATCTGATCTAAGCTCTGTTGCCATTGGCTGACTGAAATCCGCCTGCACTTTTGTTTGATGTACATCTACCGGTTCCTTCACGTGATCTCTGTAATCTACTTTATCTTCGTTATTTTGCTTATCGCCGTTGTCTGTATATCCGTCTAGAGTTTTTTTTGTGGTGCTGTTGCTTTGTTGTGAGACAGTACGTCACTGGTCGCGAGGAAGGTGTAGTGCCGTCATTAACTTTTGTTCTCTCCTGGAAGAGAATTAGTCCCGGGTTCAGACATCGATGTTAAAAAAGGAATAAACAGGGACATCTGTCTTTTGCCGAGGTGACAGGTTCTTTTCTTTACCCACTTTATTCCTCCCTCATCCACTGACGTTTCCTGCCATTATCCTCTGTGTGTGCGTGAGAGAGAGAGCGTGCGTGTGAGAAAGCGTGCATGAGAGAGAGAGAGAGAGAGAGTGATGGAGACAAATACAGACGACTCACTGATGGAAAGAAGGACACAGCAACCAAAAGACCTGGATCGAAAGGGAGGATAGTCGTGATGTGGTATTCTGTGATCTATGATGCCGTGTGATGGGATTCAAAACGTGTGTGATTCTATAGGTCTTGATATCAATGTTTTGCAGCAACCAGTGCGGAGAGAACAAAGTAGTTGGCGGCTAATGACAAACTAACACTTTCTTAACTATGTGCCCAACTCGCTCTGCTGAGCCATACTGCCGCGTATGGGCAGACTCGCACTCCCCACCAGCAGAACCTAACCTCTTGTTTTTCTACTGCTGCAGTTTTTCAACAAGTATATCATGACAGTTTTTATTAAATTTCTCTAGAACAGTTTTTCTTTATGATGTTTCGTGTGTGTGATTAGGGGGGGGGGGGTGACGCGGTGGGCTTGATCACCAATATGCATTTGTCTGGTCTTTCTATGAGGTCGTTAAGCGTTATCTCGCCTTTCGCGCCGACCTGAGTTTTTCCCCCCATTGATGTGTAGTAGCAGACGACTCCAAGTGTATTATCAAGATAGGGAAACCTGAAATTTAGCAGTGGCTAGTTCATCTTATAAAGGTGAAGTGTCAGAGTATAGCGCACAGTTACGTATGCAGGGACACCACACTCATTTTCCTCTGTCAGTTATACCGCCCAGTCAGCCAATCAATGTGTTGTTCCGTCTGTACTGTTCCCGCTGAAAGGAACTGGAAATATTTTTTTTATGAGAGATTATGTCAATCAGAATAAAAATGAAGGGGTGCATCTTTATGCATGCCGCCCTACGCCAAGTTTAGCTTAATATTAATGCAAGCTGGTTCACTCTAGTCGAAGCAGTAACTCCTGCAAGTAACGTTTATGCTTTCCAAAATGTAATATTTCGCCTAAGGCATAAATGAAATAGATATATCACTGGTAAAGACACTGTTTTTTTACCCGTCAACCAGAATAGTTTTCTCAACAAAACATTTTTCAAACACTCCAACAACAAAATAACAACTTGAAAACATGATTACGCTATCCCCAAGTTTATCAGATTGTAGTGTGATGAAGAGGTATGGCATACAAACAGGTTATTTACTGGACTAGTCTAAAACTTCACACAGTGGGGATGTGTCTTTGTCTCGGGGCTTCGTACTGCGCTATACAGCTCAAAAGAATTGAAAGACCAGAACAAACTGCATGCAATAGGTGATCCCAAAACGCGAACCATTTGTCACAAAAAAGGTGAAGTGTGCCTTGTTCATTAAGTTAATGTAACAACGACGACAAACAACAGATTTAATGGACTATTTTCATTGTTGGAACATCAAGATTTCCCTCCACGAAAGGATACAAGCCAATATACAAAAGTCAAAGTAGGTGCCGCACAGAATAATCAATGTTCAAAACACGTGTGCCTTCGTGTGGCCTGCATGCAACCAAAGCACCTTGAAGCATATAATGAGCCGATGTCAGGGTCGTCTGCCACGCCTTCTGAACCAAACGAAATGGCTGATTAAAGTCAGTTAACAGTGGGTGGTTTGCCCCCAGGGAAAGCCCCAGCACACCTCACAGGTGCTGGATCGGGTTACGGTCCGGTGTTTTGCTGGCCAGTCCATGCTAGTCATTTGCATTTGCAGCTACTCTGCACGATGGTGGTGAGGAAGTGAGCTTTGTTTGGTCTGGCCTTTCGTCCTGGAGAATAGCACCTTGTCAATATTGCCTTAAGCGCTGGCAGTAGGAGGGGTTGCAGAATTTCATCTCCCTAGACCATACAAATGAAGTAACCTTGCACACAGTTCAGAGGTGTTCTGTAAGCCAAGATCTTTCCCCCAAACCCATGATGGACCCGCCACCAAACAGTTCACACTACCTCATAGTGGCA
>SMGT01001676.1:47691-185075 GCA_004794575.1 Lanistes nyassanus | reverse complement strand
CTCACTCACTCACTCACTCACTCACTCACTCACTCACTCATAATCAATCAATCAATCAATCGACATCTCTCTCACACGTACACATATATACAGGTGCGCTCGAACGAACATGCACACGCACGCACAGACCACATCCACACAGTCCGGGTGTGCACTCTCTGAACCACGAACTGCTCACCTTCAATAACGTCCCGCCAGAAAGGACAATTTACGATGTCTGCCTTCATAACGACTCCATTAGCGTGCAGGAGAACGTACATCGAGACGTTCACATATTCAGTGCGCATGACCCATTTCTGCAATCTTACACCGCCACCACGCTATGCTGTTAGGACAGAGATTGATGAGGCTGAACTGGGAATGTGGATCTCAATTTTCTGCCCATCAAATTAAATGGATAATTTTAAGTTACAAAACGGCATACAAAACTTACTCGAAAACAAGTAACGAAATCTGAAACATTTGTGAAACATTGCAGACTCGGTGTAAAGTGAACGTTGTCATACATCACGGACATGGGCACGCTAACCAACCAACCAACCAACCAACCAACCAACCAACCAACCAACCAACCAACCAACCAACCAACCAACCAACCAACCAACCAACCAACCAACCAACCAACCAACCAACTCACGAGACTACGAGATACGTTCGCCCAGATGCGCAAGAAACAAGACGAACCCACGCGCAGAATGGTTGCATGTTTACGCACCTTAATCTTGGGGGTCGCGATTAACCTTTTCTAAATCGTCCACGCTGCAGATTACCAGTCCATGCTCTTAACATACAACAGGCACGTTCGCTTAATCACAGCAGCATAGGTGCATTGGTGTACTTAGTGTGACAGCTGTGTTTCAACCTTCAAACGAAGGGTCCAAAACATCAAAACCCTCTCTTCTACCTAGTTGGTCGACCTAGCAACTCTCAACATCTCTCGTTTCGTCTTATTTCGCATCGCTACATAGCAGGATGTTTCAGAACGTACAAAACACCAGTCGCGCCCAAAAATGTGCGTTTACTTTTAAGAAGACTTTTCCATATTTACCCAAGGTGACCTATTGCAATGCACGAACGAAACGTGAACTAAAGGACAAAGTTCAAACACCTACCTTCCCTCTATCCTTCAGCTGAGCCTTGTGACTGAAGATTATACTCACTGGCTGCCTTGTAGACATATTCTCATTTCGGATCTCATTAACTAGCTGACACATTGTATGGCAAGATGAGGCGCTCAGACAACTTAATGTATAGCCGAGAAACACAGAAGGATAAATAACCACCTGACAACACAGCAGACAAAGTAGACGACGTTTTCGAAAACGAAAAGACAAGACAATGGGGCTGTAGCCACGGAGGGGCTGTAGCCACGGAGAAGCTGTAACCATAGTGTGGTCCGCTCCATGAGTCTCCTTTACGGATAATGTAATCCGTTCGATTAGCACTTCTTAAACATTTAGACCGAAGTTTAACGAAAATTGTGTGATAGAGCTATAGCCAGCCTTTTTGACAAAGAAGGCGAAACAGCCGTAAAGAAATGTCCACCATCCGCAACAATGTTTTAGTAGAATTTCGTCAAACTGGGAGGGGCAGTGGCATCAGGTGTAGTAAAAATTGGCCACCAGTTCGCTGGAGAATGGCTTTCGTCCGTTTCGAATACAGCAGACTGGTTGTATGTATGAGATTCATGAAGAGATTCCTTACATACGGGAGAGCTATGCTATTTTACAATCTTACTATTAGAAAGAAATCCACAGTACCAACGGTTTCGATGATGATGGCTAAGAAGAAAGAAGATAGAAATGGACAGAATACTGAACAAGAAAGAATTAATCAATTACGAGGGAGAAGGACATACAGACAGCAGAATTAACTTTTGCGTTTTCTCATCGCCATTTTCACTTTGATTTGTTTTCAATTCCAAAAATTGTGTCACCCTGAGCTCCACAGCAACGTCAGGAAGAAAGACAGGCGTCACGTGTTTCTCCTGCTAGCTAAAGCAAAGTCACAATCTGATATGATGCATCACATTTTAACACCATTCCAAACTATCTTCCTGCAGCCGCGCAAAGAAACTCATTTTATTGGAATTGGTTGCCGACAAATTGGCTGCTTCCTTCCACTAGTTATCAGTTTTCACGTCATGCTTTTGTGGGTCTTTTTCAAGCGTCACTTCTGTCGTAAACACTTTTTACCATGAGCGAAAGATTGTTCTGAAGATCGCCCACAAACAGATATTTAGAAATAAAACAACAGGATTCATAAAATGGCAAGTAATTTTGTCAGCAACACCTTATTCTCTCATCAGCCTCTCGGTTTTAGAGATAAGAGCAAACACACATAAAAGATGTCTTCGTCATT
The DNA here is from genome assembly GCA_004794575.1 of Lanistes nyassanus. Lineage (NCBI taxonomy): Eukaryota > Metazoa > Mollusca > Gastropoda > Architaenioglossa > Ampullariidae > Lanistes > Lanistes nyassanus. The sequence continues at coordinate 182,714 of SMGT01001676.1, read as the reverse complement.
GCTTTTCCCTGGCTAATATTTCACGATAATTAGAATGAATTTGCTACTATTACCATATGTTATTATCCTAAAATACCACACACATTCTCTCTCTTTCTCTTTTTAGCAATCTGAACTTCAAACCTTCTTGTTCTAATTGTTTACTCGTTGTTTTAGTAGTTTAGGACTGGTTTTAAATCAAATCTTGAAGCAAGCTGCCAACACCTTCGCATAGTCACAGGCATTTTAGCCCTTGTCTTGAGCACTGTTCCATTGAACGTGGCGATAACTCAGTACATCAATCGCAGAATTTCTGAGCAATGATATGAACAGTTACAGAGAACTTTAGCACTTTTCCCATTCACATTAAAGAATGCTTGCACATATTATGCTTGACTTTACTGTCACAGAGTACTTAATAGTATCATGTTTCTCACACTCACATTTTCAGCATTTGTTTTAGACTCTTTCCGAAAGCAGTTTCAGTATCTGGAGAGATTGCCCGCCCTGTTTTTCAGACCACACTTTCAGGACAGTCAGCTGCAGATGTACCATTCTCGTTTGATGACTTTCTCATCTCCCAGGGGAGAAACTTTCTCTGAAAAACAGCTTTACCGCAATCTACCTCCAATTTTATCTTATCCCAATCACAGTCCTTCTCTCTTGATTTGTATCCGTAGCTGCTCCACTGGGAGGTTCAAACGACCAGACAACTTTACTCTATCTTCGTTGTAATCTTCCTACCATCCTTTCTTTATGTTTCCATTGCCAAGACAGTTCTTTCCCAGCATGTTGCTAACGCTCAGAAGGATATTCACCATACAAAATGGTTAACTTATTTAGAGTTAAGCGCGTACTAAGAATCAGAAATGCACCCAGCTAAATTACTGACCAACAAATAAAGCCAATATTTCTGAAGTGCACATAGCCCAAATAAAATGCCTGGTAATCCTAACCCTTTCATCGGCCCATGCGCACACATAACACAGTCTATAACTGTTATTAAACAGTTTGTGTGTCTTAGCTCTGTACTGATGGTTCCAGCAGTGAAACCATGAATCAGTTTTGGTATCCCAGACCTCAGCACTGAGGAGATCCCAGTAACCACGCGTCTCATCCAGCCCCCCCCCACCCCATAGTTACATAGCATGACCTCAGAAAACTAACTGGTGGTTTGAGGTCAGTACAAACCACAATTCCGCAACCTCAGCATTCGGTTTTCGAAACAAAAAGATGAAAAAGACAAGTTTGTCGATTTACGAAAACCAGCATGAATGTAGACGTGTGATTGAAGAAACGCACTACAGGCTACCCTGCTTTATCCTAGGTTCAAAAAGGGTGTCGTACAGATTGAGCATTTATCTTTTTTTTTTAATTAGGCGGAGAGCAAATCTAATTAACACCTAACGGAATAGTGTAAGAATGACACCAGCTTCTCTCGGGACTTGGCTTTTCTCTTAAATCTCCTGTGTGTCTAAAATGGCCGACCAGGAAGGACAGTCCGCCATCATTTGTAATCGCCCCTTGCCATATGTCGTATTATTGTGTCCCTGGAATGTCTCCCATCTTCTCGTGAGATTTTAGACCATCCCTGTCAGTTAGGATTGAAATTTACTTTTGATCACAATTACTGTCCTTAAAACTCTTTCTTAAACGAACGCGGCTATGTGCATGCACGTATGCATGACCCCGTTCGACGAAATAAGATGCACGTGTCCAGTTAAGAAAAGCCTTTAGTCAAATTTTCCTTTTACGAGAGGATGAGTTAGGGTTTCGAAAACAAACCTGGCAGTGATGAGCAAAGACACAAAGACGCCGCGACAGCAGAAAGAGAAGGAGAAAGAATGACGGTGTAGGACCTACAGTGGTCTACAGCTAATAAGACAAACAACCACGGGCTCAAGAAGAAGGGACGAGTCTGGAAGCAGTGGGCTGAGGACCGAACGAGGGCTGCGCGGCGAAATGGCAGTGAGCTTGACGCTTCGCTGTTGATCTGGTGACGTGCTAGGTCTCGATCCTGTGCAGTCCTCGATCTGAAATCATGACACTGAACGCGTTCGTCAACAGTGGATAGTGTTTTCCCAAGCTCTCCCTCTCTCTCTCTCTCTCTCGACAACTCCTCGGTTTTCATCCGTTTGCTGTTCCGTTGCTCCGGACCCTTGACAAAGGACGCTTGTCGGACGTCACCTTCAGTACAGTAATGAACAGCTCGCCGCCCACGGTCCTTGCAAATCGATGCTTCCTGCTCTCGCAGTTGTCTGCATGTGTTTTGAATTATTTCCTCTTTGGCCGCAAAAACAGGTCAGTTAGTTTAATCTGGTGCCTTCCTGATACACAGATTCCTAGCACACGACGATAAGCAGACTCTCAGAAGTCTCTGCACTCCCACTCCTTGTGTCATTTCCCCCCTTGTGCCCTGCTCCCCCTCCCCTTTCAATTCCCCCCCCCCCGTCTCTTGTTCTCGTCGGTTTCATCGCTTCCTCGTTACCCCGCAGACAGCATACGCACATGACACATCCAGAAAAGTTCAAAAAGCGCAACTCGAAACAAATTACTGCAAAACCAAGCCGGCGACCAACACCGAAACTAACGTCTTAATGTAAAAATACGGAGGACGGAAGGGGGTCTGGCCGTGTTAAATATTTCCCCCTTTCTCGTTATTTTCTAACTGGCATTCCAGCAGAATGATTGTCGACAGGCGACTTCCTTTCGTGTCACATGGTTCGAAAATCTCACTGATGCTGGTGCCAAGCTGATTTTTTGAAAATTTTTGCAGTTGTTTGCGCCTCGTTTTGTTTTAATCTGGTTTCTTCATTTCATCGCAGTTTACTGACGCTTCCACACAACCAGTGCGCGTTACTGAGACAAGCAGCCGATGGTCTGTGATTGCTTTATCTGATTTTGTTTTGCTTTAGATCAGAGAACGAAATCCTCATGATTCCTTCTCCGAATCTACTCAGCACAAAACACTTATGAGCAAAATATTTTGAATAAGCTGAATTCTGGCAACAAAAATGTCCGCGAGCTGCATACGGAAAATTCTTGGGGTTTTTGTTTTTTGGTCGTGTCCGTCAAGCTTAAACCAGGGTCTTTCTAACAAGCTGTTCATTATAACACCTTCAGGTGCAGGAAACCTTGGCGTAACCTCCTGTAAGTGCTCTGATCCCACCCTTTCTTGCCTGTGATTTTAAGTGGCGCCTTTTCATCGACGTTTAATAAAAACGATGTCGTTTTCTGACGCATCGCCGCTTTCCATATTACAAAGTGTTCTTCAAGTCCCTCGTTTTATTTATCTTTTTTTTTAAACGTCACACTTGCCAGTGAACTCCAGAGCATCTTCCGTCTGCGTGCAGTTTTTGCTTTCATTTAAGTGCTTAATGTGAAGCCAGCTTACATTTGACCGCTCTGACCTGCAGTGAAATGTCTGTACGCGAACATGAAAGAGAATGCTTTCTGTCCATATTCTTTCTTTGTTACAATTATATTTCTTGTTTGCATACGCTGTTTCATTACAGAAATACAGAAATTAAATTTTCCTATGTATACAATTTCATTATTGCGAAAAATATCTTCATACATAGGTTCGTGGATATTAAGCTGCCCTTAGCATTTTAAATATTGATTATTCTTCCTAACATCACTGGTAGCTAAACAGCGATGAAACCAATGTAGCATTCTTTCTTCCTACCCCTGCCACACTTGTTCCTTTTTTTCCCCCAGGGACACTTTCTCTAATTACAGAAGGCCACACTCTCTGGCTCTGCCCCAGGGGTGATCCTTTTGTTTTGTTTTCCCAACACTTCTTCGGCGGTAGAAGCAAGTATACTTTTGACGTCCATTCAAAGTTTGTTTATGTTTGTATCGATACAGATCGCGAGAGGCCAATTTCCCGCCTCGCCCTTCCTGGAGCTTTCCCCCATTTTCAGATCCCAAAATAGACCCAAGTCGCCATTGTCTGGGGATAGTCATAAGCCCGCCCACCCCCATGTGTGATTTGCTCAGTTCTCTAAATCTGATACCTACTTCAGTTTCTTGTTTAATTTGGTTTGCGCGATCCTTACGTCAAGATATTTCGATGAGTAGCAGAGACGCATGTGCATGGAGGATATTTTTCTTAGAGTTAGATAATGAAAATCCGTCCTTGTCTCCCCAGGTTCTGGAAAAAAAAACTTTTACGTATACATTTTGCCTATTCGCTCTCAGTTCTTCTCTGAAGTAAAATTCCATGCAAGATGCAGGTCAGTTTGTTGAAACGGAAAGTCATTTTGAACAAGACTTTAATCTCCAGTGAACTGTCCTCTTCCTTTTGTCGCGAATCTTGTCTTCTGCGTCCGTTGGGAACTACTGGTCGTGATGCGCCTTTCGATTGAGCTCCAGCATCTGCTAGGATAGCGAGATTTCTGAAGTTTAATAAAATCACATTTCAAAATAAGAAAGGCATCGTGAACTGTAGCTGATGACTGAGGATAATACAATAGCTACGTATTATTAGAGCCGATATCCTTCGGAAACCTTTAGCTGTCGTTTGAAGTATCAGTCAGAAAGAAAGAAAGAGGTGAAGATACCTAATTTTCATGCCAACCGGCAGATTGTATATTCGTCTAGAAACTGATGTTCATGCCCCTTAAAAGTCCACAGCCCGATGACTTAAGGGCTGGATTTGGAGATGGCTAGGGAACAAGGCCGACCTAGGGTATTCTAAGTGTTCTAACCATTCACGTCTCTCCCACAACCCTAGTGGAAAGACCAATTGCTGACAGCTGCTTCAGGTGGTTAATTTTTTTTAAATCGGAAATTTCCACGACAGACAGACAGCAGGCATACAGACAGAAAGACAGACGGACGGACGGACGGACGGACGGACGGACAGAGCGATGGCGTCCCAAAACTTTGTTTTCATCGTTCCCTTTCAGTGGCTTTCAGTTCTTGCCTACTTCGTCTAAACCTATTCTTTCACAATTCACTACATTTCCTTTACAAGATCGATTTAAGGACGCAAGATCTGAAATAGTTTTTAAAGGGGCATCCAGTCGCAGAAGCCCAGACTCTACCTCAGTACTTTCCCCTGAAGGTACAGGAGTTTCGTGCGAAACGTACGTACGTGCAAGTGGTTAAAGCTTTTATCAGACAAATCCACCGACCACTGCATCCACCCCAGAATCGACATCCGACCTTCTGCTCACTGTCAATAACAGAGATGTCTCCGTTTGCTTTCGGAAGGCGTTTTCTTTTTATTAGCAAGCAAAAATATAAGGGTATTCTGTCATTCAATTGATTGTGTTCTATTTGACCCCTGCTAGATTAGGCGTGCATACACATTAGAGACATTGCCAGTGCTTTTCAAATCGAAGGGTTATTTCCAGCACCGGATTGTCCGACACATCTATAGTGAAAGAATATTAAGACTGCGTTCTTTTCAGTCGCTGACTTTCAATTACATTGATCACTGGGAAAATATTTTTTTATGTTTCACATGTACGGCAGTTTGGTTTGTTGGTGGCAATTCCGCACATGTTTTATTTGCATTTTGTTTTACTTAATGTAATTTTCTTGAAGGACGGCAGTTATTACTGAATTTTATGTTTTCAACAAAGATTTCAGCTGCAGCACGTTGCTTAGATGCGTTAGCTGTCTGTTTTAATGGCTGGTCACTGGGGCCGAAGTGAATGCAAAGACGGTCAGTTGCTTGGTTGGCTGGTTATCGGATGCTTAACGTCCCGCAGCAAACTGGGTGGACGGTGAACTATGGGGGGGGGAGGGGTTCCTATTACTAAGCTATGAGCTGAAAGAACCACCAAAATGATAGCTGCAGTCTAATAGCCAGGACGGTCAGGCAGTTTGGTGTGCGGGGAGATGGCTGAATGGAGTTTGCAGGGCCTGTAAAAGAAAAGGGAGAGAGAAGGTGATATCTGTGCGTCTGTGGATAATCCTTGTTCACACCAGGATTCGAACCCGCAGCCTTCCACCTGCTAGTCCACAGCTCTACCAACTGAGCTATCCAGGCCCCCAAACGCAAAAAAGTGGCAGGGTTGTGTGTGTCTGGGAGTGGGGGGAGAGGTGATGATGAAACCGTTTACTAAGTCATAACTTCAGTTTGTAATATAACGCAAATAGGTTTGGCAGAGTAAATTACGTAAAGGCAATACCTATACTATATCTAGCATACAGAATTTCTTTTTGGCGGGTCGGGGGTGGGGGGGTAGAAATCAGCACCGCAAGGGGCTATACTTGCATTCAAGTGCATCACGTGCAACAAACACATCAACCAGCCCCGTTTTATAAACACTGTGTGACCACGCATCCATGCAAGCGTGAACGCACGGACATACAACTACATTATTAAAATACATTGTAACATCGTTCAAAATCATATACAATAACGTATTGGAAGTATTGGAAATATTCAACATAATCGTCTTTTAGTTTTTTAATGGAAGACAGTTTGCTAGACGGTTTGAAGAAGTCCAGCAGTAGGTCATGCTAGATCAAAGACACTGGAGAACATATTATGTGTAAAAGAAGCATGAAGGAAAAATTATTTTCCTTGTTTCATTTTCTTTTTCAGAAGAGAGTATTTTTTTTAGAAGAGCCAATCTGACGAAACCATCTTCTCTAGATTTCTCGGAGGTCTAGAGCTAATCTTACGAGAACATTCTCTTTGATTCCTCAGAGGTCTGGTTTGCTTTGACTGATATACAATTTAAGGACAAAGGACAGTTACGAGATGCGGAGGAGACGACAGTGCATGGGCGGTAATGGTGAGAGAGTGAGAGGTAAGTAATAATGCACAAAGGGGAGTTAAATACACAAAAGCCCACCTTTAAATGTGATATTGAACACAGAGAGAGTAGAAGGAGAGAGAATAGAGAGAGCAGAGGGAGAGAGAATAAAGGGAGAGAGTAGTGGGAGAGAGAGTATAGAGAGTGAGAATAGAGGTAAAGAGAATAGAGAGAATAGAGGGAGAGAGAATAGAATGAGAGAGAGAGAATAGAGGGAGAGAGAATAGAATGAGAGAGAGAATAGAGGGAGAGAGAATAGAATGAGAGAGAATAGAGAGAGAGAATAGAGGGAGAGAGAATAGAATGAGAGAGAATAGAATGAGAGAGAATAGAATGAGAGAGAATAGAGGGAGAGAGAATAGAATGAGAGAGAATAGAGGGAGAGAGAGTAGAGGGAGGGAGACAGTAGAGGGGAGAGAGTAGAGGGAGAGAGCAGAGGGGGGAGAGTAGAGGGAGAGAGAGGGAGAAAAAAACAGGATGAAAGGAAAGGTGGGTAGAAGAAAGGAAAGAAATTGTGGAAGCCAGGAAGACACAGAAGAATGAAAAGAAGAACGACAGAAAGAAACAGACAGACGCAAGGAAAGAAAAAATGCGGCAAGAGCCAGCCAGAAAGATAGAAGAAAGGAAAGGAAGAAGGAAGGAAGGAATGTAGGCAGGAAGGAAGGAAGCAAAGAAAGAGAGAAGGAAGGAAGGAAAAAAGGGATGAATGAAAGAAACAAAGAAACAAAGAAAGAAGAAAACTAAGGAAAGACAAAGGCATACGAAAGAAAGAAAGGCAGACGGGCTGTTAATGGGTTTGATCGTTCAAGCGTTCAGCGCAGACGGCAAAAAGCTCGCACTACCTTCCCATTCCCATCTCATCTTCGGAACATCGCTCTTTCTCTCTCCACTCGCTGTCCACTTGCCTACACTTTATTATCGCGTTCTTCAGCGCCTGTGCTGGTTCTGCAGTTCGCACTCTGTGCCAGCTTCTCTCTACCCAAGTCCGCCCACCCTTCTGCTACCAGTTTTTTCCCCTCCCTGTCTCTGTCCCTGTCCCCTAGATCTCTCCCCACTCTGCCCCACGCTCTCCCTCCCGCTCCCCCGCCCCACTCTGCCCCCACTCTCCACTCAAGTAGTGATCAGTTTCTGCGTGGTCAGTCATCAGGCAGCCAAGCTCCTTGCTCGATTTTTTTAAAGCATTGATTACTTCCCTTGCATCTGTGTCATCTGCACTCGAGTGTCTGCCTCGGCGTTCTGGTTGTGTTTGGAGCCAGTGCATGTTGAAAATGTGTCACGAGTCGGTGTTTTCTTTGTGTTGTCGTCGTAATTTTTGTCACAGAAACAAATGTGATTTTTGTTTTCGTTGCTAGCACTTTCTGACTTTGTCAGCCAAATATTTGGGTTGGTCTCCCACTTCCTCCCTTCTCCTTTATTCTACCTCCATCTCTCTCTCTCCCTTCTATCTCTCTCTCTCACCCTCCTACGAGCGCACGCACACATGCGAAAATCCTGCCGGAGGCAGAACGAGATTCAGCAACTGTCTTTGGTCCTAGCCTCATCTGTAAAGTACCAAAGGTCCTCCTTTTTATGTGCGTCCACTTTTGCAGTTGAGAAAAGATGCCCCCTTGCTGGAGTGGATGCTGTTTTGGGGGTGGGGTGGGGCTAAGGGCTAATTTCAGCCTTAACACTGCCTTCTAATTTGATTTTCAGATGAAAGTTTGTGTTAACCTGGCATCATAAATGTGAAAACAACTCTGTAAATGTGTGTGGCTTTTCGAAAAATTTGAAACTTTGTCACGTTCCCGACGCCGAATTACGACCGCCAGTTGAAAATGACCTTAGCAAACGACGCCCAGACTACATTCACAGGAAAACACCAACAATGGCTAGAGAAAATAAATCGTTTTGGTCTGGAAACAAAGGCAACTGTGGGACTTGGGCAATACGTCGACTGGCATGCGCTATTTTCATTCAAAAACAATCCCAAAGGAAGGTCGCTTTTGCAACATTCGCAAACCAGTCCCTAGCTAAACTTTCTGAAGAATCTACCATAGTAATATTGTTTCCTAGGTTGATTCTGGAGACATCTCCAGACCAGTGGACTGCAAATAGTTTGTGTTCGACAGGTGTCTGACCAGTGCTGAGTAATATGAACGTCAGCATGACAGTCTAATTTCTAGCTTTTTTTCTGTAGTATAAACGTCTGTGGTCCGAGTCTCAGTAGACATAACTCATCTTCAATCTTTAATTATACGAGTAGAGAAGCATCAAAGTTGTTTTATGACAAAAGGCAAAGTTGTGGTTTAAGTAGACGAAATCACGTAGTTCCATATAGTAATAATAATAATAATAAATGTGGATTTTTAACGCGCGAGAATACATTTCATGCACACTTCGCGCGGAAGTGCCATATATCGGCCTTAGGTAACAAAATAAAGGAATTGTTTTGATGATTTAAAAAAAATCATCAAAGAAGCTGTTATAGCCTGAGCTACATAGCATGTACTTCAGAGAAAAGAAAGCTGCTTTACCTTTAGGATATACTTTTGCCGTAAATATTATATCCTTTCTAAAGCACATTGGAAAATATTTGCAATGACGATGTTTCGTCGCAGAGATAAATCAATGGAAAGAAGGTAGGTGTACGAGTTGCCGGACCGTCGAGCTGTTAATAGGTCTTATCCGTAAATGGAAAGGTGCTGAGAGCTGCATCCCCTTACCCCGAACAAACAATCGCGGGTGGCGGAGTAAATGTGATCAAGGCGCCACAAAAAATTTTTTTAAGGTGTCATCCATAACATTTATTCGAAGATCCAGCTCAGATACTTGTATTCGCTAGTAGAGGACATAGGATCAGGATAGCGGCTATCCGCATTGTAGGTGCCCCACAAAAGTGCCGAACAAACATTTTCTGGACTCGAGCTCTGCAGTTCAAAAATGCCCGCCTTCGCTCCACGTTTGTCCTGGGCTTAGGCTGACAAGACGGTATGTCCATTTGCCCTACTCAGTGAGAAAATCTTCTGTTGTTGTTTAATGTTCATTTGCCCTACTCAGGTGAGAACATCTTCTGTTGTTGTTTAACGTCGAGTCATAAACAGAGGCTTTGTGGAGAGAGAGAACAAAGACAAACACTGATGAAAGATGGGGAACAGGCGGGGTGGGGGTGGAGTATCTGTTCCTCCCTCCCCACTGCCAGCCCTGTAACAGGTGCTGCATGCAGAGAAAGCACTATTTCAGGACAAATTTATCCCATACGTAACGCTCTGTACTGGTGACAACCACCCGTTTACTGTTCTGGTACGTACTGGCTGCCGCTGACAGCTTGCAGTCGTCCCCCGAACCAGTGAATACAACTCACCGACACGTCGTGTAGCAGCTCATAGTCTACACATCTGTGCTTGCTCCCAGAAAAAGCTATCGTGACATATTCGCAAAGCGCATGTCGGTTGTTTTCTTTTTTTTCAGTTCTTCTGATAGCATGGGGGATCTCTTTTGTTTTGGGGAGGACTCTGCATGGTCTGTCTCAATATAGAACTGTAAAATAGATCTGACTTGCCGTAAAGGAAGGAAAGCAGGAAAAATGAATGAATGAATGAATGAATGAATGAATGAATGAATGAATGAATGAATGAATGAATGAATGAATGAATGAATTTGGCATCCAGACAAGCAGAACTATCCAAGCGACTGACAGACTGACCAGCTGATTGACTGACTGCAAGCTGACGAGCGCCTGCGTATTTTGTTTCTGGTTGATAGAAGGACCTCGACTGCAAATTGTTAAACTGCAGTTCGAGAAACAGTGCATCGTGCTTTGACATCAACCCAGGCATGTCCTTGCACCCCCCCCCCACCCAACCCCCCCACCAACTACAAGCAGAAGTTTCTGCAGCTTCTCGGAAACAGCACTGGGCACTTCAAGCAGACAAACCTTTGTCTGCATTCTCCTTCTACAGCGATTGCTATACCTCTCGAAGCCGTTAAATAATCTTACCTCAGTAAGAAAAATAGATAATCTGCACTAAGCAAAACAAAACTAAACACACTGTGGCGCATTGGCTGGACAGCAGGAAAATTTTCCTGCTGTCCAGCCCATGCGCCACATCTACTGAAGCTAAGTCTTTTTCTTCTGTTTTCGTTGTTGTCGTTTCTTCGTCGTTTTTGTGTCGTCCTGATGAAGGGGTAGTGCCCCGAAACATGTAGATTGTCTTCGTCTATGTCATGTCTTAGCTTGGTCCAGTTCCCTTGTTTTACATTTAAGAAAGGTTTTTCCTCCAAGCGGCAGTCACCTGTTTTTCTTGTAAACACACTGTATTTTTGTTTTACTTGGTGAAGATTATCTGGGTTTTTTTTTACTGTTTTCACTCCAAGTATTAGCCATTTGTTCTTATATAACATCTTACCGCAACAAATAGATGTTAAGACTGGTTTGTTTTCTACAGTTACAGTTTTCTATAGTTCCAAGGTCAGTCTTCATCCCGCACCCCCCACCCCCCACCCTCCTCAGTGCTTTGCTACAATGCATACGTTCATGAGGCAGAGAGAATTCGACTTTACTAATTCCTTTCAATAGAAGACAGACTGCTTTGACAAAGAAAGATGACTCTGTCGAATCATCTCAATAGTGCAGACATGAAAGTGATTTTTTTAAAAAAGTACTTATCTTTTTCACGTAATTGCGGCAGTCAAACTTTAGTGGGATGGGCAGTGATCTGGAAGTTCCTTAACTGTCACTATCCTGACAGTCCAGTAACTGTTGAAATTCACCACCCTGTGAAATGTTCACTAGCTCAAGTTGTTTTATCTTGTTTAATGACTACAGTGCGGCATAGAAATACATTTATGCTTCTATAAGCGCGGTCGGTTTTTAAAAAATCGATACACCGACGGCCTATTGCAATATGATTTTTAATGGCCCTTCAAGATTCCTAGTGGCCATGCGCACTGCACTGCCGTATGTCGGAATTCCTGAAAATAAGTATTGTCCGACTCGCTGTGTCTTATAAGCTGTGATATTTTGAAGGTCATGGTTTTTCTTCGAGTGGATTGTCTCACCCCAGTGACCCTACAGGTCACCGCGTTTGGCAAACTAGCGTCACGTCCACATTTGTTGGATTAAGAACGACCCTAAAGGTAGCCACGTTGCCGGTGAATGGCGAATGTTAGTCACGCAATGTGTGTTTGTTCCTAGCAGTTCTCGCCAGCGCACGTGCACTCCGGCAGCCACTGCTATCTTCACAAGCTTCTTTTCCTGCTGGTGGCGGTGCTTCTGCTGTTGGTGCTGCTACCAAGATATCCTAGGATTTGCAAAAGGAGAGGATTGGAGCAAAAGCGACTTACGAAAAAAGGCAGGAAATAATGAATTGAAAAGTACGGAATGAAAAAAAAAGGGTAAGATAAAAAAAGGTGCGTTGGAAAGGGGGACAAAGAAAAAGGGATAAACCTTTATTCGTCTAACACTCTCTCGCCTTTCTGGCGGAAGGAGAAACTACATAATTGCATTCGTGCAAAAAAAGGGGCGCGGGTGCCCGCGCACACACGCACGCATTCACACACAAAGTTAGATCACGGAACACGAAATAAGCTTAAGCAACAACATAAAATGTTACCCACTTTATAGCCTTCGAAACCAGTGTCTCATTTCTGGGATGGAAGTCTTCTGTTGAGAAAAAGCTAACATCTGAAACATCCCAAAGGTCAGAGCTGTGAAAAATGCCATAAAGAAATGGCACAGATTAGAACGGAGCGAAGCAAAATCTGACGCCATTGTCCTGCTAAGTGCACAGAATGAAAAGGACGCGTTGTAAATTCTCGTCCAGTCACGCTGGCGACGTGAATCCGAATATGAAGGTCCCTTGACACGGGCGGGTAGAACGAGGCAAGCGCTCTGTATTTGAATAGCACTTGACTGAAGGCCAGACGCTAGCAAGGCTGTTGCCCGAACTGTAAAGGGTGGTAAGTCCTGTAAGAGCCCGACAGAAATAAACCGATTAGTCGCCCTTAGGGGCGAGGGGCCAGAAAGCGCAGGACCCATCGGCTTTGGAGCGTTCAGCGCTAATTAGCCTCATCACCTGAACTTATAGGCGAACAACACGGAAATCACTGCAGTCAGGAGAACGTTGCAAAACCCTGGTTGACGGACGGGAAAGACTGCTGGAAAGAATAATAATGGCGGAAGGATAAGAGAGCTTTGGCGGGAGGGAGGACAGTAAGCCATTTACCTTTAACCTAAGAAAGGTTAGAAAGTGAGAGAGTTAATTTTCATTAACACGGCTGGAAGCCGTGCAGTCTTCCCGTGGATAACGAAATAACCGAGCAGCTACGATTCCAAGTGCTGAGTTTCGCTTCTACAATGGGTCGCGATCCAAGCCCTAGCTATGGCGAAAGACCGCCATGTTGGTACTTGGAACATACTGTTTACATCCCTCAGTTAATCGGAGACACAGTTTAAAGATTTCTTAAACGTGCTAAATATTCTGTCGGTGCTGTCAAATGCTAGTAGCTTAGATCCCACTTGAGGACTCTACGAAAACCTTTTCTTGACCCTTCCTAAACGTTTGGTTGGTCACAAGTATTGATAAATAATGGAAACAACATGGGTTGATAGAACTAACAGAAAGCTGCAGTAAGACGGTCAGTGCAGACAGACAGTTTTATGTCAGGGGGATGGACACCAAATCTGCGCAATGTTTAGCTCCACGACATGATCCTTGACTGGTCCTCTATTGGAACCAGCAGCGTTTCTCAAGAAATTTCGAAGCTGAAACACAGAGCTACCAAGGCACCCCCCCTCCTCCGTTCTCCCTCTCTCTTCTCTCTGTCCTCCATCTCTCAGGCACGGACGCACAGCGCACATTTAATCTTTTTGAATAGCAAAGGTCTGCATCTGACTAGCACGAATGGGAAAAACTGAGCAGGCTTTCCTGAAAGCTGATGTCCAAACGTCCTTGCAGAAGTTTAATTTCTAATGAAAGAAGGAAATCTCCTTTTCTTTAGAAAAAAAAACAATCTGGATTCAATGTACCGACATATGCAAGTGTATCATTAAACCTCGCCCAACTCAAAGCCATCCACAAACAAACAAACGAACGTAAAATACCCGATTAATATCCATCTTGATGACTTGTGTTAATATTATTCCATTCAGAATGACGTAGTAACCATCACCATCTTTTTCCGCTGCGTTTTCATTCTTTGGTTCTTTGTAATTTCGATGGCACTTTATCCTTTTCTTGCCTCTTTCACATATTTTCACATATTCTAGTCTTTTTATAATCCACTTCCTTCTCTCATTTTCTAACGTTCCTGTCTCGCCTGTTTCTTGGTTTTCAGTGTTTTGCTTTCTGAATAACTTTCAAATTTTTTAAGTTGTTTGTTTCTTTAATTGTTTGTCTTTAATTATGTGTTCGTTTAATTGTTATTTATTTTATTCTCTTCGTCCAGTGTTCTGATGTTAACACGTTCGCAACTCAGCGATTCTCTTCACAAGATATCTGTGCTAGTTTAGCGGAAACCAGAAGGAACGATGAACTGTAAGGGTATTTGCACCTCATGACTGAAAAAAATTGTCATATCTCCTCTAAGACGATCCTCGAGCAAGCAGAACACTGCAGCCTTGTCCTCTCGATAACATGCCTTACATGACTGAAAATCGATGGGCGACAACTTACGTGTCTATAGCAGCGGGTTGTTCCCATCGTTTTACGGACGCATGGTCATGGCACGGTCCCACACCACGGCCTGTAACAACTCCCAGATGGAGCCAAGCTGGGCACACGGACTTTCGGCTGTCGCTGGACAGCGATTCACTGTCTCGCGTGTAGGCAGCTCGCCGGGGACGCTACAATTTCTCACTTGGCTGACCCGATCTCCACCGAGTGTACCAGGGAACTGCATCTCTCGGTCTGGATCTTGCCGGTGTCCGAGATTCCACAAGATTGCGTCCTTTCCGAGACTTTGTCAATGCTCTTTCTCGGTGTACGTGAGGTTCGACATGGTTTGTGTTCGTTACTCCTATGAAGCAATAGTTATATCTTAGTGTATTACCGCAGACAACCCGGCCACACGAATCACAGCCTGAAACTCCCTTTATCGGCACCTGAATGATTACAGTGGTGAAGAATTAGTCGAGCCATATCCATATGCAGGCGCTTGCGCGCACACAGGCACAAGATCCCTTGTGTGTGAGAGAGAGAGAGAGAGGGAAAGAGAGAGAGAGAGAGAGGAGACATCCTCTGATCCTTTTAATCATGAAACACTTTCCTAGCAGATGACTGGACTAGATCTTTGCTTTTTTCCTCTGACAGAGTCGTGTGACAGACAGACAGACAGACAGACAGACAGACAGACAGACAGACAGACAGACAGACAGACAGACAGGCAGGCAGGCAGGCAGGCAGGCAGGCAGACAGACAGACAGACAGACAGACAGACAGACAGACAGACAGACAGACAGACAGACAGACAGACAGACAGACAGACAGAGAGTTTTAATATCCCATTAGCTAACAGAATCACATATCATATATATATATATATATTGTCGGGATGTGTCACAGCTGCTGATTAGCTCAGATGTCAGCGATTCTGTCAAGAAATGTCCACAGAAGGACGACAAAGCAGTATCAGGGTTTCGTCTTTTACCCCGCCCTAACTACTTGACATCATCTGCATTGCCCTTCGGCCCCTAGCCCTTTGTTTTAGCTTCAAGACAAATTCGTCAAAAGTACAGTTGGAGGTTATTTTTCTACGAGTTATTCTGTAAACCGATTTGAACAAAATTAGAAGTTATCTCAGCTTGGCTCAATTTGTGTTGGGGAATAACAGTTTAGGACTTCGGGAATAACGGTTAACGATGTTGGGAATGACGGTTAAGGATGTTGGAATAACGGTTAAAGATGTTTGGAATAACGGTGAAGGATGCTGGGAATAACGGTTAAGGATGTTGGGAATAACGGCTAACGATGTTCGGAATAACGGTTAAGGATGTTGGGAATAACGGTTAACGATGTTCGGAATAACGGTGAAGGATGTTGGGAATAACGGTTAACGATGTTCGGAATAACGGTTTAGGGTGTTGGGAATAACGGTCAAGGATGTGAGACTCATACCTGCAGTAGATTCCAAATCCGGGATGGTGGTAGCGAGACAGTAGGGTTTTTCTATAGTTTTCTATAGTAGTACAACAATTATTCAACATGTGTTGTATAAACAGGATTTCTATGTCTCGAAGTGATTCTTTCTTGTTTATATTTGGAGGGGGAGGGTTGTGGGGAGTGTTTGTTTTTTTTGTCAGTCATGATGAAGGGGTAATGCCTAGAAACGTCGACTTTATATTTGTCTATAATACTTGGTTCAGTGACTGTTTTTACCTCATGTAACAGTCTTATCTTGTTCTTATCAAGCGTTTCTATTTCATGGGAGAAATGGAATCAGTATAACACGTCAAGTATCCACGATAAAATGTACATAAAATATAACGTCATCATTATACTTTAGCAAAAATTTTATACAAAGCCATTAAAAAGAGTATGTTTTGCAAAGCACACCGCTGCAGCTCGAGAAATGCTTTACAATTCCAAAGGTAATAGATGTATATCATTTAAGCTACAAAATCGATACGTAAAAGGAAAATGTCCCACAAAAGCTCAGCACTTAGTCTACAAATGCTTGACGGGTGGGGAGGTTCAGGGATGGGGGATATATTTCTGTATGGGACGATGATCTGTCAAATGAAGCATAAAGACCTTGTTAATGACTCACGGCTGTCTTACACACGAAGGTAGCTGGTGTTTGAACATACCTCGAACTGTAGGGTTGCTGAAAAGAAAGGAATGTTTGAAGGAACAAATTCCCTTGAATGCCGAAAAGAACCTCAGTGCACGTGCAGACAAATCAAGTAATTATTTTTATGCTTGCCCGTAAAGTTTCAGGTCTGTCGAGGTAGCGTTTTGTGTGTGTGTGTGTGTGTGGTGCTGATTTTAATGTTTCTTCCAAATGTTCGCATACGATGTTTTTTAAGTTTCTTTCAGTCTTGAGTCCTTTTAGTGGTGGTAGTTCAGAGCTCACCAAAGTGTGTAAACTGACGTATTTCTATTTTAATCTTCCCGGGGTGTAACCCATCAAAAAGCAGCTAGCATTAGGCTATTTGAAAAAAAAACCACCAAGCACTTAACCCATTGAATCATAAACTACGAAAGGAACAAAAACGGAAAGAATCGGTAAAACTGCTTTGAGACTAAGTTTAAAGAACAAGTGGGGAGTAAGATCAGAAAATTCCGTCTGGGATTTTTTTTAACTCGGTTTCAATACTTTCCTCAAGACTCCGTCTGCTGCTTCATTTGTATTGCAGTACAGTTCATGGCTCTGTGGCCAGGAGTAGCAAAAGTTTATATCTCCCTCTTTTTTTTAACAGCCCTTTTATTTAGACGCGCCCCTGGGTCTTACCAAGAGTTTTTAATCTCCAATACCCCTCGGCCCAGATAGTTTTTTTCTTTTGAAATAAATGACTGCCTAGATTCGTTGAACATGTGATCCCTGTAACACTACTGTATCTCTATTATGCGTGTGCGTGTGCGTGTGCGTGTGCGTGTGCATGTGTGCGTGCGTGCGTGCGTGTGTGTGTGTGTGTGTGTGTGCTTGAAGGTACATGTGTGTACAACTAGGCTATAGATAAACTGAAGCTCTTCACACCAAAAATAAAAATTCGTGCAGTTTGTTAAAACCGCTTATTCTTTCAGTTTTCGTGTTAATAATTTGAATGGATGTATTTTCGACATTGTCTGCATGTTACAGTTAAAAATGTTCTCTTACACCACATCGTACAGCACAGTAATAAAACGCATAAATCGTGAATTTGCCTGCCGTTAGTTTTGTCTATCCTGATTTGCCTGTCATTAATGTACCTGTCGTGAATTTGCCAACCTTGAATTTAGCCTTTCATGAATTTGCCAATCGTGAATTAGCCAGTCGTGAATGCGCCTGTCATGAATTTGCCTGTCACGAATTTGCTTGCCGTGTCTATAATAATTTCTTCACCTCAACCACCTCTGCCGGCTACGTTCAGTGTCAAATACCGAGCGTGCAAAATTCAACTTCAGTTAGACCGGACAAAGCCAACTGAAAACGAGTTGGAATGGAATGGATTTGCTATGGTCGTTTGGATCTGCGGGATTAATAGGAGTCTTTTCTCTAGAGATTCACCAGTGTCTCGTTGTTCCTCTCCCCACAATTCTGCTGATCCGGATTTTAAAATGTCTTACAGTTTCTTTTTTCTTTTCCGTTCCGTTTTGCTTTTCCTTTTTTCTCTTTCCCCCCTGTTCGTTCACTTTCACACGCTTACCATAAAAGCTTCTATCATTATATCAAATATATTGTTGCTAAGTTATATTAATTTTTGTTCTTATAGGGATACTGTTTTCTTTGATTTGCATATGAGTTGTAAAATCGAAATATACTTTTTTAGTAAATACAACAAACGCTTAGATCGCCTGGTATGGTGACGTTGGTGTCGTGGTGTCGTGGTGCCGTGGTTCTGAAATAAGTGATCCAAATGTCTCTTTGTGTCTTTGTTTTAAAGTGCTTTGGGTGGCCGTGCTGTAAGTTCGATTGTTCAATTTAGAACCATCTGCAGACGACAGTTACTTAAAACAAAAAAGGCGGAGGTGCTATTCGGGTTTGTCCCAGACTCCGAGAGAGTGCTTTCGTGTCCAGAACCTTTCCAGCAGCAAGAAAAACTGAGTTCTTGCTTCACCATCTTAATGCCCTTTCATTTTTTCCCAATGATCTTTACTGGATTGACAGGTTATCTTTATCACTGTAAAAATTAAACTTTTTTCAAGAAATGTAGGTGTACATGATCTCTTTTTCTTTCGGTCATTCTTTTTCTGTCTTCTCTCTCTTTTGGCATCATCCTTCCCTCTTCCTTTCCCTCCCGATTTTTATTTCACTTTCTTTCTTCCCTTCCTCCTTTCTTCAAACTCCCTTTGCCATTATTCGTCGTCCTTCTTTCTTTGCTTACTTTTTTTCCTTCACTCGCTTCCACACTTGACAATTACATTCTTCTCCATCCTTCCCTGAAGTAGAGTGAATGGGATAATACAAAAAAATCGTTTCGTTTCATCAGTGTTCTAGCCGATACCTTCACCCCCCTCATGGATCTGACGTCACGGCGCGTCACAGGGAGTGCAGTGCTACTTCTCAGTCTTCTAGCCACGACAGTGACGTCAGCGCCCGTGCCTGATGACTTGCTGGAGGTGTACACACTTTCACAGGCCCTCAGTCCCCGGCAAGTCTACACAGTACTCAGGCTCCTTCGTTTACTCGACACAGACGCAGACAACGCAAACACACGTGAAGACACGTTCGGAACACGTAAGCAAAATCTTTCTCTCTTTTTTTGGTCTTCAACTGTTTCGTTGCCGCCAGAAAGTGTTTTAGACTTTTGCAAGTGTAATCCATAATCCTTCTTTCCATATACATGTTGCCTCTTTACATATACATGTTCACTCTTTACATATACATGTTCCCTCTTTACATATACATGTTCCCTAGTTAGATATCCGAACGTTTTCGGACATTGTTATGCAATAAAACTGTTAAGGTGCATGCTTTTCTTGTCGGACTGTTTACTCTTTGTAATCTTCCTGGGCCCATTTTTATTTTCTTCTTTTCTGTCATCTATATTACTCTATTCTAATTCCCCCTCCCATTGTTTGTAAAAAAATATTAATGAGATCAAATGACTTTTTCGTTCTCCGAAATTTGAAGGCATATCCAGGACACATCGTGCCTTGAGCAACTAAGTACAAATTAGCAATTAATCGACTAATCGATTAATTGCACGTTTTTGTAGGCAACAAAGCTTTTCGATAAAATATTAGATCCCTTAAGACTGCACGCTTAGTAAAACAAATTAATGCCTTTAGTTATCTTAATTCAGTTGAATCACAACATAAGCAGAAATTTATTTGTTGTGGGGTTTTTCTCATTTGATTTTATAGTTATTATTACGTAAGAGGATAACTTTTTTTCAGAAAATGAGAAAATTGAGATCTTTATACAACCTGTGCTTGCACGTTATATGCATTCGTCAAAATACAAACTTTGGTGTGGTATGCAATAATGGAAACAACTGGCAAAGTCTAGGTATCATGCTGGTCCAGATGACAGACGCATGCGGCTGTAGCAAGGTTGTTTGTCTATAATATTTCATATATTATACAGCGTAATTGACCCCCTTTTATTTTGTTCAACGATATTTGTCTGAGGGGACACCCTGACGTAGATGCTGTTTTGCCTGTATTTTGTTCCCTGTACACTGCTGAGAGTTATTGTAAACATTATTGGGCATGAGATACCCCGCCATTTTCTATGTTTAGGTCTAAATTATTATTATGAAATAAATTATTATGTGTTCACGTGCGTCTGTTTTGCAGAGACAGAAGACGGTGATTATGGAAACAGTGTCCCTAAAAAAAGAGGTTTCGGTAAGTGTACTCAGATATACAGTTCTCGTCATTGTTCAGCTTTCTTGTCCATCATCCTTTTGCCCCTGCTTTTTAGTCTTTTCTAATTTATTAAAATCAAACTTTGAGCGCAAATAACTTAAACTCTAGCTTTATTTCGTGTCGGGTTTTGCCAAGCAAGATGGAGAATAAAATCACCTTGACAACAGTTTGGAAGGAATGCTGTTGGTATGCGTGTTAAGGCCTTTCTTAACGGGACGAATGTCAATTCGTGCAGTTAAGAAAGATCTTTCGGCAGGACACAGAAGAACACTGGACTGGAAAGAATAAGCAGACGGGTAAATACCTCTGGTTGTGGAGTTATTCATCGTTGCTAATGTCAAGAGTGCAAATAATTTTTTTCTATTTAAACCAAACTTTTTTAAAAGTTCATATCCCATTTGAGGAACACGTTGTTGCAATCACTTAGAATAACGCTAACCCCAGGAAAGGGATACAAATAACAAACTCGGCGCTCAGTGTGAGAGGAACGTGTTCTTTCATCTGCACCCTTCTTTTTTTCCGAACGGTTTTCTGCCCGATGGCTGAGTGCGCGAGCAGCACGGATTGATGTATTTGTCCGTCACAAGCAACGCAGCTCGGCATCTTCAAACAGCGTGAAAGAGGAGGCGACTTTTTGTGACTGTTCGCCGCAAGTTTGTCTCCTTTCTTCGTCTTGAAATGCCCTCCCTGGCAAATGTTCTCGACGCTATCGACCCCACCAAGGGATCAGCTCACCCTGTAAGGGCCTATGTAGCCACCCACGCCCTTCACAATTTCAGAAACCTACGGGCAAAAGCGCTTCAGGCGAAGAAGAGAAAGAAAAAAGGTTTTCCGGTCTTCCGTAGCATGAATTTAAAGAAAAGGCTAACATGTGTCTTAAGGTTTCTCGCCCAATCGCAAATATCCCTTCGTCCAGAAACAGTCCATTTTTAGCCTGATATTAACAATTTCAGAAACGTTATTTGGAGCAAATGTTGCAAGCGTTTTTCTTCTATTCCCACCCACCTGTCATATTTTTCTCCTTTTTTTCTCTCCTTGGATAATGATGCCCGATATCTCTTATTTCCATGGTGCCGGAGGCATTGTCCCCGGGATATAGGCCTTAACTCCCCGACAAACAAATGGCTCATCCACAGACTTGGCCTGAGCGGAGTCAGACATGAATATTTGAGATCTCACTCGTTTATTAGTCTCATTTCGTCACATTTACAGGAACACGGCCCTCGAGCATGCTTTTGTCAATGTCCCTTCCATTCCGTCCCTCCTTCATCCTTCGTCTTCCTTCCAATCCCCCTCTCTCCCTCTCTCTGTTCTTTTTTCCAACCTCTCAGTCCTGCTTATGTCTGCTTGTAAGACGATTTGCAGTATTGAATGCCCATTTTTAACTTCGCACCTAATCAGCCATTTCTGTAACCAAGCAACGACGGGTAATTGTTGGTACTTTGGTGCTCCTCCAAATGACTCGGCAAACTTTGTCTCCAAATTATTAGTCGTTAAAACTGTTTGTTTATTAAATCAGCGTGAACAAACCACGCGGCACTACACTGTCATTTTCTAAAGGAAGTGGTCTGTCTCATAATATTGAGGTTGACATCACGTGCCTGCAGGTGAGCATCGGCAAGTGATTGAAGAGATCGAGATCAAAAGATAGAAGTCAGTTGAAACCTGTTGTTATATATATATATAATAAGTGCAAACGTCTTATAAAAATGTTATATTAATTTCCTTTTACAGTTTTTTGTACAAAAGTAGACTTTCCTTTAAGTACCCTATAAGAATATGAATTGAGGCAGGGGGAGCAAAAATCCCTCTCTTAAGATTAGATAACTTCTTTCTGTCACAGTGTTCAAAAAATCTTTATCACTGCTTTCTTTCGACCTCGTCGACGCGTGTGAGACAGGCATACTGCCAGACATTTGTATCTCACAAGGCTAGAGTTCCGGAAGACATCGCAGACAAGTATTCTGTTGGAAACTCCAGACAAAAGAGCTCGTTTGTTTGCCGGACAACCTATAGAACAGCACTTAACCAGAGGATGCTCTTGCTTATTGCGTACCCAACACCGAACATTTTCTTTCTTACTAAACCATGTACGAGAATACTGGTGGAAGAGCTGTAACTCTCCGTTCAGGCGGAAACAGTGAGCAG
This sequence comes from Lanistes nyassanus, assembly GCA_004794575.1. Lineage (NCBI taxonomy): Eukaryota > Metazoa > Mollusca > Gastropoda > Architaenioglossa > Ampullariidae > Lanistes > Lanistes nyassanus. The sequence continues at coordinate 160,318 of SMGT01001676.1, read as the reverse complement.
CAGTCACGATGGACTTCCGTTAAAACGTCTGGAAAGAAGATCTGTTGTTCAACGTGACACGACGATTGGGGAGCCTTCTTTATCCGACCCAGACATCCCAGACTTTGCCGGCTGTCCATAAATAAAATGAAATTTCAATGAATCTCTCCTGCCACATTTGGCTGACGGACTGCTCAGGACAGCGACACGTTGCTGAGGGGGACGTTCACGCCTCCCAGACAAGCAGACCAAACTATGCGTCACGCCTCCCAGACAAGCAGACCAAACTATGCGTCGCGTCCCCAGACAAGCAGACCAAACTATGAGTCGCGTCCCCAGACAAGCAGACCAAACTATGCGTCGCGTCCATCTGAAATGGAAACGTCCGTGAACCCTTGACAACCGTTCTCGACCAGGTTTGTATGATGGACTGTTGTAAGTTTGTCGAACAAGACCTCCCTCACTCCAAACAAACAACAACGAAACCTGTGAAAGTGACGTCCATGCACTCAGCGAAAAGCCTATGCGAAGAAAGCATCCCAGGTTTCCTACAGCATGGGGAGTGTTAATTATATGAGTCAGCAAACAGCATTTCACTGAAGGCAGGATTCACTGCAAGACCGCAATGCTCGACTATTACATCAGTAAAGTGTTTGAGAATACAATTACCCTTGTTTGTATGCCGATGGGGCAATGGCGCACGCTACGAGAACTCTTAACAACCTGAGAACGTTTACTTTTTTGAGATTTTTTTGTCAATCCTGGAGAAAAAAGAACCATCTCCAGCATTTGCGTTAACACAAAATGTCCTTCAAGAAGGCTTCACGCTGAGAGAAGAAGGGACTTGTTCGATTACCGGACAGTTGATCTGCGAGGGGTCGCTGGTCCAGGAACGCGCCTCACATTCTTGTCGTGGCGGGTCTGGGGCAGCAAAAAATGCGCAAGACAAGTTACGTTCTCTTCGTGTAAACTTGCAGCACTGCAGGTCGATCGTCAGATGACTAAGCAAACTTTCTTTTGCCTTTCGTCGCTCTTCGATTTGTCGTTTAATCAATCCACCTTTGCTCGTGGTAAGGAACAGAGATGGTGAGACACGACTACTTCAAGCAAACAAGTGGCTCTCGAATCTTCACGTGACCTCTCGTGCCTTCTCGTGCCTTCTCGTGCTCTTTTCCCTGCGATCCCTTCAGGAGGTTTCGCGGTAAGAGATAGCTTCTAATGTTCACGTATAATGTCCTCGTAACTGCACTTGAACTTCTTTCGTGAACTTGAAATAACCATCAGTGACTGACACTGAACTTGAGGCTTTTTGCATTGTTACTGCAGCTATCACCCAGCCCATCTCTTTTCATTCTTTCCACCTCTATCCATTTACATCCTCATTTTCTCTCTCTCTCTCTCTCTCTGGTACTGCTGTTTATCTTTTGGATTTTTCCCTCGCATCTTGCAGTTGCAGTTTTGGATAAATATAATTCTATACCTGCGTTATTAAACATTTCTTTGTTCTTTTCCCCCTAAATTTAAAGCCTTCTGTATTAGATTTTCCATATATATATAGAGAGAGAGAGAGAGAGGGAGAGAGAGACATATATATCCAACATGAAGTATTCCTTAGTCCTTGGCAAGGTATTATAATGCTGTTACATTTCAACAATATGAATCGAACTTGTCTTGAAATTATTCGTGTTCCATATCTCACTATTTTTACAGCTGTCCAGAACTGGCTTGCATAAGAGTTCGTATCTGCACTTCTGCTCATAAGAGCGGTCGCACACCTATTTGTCCTGTGTATTTTAAGTGCACATTTACATGTGGACAGGAGATAAAAGCTCCCATGCAAGCCACCCCTGACTCCTAGTAATGCTTTTTAGGAGTCAGTGATACATAAAATTCACTCATATTCAAGTGTATCTGTCCCGCTATAATAGACGGGGAGACCTGTTGGGGTGGGCTAGGTAAACATTAGAGGGGAGGGCTGGATAGCTCTGTCGTAGAACTTCGGACTTACATGTCGAAAATTAAATGCCGAAACACATCCTCGAGTTCAACATTGTGCAGACTCCATGGACATCCCCTGTACGTTACACTGGGTGTCCGCGCTTGGCCACCTTACTGTTATGCCATAACCCACCCCCTCCCCTCCCATCGCGCGAAATCACTGTAAGAAGGAAGCATGGTCCCTCTAAAATAACCAACCAACCAACCAACCAACCAACCAACCAACCAACCAACCAACCAACCAACCAACCAACCAACCAACCAACCAACCAACCAACCAACGCATACTTTGGATGATCAATATCTTTAGCGATAATACTATCCTATACAACGTTTTCAAAGTTCAACCCTGACAATCCTACAGCTTGATTTTTTTAAATCTATAAACAATCGGAAGACTAAGTTAAACACAAATCTGACTTCCCTGATGTAGTATCTAGATATTTCAAACTGGTGGTGGGTCGTTTTGGGAAGTTCCCTAGAGTATAAGATCAGACTGCGGTATACATGTTAACTGATGTCCGCAATCTGTATATGGCTGATTCAGTCGTGAGAATTGTTTGTACATCTTCTGCGTTCTACGAAACATGTCATACATAATGATGATCTGTGTGACAGCTTTCTCACAGTCTGTTAATGTAGTACTGATACCTTTACATCGTTAATTCAGTGTCCTAAGAACATTTATGATGTCGTGTTCTTAAAACTACCATTAGATCAGGTATTCCCCAGCGAAAAATGTACCTTGGATTTGGATGCCTGTTTTTCTCCAAGTCTAATCAACTTAGGTCTTGGAAACGGTGTTCCGCAAAAATGTAATTTGTTATCATCAAAACCTCAAGAAATTCATCAGATAATACGACTGCAGAAACTCGAGATGTCTGTATCTCTCTAATCCACCGCCCGCCATCCTTCATAAATTTCTCCACAGCTAGACAGCGCGGATTACAGCTAGATTACAAGACACGGACAACTTAGAATGGAGGCTTTGTTCTTACAACAGGTATTCCGCGTCACGAGGATGCCTTGAGAGAGAGACATACCTTAAGGGGTCGCGTCTACTAGGGCCATGCCACCCTCACGGCTATTTGTTCGTGTGCATAGACGACTGCAAGGCAGTCGATTCATCACGGTGCGAATGTTAACTACTGTGTCGTTTTGTCACGTGGGAGCCACCATTTCTTGCGTCTGATTAGGTCATCGGGATCGAAACTTCATGGGCCACGATAGAGAGAAAAAGTGCATGGACGAGGACAAGACGGCCACGATTAAAATGATGTCTGCCAGCAGTTTAAGGGATGGCTGTTCCCGAAGTGAATTTTCTTCCCTTCGAAGTCCAGTTGCGCTGGACGAGTATGGACGAGTATGTCTGGGCGTGAACCAAGGCTAGAGACGTCAGGAAGCCGAGCATCAAACCCTGACATCACTAAAAGCGCCATGCTTTCGTGTTCCGGTTCTCGCTTCTATAAAACTGGCCTCTGCAGCCAGACCTGAACTGCTCGCATGACGGTGAACTTAGAAACTAAGTGATCCAACAGGTTGCCTGTCACACACCACTCGGTCACTCTACCTTCCTCTCACCAAGCGACCAAGGGCGTGTGGGGCGTGCTTGACTTGCGTACGACTCCTCACAAACACAAACACAAGACACGGGATGATGCTGTTTTCCTAAAAAGGACACGGGATAATTGATTGATTTATACGCTCGCACTCGCTCTCTGATACTCACGCACTTATCAACTCTTACGTACACAGCGACTTCCAACTAAACTCCCAAATTTAGCGCTTCGTCATCGCTCAGGGCAGACGAACTAGCGTACTCACTAACGCGTCTGTCGTTACATGGCACGTTTCCGTGACATTGCCTCAAGCCATGCTGAGCAGCTGTTTGGTTTGTCGTCAGTGGTTGAATCACCGTAAAATAAAGATTTGTATTGCACGCACGCATCGGCCACTCACGCTCGCACGCACCCACGTGCGCGCGCACAAGTGCAAGGCTTTTGAACATGTCCACCCGCCCTCCATAAAAAAGAAAAATAAATAATACTCTACTTCTAACGTCAGCTGGTTGTGATTGATTTTAGCTTTCCAGGAAACCATTGTCTAATAATAGTCACTTTCTGGAACATTTTTTCTAACGGTAATCTAACATTATGAGACCAGACCAAGTAGACACTTGGTGCAGCATTATTAAAAGGTGGGCCTTTCACGTCAGTGGGAATCTTACCAAAGCATATCCTGCAGTGTCAATACTAATTGCAGAGACTTTGAAAGCAGTATTTCTAATTGCAATGATATGGCAATTCTGTTCTTATGCATTTATAAACGTTAAAATATGTTTCCTTTTAATTGGTCTCAGGGAAAGGGCATAAAAAATTTACCAGATACGTGCAACAGCTTAAAAAATTAAAAATGAAAAGCAAAATTGTTAAAGTAAGAATTGTAATAGGAAAATTACTGTAATAACATTTCTAATCATAACGTTAACAAGTGTCTCCCCAGCTACATACTCATTCTCTCTACAATAAAAATTGTAACTGCTAACCATATTTTATTCACGTTAAGAGTTAACAAACAAAGTCCAAGCCAGTATGCATGTAAACTGCACTAAATTTATACCCGAATAGACACTATACGGGAAAAGCTATTCCTTTCTTTTACCGGGATAAAATTCGGTATGCGCAATAGGGAGAGAATAACTATTCAATGAGTTTTTTTAAGACGAGGGACATTCTTCTTTAGTGCACATGCGTTATGGTCAGCACTTCACTTCTTCTCTGTAATTACTGCGCTAGCAGAAAAGAATCCGCAAACCAAACTGCCCCAGCACAACCAGCAGAGGTTCAAATTGTGCTAGAAGGACTGAAAGTAGAGGGACGTTCATTGTTGGGTGTAGTCACAGTAAAAAATACACTTTTGAAACAAAAACCTTAACTTGGAGCAAAATAGACTGTGTGTCACCAGTCGGGGTGACCTTGACCCGTAACAGTGGTGCTAAGCTCCATGCTTTTCGCAACTTCTACGCCAGCATAAACTTGATCTACAATGCCAAAAATGTGAGCTCTTTGAAAGATTTTTTTTTTGATGTGTCTAAATCGTCAAGTATGTGGAACAGAATTTTTCTGTCTCTGAAAACACTTTTTCGGCGAAATTGGAATAAGCTATTCGCTCCTCGGACGGCTGAATAACTTATTCCCGAATAACGAAAGAAGAATAAGCTATATCGTTTCCGTGCATGGAAAATTCCAGGAGCTTATTCTAGAATAGCCGCTGTTACAGGAATAAGTAAGCTTTTCAGTTGTCTTGCAAAAGTGTTTCCCATCTCAAGTAATTGATTTCGAATAAAATAGTAATTACTCAGAATTATACATACAAACGTATGTTTTATTGCTTCTGTACAGAGTTGAACCTTCTTTGTAGTCACTACACAATTGCCTAAAAGCAAAAAGAAGTGCTGCGTGTCAGAAATTGCAAAAATAAGGACAAAACCCTGAAGTCGACGAAAACGGAAAACTTACGACGCCCGCTCACGTGGGGCTCACGACATTTGCTGTAGGCTGCCGGGATGGGATCGAGAGGCCGCGAAACAAACACGTGTATTGCTCAGGCCCGCGTCGTTACTTTCCTGCTCCGCTAGCTGGTCCCCTGGCTAGGCCCAGGTCTTGCAGGGCTTCTGTTTCTCGCCTAATCAACGTGATCCTTCGTAATTAAACAGCTACTACTGTCTCGACAGCCAGCTTTCAAGAGGCTGTGGTGGTGGTGAGGGGTGGGAAAGGAGTGATGGTGCTGGTAGTAAACCAGCAGAAAGGAATGCGGTTGGCACGAGGGGGTGAAAAGAGGTGAATCGGTGGTATGTGGAAATGGACACTGAAAACTGCAGGCTTGTCGTACCAGTGAAGTCTGGAATATTCTGAGCCAGAGTTGGGGTGCAAGAGTGTTTGTAGGCACTCTGCGGGTCCGTAGACCCTGTGTATTTTGGGTGCACTGGAAGTACAGACAAGAGATAAGAAGGCTTATGCAACACAGCCCACGGTTGTGTGCAGAAGTGTCATCTCTTTCCCATATATAAAAGTGCTCAGTAAGTGATTGTCTCCTTTGTGAAATGTATGGAAACTTTTTTGCACTAGAATGACATACTATTGCTCATATAACTTAGCGTGGAGCTAGGAGACTCCTATCTTCTTACGACACGTGAACAGCTCGTAAAATACAAAAAGTGAACAGGCCGTGCGAAGAGCTGTACTCCTGTTTCAGCAGTCCGGCTCTCAACCCACAGGGAATCTAAATCTAGGCCCTTGCGCTGTCTGTACGACAAGCTAGAAAGCATTATTGCGTCATAATGCTCTCAATCCAGAACAAAAAAGAATAGAAAATGGGACTGTTACTTGGAAAGCCAGGAAGTGCAGACAAAGGGAGAGAAGGAAGAGAGAGAGGGTGGCAGGAAACAGATGAGACGGGGAAAAGGACTGTGCAATAGACTCTGGACACGAGTGGCAGAGAAGACATGATTCTGACCATGTTATTCAATTGTGCAGGGCAGGCGTTTGAAGAAAGCGTACAGGCTTCTTTAATTTGATTATGCCAGTAGAACATTTTTCTGGTTTGTTTCTGGGCTTTTTTTCCTCAAAACTTCAGCATGTTTTGCGAGTTGATGTGTCTACTGTAATTAGGATGAAGCGTTTGACACAATATATGACAATAATAATTGCATGGACAGTAATAACGGTCACATGGCCAGTTTGTGCAAAGACAGCAGCAAATGCCACTTGACCAGCTGATGATGAAAAATTGTACCTGCGCATGTTCAAGAGTCTACAAAAATTGCAAGCTCCATCAAGAGAAATATATTCTGTCGTATTCATAAAGGAGTTAAAGACAGCCAGACAGCAGTAACACACAAACATTTAAATGAGATGTTACGTGTAGGATGATGATCTTAAATCTTACAGGGTCGGGGAATATAGTCCTCACACAAAATAGCTAGGGACGAGGGCAGAGAACAACTGGCGTCAACATGATCAGGACAGGAGTGACGGGAGCATGTTTCAAACTTGAACTGCGTGCGTGAGTGCGTGCGTGCGTGCTGCCTGATCTTCACTGCACGATTCACGTTCAAAGTTTAGATTTTTGTGGTAATTTCGTTTAATTTCTACATCAAGAAATTACACAGCTAATACATATTTGCATTAAACCTACACTTCTCAGTAAAATGTTTTGTCATTTTTTGTATTCAGTTTTGATGTGTTTACAGAGATTCTCTGTTCTTGGCATGACACATGCATTACCTGGCACATGGCCAAAATAACAAGATTTCTTACCGTATTCAGGTAAGTTGCACTTGTTAACGAATATCCTTTTGTTGATTTCACCCCGAGTTCCTTTGGGTGTGTCTGCAGGCATCGCAGGGCTCGACAACGTGGACATGATCACCAGTACGTTGGACAGGTCAAGGTCGTTGTCACGCACGCGCCAGACTCCTGTCATGTCGCCGGGTCTATCTATCGAACAGCTGCGAGAACTCATGCGCAAAGCTGGCTGATGGTTTCTGCGCATGCGTGAGAGACTGCGCGTTGAATCGTGATGTCGGCAGCGGTGCTGGAGGCCGAAATATGACATTTCCTCGTATGTCCACGAGCAAGGCGAGAATGAAGAGTTATTGAATTTATGTTTTAAAAAATAACAATAAAGAATGCTGGTGTCAGCTTTTTGTGTCTTTGTGGCCTCTGCTGTAATGAACATGATGAGTGAAATATACTCTGCAGCTCTGAAATAGCAGCTATATGACATTCTGCCAAGTAAAGCTCGTGGCCAAGTCACATTTTAATAAGATAGGTTTAAGCACCAACAAAGGGTTGCATGAACGTGTGTATGTCCTCTCAGTACCTGAAGGTGCATGCAAAATAAGATGGTAAGCTGTCTTTACAATCATTTTTATGACTGGGAGGACAGATATGAACGCTCGTGTACCGGGTACATGAGGGTTTGTAAAGCCTTTGCATGCATATGAACACTCACAACATTCTATTGAGTGGATCTTCAGGCGTTTCTGTGTATGAAAAGAAGAATCCCAGATTCATGCAACGGAGCTATGAAATAAATAGCTGCTTACAACTTGTCTTAGCTATATACTCTCTTTCTCTGGGACTGCGGAAGGCGACTCATGTACATAATAAGATAGATTTTTTAAAGCTTAAACTTGTTTTATTCTAAAAACAGAATATTATATAACTACCTAGAGTAAATTTGTTATTAACCATGTGAGATTTTCTTCTTTGGGTTCAGTTCTGACTTTTTGTGATAAGTTCAACATTTTTTTTAATGCTTAAACATTCAATAGTTACCTCACTCAGTGACAGACCAAGGTCATCATTCAACACATAGATTACCCCGCTTATTAAGCGATCGATAAGATGATAAGCTTCAGGGATGCCAAAAATATCATCCATTTCCAGAATGCTGCTAAATTCTTTTTATTTAATACTTCGCATGCTGGATAAATCTGCTTTAATTACGAGAAACAATGGGTTCTGTGAAAACAGGACAATTGCAGAATCCAGGGAAATGTGTTGTCGCTGTAATGGGCAGTGTCGTATTAGTGATTCTGCTTTGAAATCGAACCCAGTATCACTATTTGTTATTGCTTCATACAGTTTGATCATATTCTGTCCATTTTACCCCGCCACCTGCTTATGCTTCCATATTTTTAGTTTCCTATTTTGTTATTAATTTATGCATTCAATAATGCATTTTCCAATACTCCCCCAGATATATTGCGTTTTTAGTATTTGTTTTTAGACTGTTTTCAGCAAGTTCTGTTATTTTCCTTTATATTAGAACAGTGATGCTGATTACGACGTAATTTTCTAGTAGATAATGATTATTTTAAGGTACTGCTACCAGACAGAAAAAAATGTCGATATTAACAGGCTATGACAAGTATACTTTAGCTAGACTTTTGTGAGTTTGACCGACACAGGTCAGGATGCTCAAAGACTTTATGTTTTTAAAGCCTTTATGTGTACCAGTCTGTTGTTTTGAAGAGATACCGTCTCCTCCTGTCTCCGTCTGTCCTATTTTCCTCCTTTCTGCGAAGGATTGTACATGACATTTTTTAAATTAAAGTCAAAGACATAAGCAGATATTCGGTAAAATACAGACTGGATGTGGAAAAGTGAATGAATGGATTCCTATTTTGTTGATTAAAGTTTTGAATGAAACGACATCTCATGCGCGCACACTGTTTTCTCGGAGTTGCCTTTGTGTAGAAAGAAATATGACTTCCTCACCAGTAGTGTGGTCATGAAAAGGTTAATGATAGAATGCACATTACACACATACAAGTAATTTTAACAGATTCAGCAGGGCTATCTTTTTATATATTTTCTTTCTATCTTTCTTTTCTTCTCTTTTTCTTTTAGTTCTTTCATTTTTTGTCTCCTTATTTTTCTTTCCTGCAATATTTATGTTGCTCTTTCTTTTTTTGTGGTTTTTTCTGTCTTTGTTTTCTTTTTTCTCCCTTTCTGTTAGTTGTGATCTGGCAACGGCGAAAGCAATGGTTCAGGAAGTTGTCCCAAAAGAAATATCCTGATTGGTCGCATGCTTCGTCACGTGGGATCGCCTGAAATCGGGTTTTCTCGAGCACCAATCTGCACCGCTTCCGGTTAGCTCAAGGGACAGCAAAAATCTGCAGCAGAAATGGGAATCGTTGACGGGTGAGAGGCAGCTTTCTCCATTGCGGAAGAACGTCAGAGATCTGCCAACAATGGCCGGATTTGTGCCATCCGTGAACAGGCGCACGAAGTCGCCTTTGATTCTCCCCAAGCCTAGTTTCCAGCTAAAACCTGTGATCAGAGACAGACTATGGCCTCACTGTAATCCACTTAGGAGTACCCCTAGAATCTTTTATATACGCCTTTATGCCTCTGTGTGTGTGTACATGCGTGCGTGTATGCATGCGTTCGTATGCGTTCAATTTATACAAAAATCCGGTTGTATCTCACAATGTGACATTAAGGTTCATTAATGTATACCAAAGGACAGACAGCTTTTTTTGTTCGTGCCAAAGGACAAAAAGCTTCTCTGCGTATGCGAAATGACAGTCAAGTCACGTAATACAATGCTAAAGACAGTCGAGTTTGTCACAAGTGCCACATAACAAGAAAGCCCCGTTGGGAATCGAGTCCTTGTACGTGCGTAAATCCCTTGCCATACATGCCACGTGACAGTCAATCCCTCGTCGCTCATGATGTCAATCCCTTGCACTTGCATGTCAATTGACAGTGATCCCTTTCTCGTACATGCCAAGTGATAGTCAACCCTTTGTTATAAATGCCAAGTGACAGTCAGCTTGTCATACATGCCAAATGACAGCATGACAAATGGCAGTCAACCCCTTCTAGTACAAGCCGAGTGACAGTGACAGTGAACCCCTTAGCTTATCATACATGGCAAAGGACAGTCAACCTTGTACGGTACTAACCAAGTGACAGTCTAGCCCCTTCATGTATGACTAGTTTCCTGTAACTTCAGTTAGATTGAGCAAGGATTGTCAGGAAACAGACCCAGCATCTAAGTCTCACAAGATATGAACATTTAATTAGGCACGTGCGCGCATGCGTACTCCACGAATGCGAGGGTAAGTTTAGTCTGCACGCGCACATAGATTGATCGACTCACCTCTCCACCTTCACCTCATTCCTAGTGCACACAGGTACGCGCGTCCTGGAGTCTGGAACAAGATCCTCCGTAATTTCAGTCAGACGTTGCATTCTTTTGGCAAGACAAGTACCTTTTGAAACTTTGCAGCACTGTCTGGATTCTCGAACAGAGTCTTGGCTCAGGTGTTGCCCGTGTCTGTCTCATTTATTTTCAGCTGACCTCGGCGGAAGCCGCTGATTATGAAGTTTTCAGATCCGACTTGACAGCACATTAGTTCAGCAAAGCCGACACTAGAAAAGTGCCGCATATGGCAAACAAAACCCTATAAGTACTGACCAGATCTGTAGTCTGACCTACCACTAAATTCTCTCTCTCTCAAACACACATTTTCCGCTCGTCTGTTGGTAGACACCCTTAGCCACAACGTTAGCGAACTTCCCTAGAAATACAGAACCTACCAGAGTCTGTTTTAAAAAAAACAAGTAGATGTGTTCGTTGTAGTACTTCGGAAACTCTTCTCCGGGCTTCGTGTCTATGAAGTTGTCTATTTTAATAGATGTTAACATATTTTTCTTAAACAATTAGGATTACGGATTTTTTTAAATCCAGTATTGTAAGTCTGAGACTCTGGTGTACGAAGTTTTCGATTGAATTTGTTTTTTGACATTTCCGCGACAGACGAATGCTAGTAGTTGTTATGCTCCAAAACTTACCATTTTATTAACCAATAGACTAAACTAAATGGTACACTTTTCTGACAGCTTGTGCAAAGGCAGCAGCAAATGCCACTTAACCAGCTGATGATGAAAAATTCTACCTGCGCGTGTTCAAGAGTCTACAAAATTGCAAGCTCCATCAAGAGAAATATATTTTGTTGTATTCATAAAGGAGTTAAAGACAGCCAGACAGCAGTAACACACAAACTTACCAATTTATTAAGCAATAGACTAAACTAAATGGTACATTTTTCTGACATCGCAGCTAAGGCTCTCCGTCTGCACGCGATCTCTTCGTGTGACAAAGAGAAGCACACGCAAGAAGTCCATAGTGACTAGAATTCATATGAATTTGTCGTGAAAAACATCTGCGTGGTCTGACCTATTGTCGTGGACTGTGCAGTTATGAATTCCTACTTAGATTCCTGCGCACATTTGAAAGTGACCACCGAAGTCACAAATATATCAGACACATAAATGTACTAGAACAGGCGTGTCTGAAGAGAGATGGACAGGCTTTATCCAAATAACTCTTTAACTCTTCATCATGGAAGACACAGTACACATCCCCGAAAAAGTTATGGTATGCTAATTTACACACCACATTCTTCCTTTAAAAGTTTGGTCAGTCAATGTTGTCATCTTGCCTTTTAAAAAACGTAGAGCTCGAGAAAATGTACCGGATGTATGCAATGTATTATTAAGGAGGCGAAGCTATACAGTGAACGAGTAAAATATGTTTATGTGGATGTGGGCTGTGGCAGACCTGTAACGCTGTGCAGAGGTTACATTCGCCACTGGATCAGCTTACGGACGTGCTGAAAATAAGTGACCATAGCAAGCCTCTTAGAATATCTGATTACTTTGTGAACACTTGAGTACAGCGCTAGTATATCTCACTGGCTGCTTTGGAAAAGCACTCTTTGAACAAGAGTTAAGTAGGCCTTGGACCACTTTATTAAAACAAATACAACAAGCCTAATCAATCAATCTATCTATTAATCAATCAATCAATCCATCCATTAAGACAGACAGTTCATACGGGAAGTTGATCCAATCTGCTGATCCGCCAGGCTGGCAAACCAATCTTCATTGTCCTCGGAAATCTTTGTCGTAAAACAGCCGACCGTTAATCCTTTTTAAACATAAACTGCGTCAAGATATGTGGTGCTGCCAGTTAGCCCTGCGACATTCAGATACTGAAATCGTAGATACAAGGGTTTATGGAGATTAATAGTATGTCTATTTTTCAGGGAGTCTCAAGATGGCTTCCAAAGATTAGCCTTTTTTCTTACTTTTATTTTTTTTAATGGCGTCATCGGTATATTGTGTGGAGGTGGCAGACAGCAAGGACTCAGGATCGATTGAGGGCAACAGTTGTTAGGACACAGCTTAGTATTGATAAGAAATCTCTTCCTTTCTCTTCGTTCTTCCCCGCTCTCTCTGTATCAGTACGTGAATGCGTGAACGAGCGAGATAGAATATGTGCGCGCTTCAGTGTGTGTGTGCGTGCGTGGGCGTGGGCGCATGTTGTACTTCTTCGAGAAAGATGGAGAAGACATTGAGCGAGGAAGGGAAAAGAGGAGGTAGATGCAAGACAAGGAAAGAAGAAGAGAAGAAGAGATGTGCGCACTCATCAAAACACGGACATCCACAGAGACGCTGTCTCAGCAATGAAATTCGTCTTCATGCACGGGAAACCAGTGTGAAAACTATCTCCTGGCGGCTTCTGTTTCAACAGCGCAGAAGCACCTGAGATGCAGATATGGCGCGGCGCTATATTAGTGACGACACAAGCTCTGCAAAACACATCCCTACCTCAGCTCACCCAGGCTCTAGATTCTTCGCTTTCCTTCACCTCTGGCGGCTCCTTTGTCTGATCTCGTCTCCTCAGTTTCTTCTTGCCTTGAACTTTGGAATAATCACACAAACATCTCCCCAGCGCTTCATCAGACGGTAAGCATCCGTATTTCTTTTAGTTGATTATCGGACGTGGGTGTGACTGTACTAAACAAAATGTGGATTAAGAGATTACAGGTAAAAACTGCAGCTGTGAAAGCTTTGTCTTGTGTGGTCATTACAAGCAAAGGTAACAGTCTCTGCATTGAAGATTGGCAGATCTTTCTGGACGTGCAATCTGGATGCATGACAACTCTCGTATACAGAAAGCCAATAAAATCGAATTTTGTAGCTCTTTGGGAATTCGATTTAAGTAACACTGTAACTATCTGTCATTCCTGGTAGCCCTGCTGTTAACGTTTCCAACAGCTTCAACGCTACATTTTGACAGTCAGTAAAGATGTTCTGCTTCCACTCTCTGAAAATATGAGCCTACTCACAGAGGAAACACGCTGGCCATGCGCAAAAGACAAAATTTCAACATGATTTTGAAATCTTTTGGTATGATTTTGTAAACCTGTTTCCTTTTCGCATAACTTCCCACCTACCGCACCCACCCCCACACACTTTTTCATTATGACCGTACTTGAAATGTGTATGAGGTTCTTACAGAAGTTTCTGTAAATTAAATTCTTGTAGAAGTTTCTGTAAATTAAATTCTTGGAGAGGTTTCTGTAGCTGAGAAAATGGTTTATCCCGCGTCTGCACGTTTCAGAGGCGCTGTTTATGGCTGTCATACACGGCTGAACTAAGCCGAATGATACAACGGTCTACAACAAAGATTTCTCTCCTTTTTTCTTTTACTCCCACAAATTGTTCTTCGGGAGGTTTTATTAAAAGTTCTACTTTTGCAGTTTTTATGCGTTTTAACCCAACTATGCCACATTTTTCCTGCAGACTACTAGACTGCTTCTTTACTTGTTACTACAACAACAACAACAACAACAACAACAACAACAACATTGCTGCACCGTGTGAAGCCAGAGCAATGATTTTCCTTTCCAGACCTTCGAGAATTGCTCAATGTCGTCCTTTCGACTCCCCAGGATTGGCCCAGGCGGATCATCTGATCCTCGGAGGGAGATCTCCGACACCTGTGCTTTGGCTGTAGCATACGAGAAGGCCCGGGGCTTCCACGAGGGTCTGAGGCAGGCGTACGAGAGGGCGAAAGGCCTTTGCCCTCTGACCCGCTACCTCCGCCTGAGGTCACTCATCAAGGACGCTACGATGGAGCAGCGGCTGCAAAACCTCCGGTTAGCCTCCAGCCTGACCTGCGCATGCAGAAACGCGGACGTCAGAGACCATGTGACAGATGAACAGGACGAAGCGAAGGACCTAGTGCTGAAGGTCCAAAACCTCTTGACGGACGTGCGCGCGCGGGCCCAGAGCGTGATGACGTGCGCGCGTGATCTGGTGCAACTCTACGCGGGCCCCCTTTGCATGCAGACAGCCAAGACATCTTCCAACCACACCACCTGCGATGACCACCAACGATGGCGAAGTCGCATCGTTCTGCTGCAGCGCCACCTGGAGAAGATGCGACGGGAATTCCACGATTGCCAGAAATACGTATTTCTCCTTCGGCGGTACAAGGCCATGAAAGGGATGCTAAAACACGTACTGAAAGCACGTATGGACTGTGCTGCGAATCGAGAGAAACGTGTTTCCAAATCCGTTACGAAAGCAGTTGCTCGGACAGCCACAGCAAGTAGTCTGCAGAGATGGAACTTCGGTAAGAACGGCAACCCCAAAAGAGACTGAAGTTTACAAACTCAGCATGACTCGTGACGAGAGAACGATGTTCGGATCCCTGAACATCCCATAAATCCTCAACATTATCGTGAAAATGTTTTAGAGTCTTCTAAGACTTTGAATGGTATGTTTCAAATTGCAATTCAATCTTAATAGTTTGACATTCTTCTTGTCCGCTTTTCGTGAAGAACGATAATCTAGCTGCAGCTAAGAAGCTCATCTGTGTAAACGTGATGTCTGCATGATACAAAAGTCTGGTCAAAGATCACATTTTTGCGCTAGTGGTTTTGGCTATCCGTTTCAAGAAAAATTAGTAAACTAAATTATTGTTGTAAACGTTTTCTCTTTTTTGTCAAGTGCACGTCCAAGTGAGTGAGTGTTGGGCTTAACGCCGCGCCAGCAACGAGGGCTATATCACGGCGGAGCAAATGTCCAAAAGTCCCGCTGAAGTTGTACAGCGTGTAAAAGCAATTTCACTATCTCCATTTTTAAAGAGACTTCCTAAAGGTTCATCGCGTTCCCCCTATAATTAAGTATCACCTTTAACGGAATGAAAGGGTTTTTTGTTGGAGAAAAAACGTTCAACTTAAAGCACCGGATATCACAGCTTGCGAACTTTCTTACGTCCGACGTCTCCATTCTGAAACAAAAAAGTGAAGACAAGAAAAAAATGCTGTCGGTGCCAGGAAAGGTGGGTAAAACAGAAAGAAAGCTTTAAAAAGCGCGACAGTGGGGAGAACGGGAAGAGATAAACTGGAAATAGAAACAAAATGGAATAAAGCCAACGTTTACTGAGACGCTCATTGGAAAAATAATATTTCTCTCTCCACGCTACGTGTTTCGCGCCACCTGAGTCTCCTCTCTCCAGATCTTTTTTTTCTCTCTTTCTTCCTTTTCTCTCTCTCTCTCTCTCTCTCATTCAAGAGTCCATTCGTACCCACATTTGCATTTTAACAAACACATGGCGTAAAACAGCATTTGCCAGATTCAGACTCGGAGTATGTAGATTAAATAATCAAGGAAGATGGTATACAGATGATAGTAACCAAATACGGTCTGTCCATAGTGAGGATGTGATTATGAAGACGAATATCATTTTCTTGAGTGCCCAGAATACGGTGATAAACGCCAGGATTGTAGATTCTTGTTCGACAATACCCTATCAATGAAAGTTGTGTCATCAAATTTTTAAAATCCAATAATTATTTCGCTATTTGCTTAATAGTTAAATTCATTGCGGAAGCTCTATTAATTAGAAGCAGGAAGTGGATTATCCTGCTCAGGTTTTATGGGTGTATTGCTTATGTCCCTAGATGAGTGGTCTAAGAACTAACTTGCATGAGCATGTGAGCAACATAGTGAGCTGGGTGTATGTGTTTGTGTAATAGAGTAAATGAATTTGCATCATCATAGTAAAAGGAAGCATAATGATGTAATACCTTTTAACATTAATGTAAAATAAACGTTATTTGTAATAGTCGACCATCGGTAATGATCAGCACCCAAGACACAAACCAAACGAAATACTTTCCAATTTGGGAATCTGCAATGGACTGCTCATTGCGCCCGGGGTATTGAACGGGGCATACAGCAGATGCGTGGGCGCAACAGGAGCATGTCAGAAAATATTCGATGACTGTCGAGGCTAGCTTCACCAGTGACCTAGCATGCACGGCTTTGTATGCCTTTCATAGACGCTAGTGGGTATGTGCTCTTAAACCGAAAACACTAAAGCCTTTTTATGTCGTATTACAATAAATGTTAAAGCTTTCCTTATAGAAATAAACTCAACCAGTTTGCTACGGAAAAATTATTCATATTATGATTCGGATGTTGCTAAGTGTTGCTGGCGCCAAACGGCTGCTAAGGGAAGCTGGGGAATATATTGTAATTAAGTCCAGCTTAAAGAATATTAGTGAAATCTGTGATCTAAAACGAACTGTTGATAGGTTCCCCTACCCCACTCCGGCTGTAAACATGGAAACATCTAGCGTATGCGTATTTCAAGGTAAGCAACTCCGACGCTTCGGCAAACTTACCTCAGATAGCTGCCTCCCTTATATAAACACTCGAATTGTTGAAGCCGACATGGATTTTATTATTGTTGTTCACAATCACACCCGTTCTGTCCTGGTTCCTAGCATGGAATGCACATGAAAGATACATGCAGGAAGCACTACGTATGTAGTTATGTAGTTTTAAACTTTTAATACTCCTAGCGCTATCTGTAAGTAAATGAAAAAATAATAGGACAGGTAACCTTTGCAGATCATACTACATCACGGCGAGTTAAACTAATTCACAATTACAGCTTTCTGTATCACATTATAAGCCTTAAGGAAAAGATTTTTATTTCTAAGCACCGAGTGATTTGAAGGCTATAAGCAACAGCAAAACATCTCAATCTCAGGACTCGAGAACAAAACGCAGGTCGCAAGATACCCTGTCAACCACTGTGCAAAGAATTCTACAAAGCAGTAGGGTACGTACCGAGTTATAAACGCCTTCTTCGTACCGGTCTGTGTATTGTGCAAATGTGTCAATAGGTAAGGCTTTGGGTTCCCCCACCTCCCAAATTTGCACCTAAAAGTGCTAAAATGAAGGCCTTATAGTTGGCGTGATCACTCACCAGAAAGTAACGACGAGTCCTTACATAGTTTTCTAGATTACACGTGTTCCTGTGCTGTACCATGCCCGCAGGGAGTAGAAACGAGGGTGCAAGACACTGGAACTAGAAAGCAGGAGTGGTAACTAGAACGTGGGAGCTAAAAATTATCAGAGGCTGGGGCTAGGCAGTAGGATGTTGGAGCTAGGAAGGAGGTTGGAGACAGGAAGTAGGAGGCTAGAGCTAGGAAGCAGAGGAGTTCGGAGGACGCTCTTCTGTCAGCTGAGGCACGTCTACTTCCTGACTTGCCTTACAACGGGGCTGGGAGAGCGGTACGCTCCTCCCCCGTCCTCCCCATCAGTTGCACCGGCAACCGAGCCGCAGCCATCGCAGCTGCTGGCACGCTGCAGCTTGCTCCGCCAGCTGCCTTTTCTTCTCTTGCTTCCACCACCAGTGCCGCCGAAACAGCCAAAGCTGGTGCGGTGGATGTTGTGGCTGACCTCCGAGGCGGCCTGCGAGGTTCTGGAGCAGTTCGGCGCTGGAGCGGGGGCCACTTCCGGCTCCGCACGGACGGCCACCGCTGGTTTCAACTCCGTCCCGGGTGTCTCGACGGCTTTTGCTGTCGTCGTCGTGAGCTCGGCTTCCTTTCCCGCGTCCTTGCCGATACTTTCGGCAAACTCGATGATGGCTCCCAGGGTCTTGCCAAAGCTGTCCGCACGACTGCTGACCCTCTCCGCGGAATTGCTGACGTTTCCCTGTGTCTTGTTGGCGTTTTCCGCCCCCTTGCTTACAGCTGTCGGCAAAGCGCTGACGTTTCTCGAGACGTTTGCAAGGTCTTCGCAAGGTTTGCCGACGTTTTCCGCGGCCTTTTCGTGGTTTTCTGCTGTGCTGACAACGTTTTCCGCGGTACTGTTCGCGATCTCAGTCGCCGTTCCTTCTTGCCTGCTCACGCAGTCCGTGATGGTTTCGTCTCGGATGGCCGTGACGTTTTTGCCTTTATGGCTGATTTTACTGGCTGAGTCCTTCTTCTTAACGGCACGTGCGACAGAGCGCCTGGTGAGGACGTAGTTGGTGCTTGTGTTGTTTCTAAAATTTGTCGAGGCGCTGAAGTTGTCATCTTTCTTCTCCTCCAATTCTGCACTTTTCTCTGATAACTCTGAAAAACGCATCGAAATAATAACGACCTTTATCATTTGTTTAATGCATGTTAATTCTCCTTATAATTCTTTAAGTCGAGACAGCAGAGTCTGACGTATTTTAGGGCTTCGCCACGGAAAGGATCCAACAAAAATCTTCGTCGTAAATTTCCTCCTATCATCTTTCCAATAAATACAGCCTCTAAACTGTAGCACAGATCGTCCAGCTAAAGATTATAACTATAGTTTAGAAACGGCATGAACGCAAATTGTCTGTGGATTACGCCTCTCACTGCCTGCTTATGCTTCTTGTAACTAATTGTACTGTTCTTCCAGCAACAAGTGTCTTGTAATTTCGTAATTGCAAGATTACCCTAGGACACTTCCTTCAGAAAGTAAAGCTAATAGTAAGAGCAGCCGAAATAAATCTATAGTCTGCAGAAACGTTTCAGAGGTTAAGTATCTATATTATGTGCTTCTTGCTTTTAAAAGAATTTTACAAATTACATTAAATTGTATAAAGACCATGTCTTGTAATTACTAAGGTACACAAATCGGAAAGTTTGCGATCACTTTCTCCCTTCCTCCCCCCCCCTCTCTTTCTCAGAGTGGTAGAATGGCGTAGAGACAGACAGGCAGGAGACAGGCAGGAAGGAGACAGACAGGCAGGAAGGAGACAGACAGGCAGGATACAGACAGGCAGGATACAGACAGGCAGGCAGAAGACAGGCGGGATACAGACAGGCAGGCAGAAGACAGGCAGGCAAGATACAGACAGGCAGGCAGGAGACAGATAGGCAGGCAGAAGACAGACAGGCAGGAGACAGATAGGCAGGAGACAGATAGGCGGGAAGGAGACAGATGGGCAGGAGACAGGCAGGAGACAGATAGACAGGCAGCAGATAGGCAGGAGACAGGCAGAAGACAGATAGGCAGGCAGGTAGGAGACAGGCAGGAAGGAGACAGACAGGCAGGAGACAGGCAGGCAGGCAGGAGACAGATAGGCAGGAGACAGGCAGACAGGTCGGCGCTGTATTTACGAGAACTGGGCCTCTGTCGGGGTGGTGACGGGGAACGTCGGCAGAGAGCGGCGGCAGCTGCAACAGCAATCGTCAGGCTTTTCGTCAGTTATAAAAACTGTTGGTGATATTGTTCCTGTCTTTTTCCTCCCAGTGTAATCCCTAGCCTCTGTCGTCGTCCCGAGTGATGCTAGCACTGTTTCTATCACGACGCTCGTTGTCTTTATACTGTCTTTTTCTCCTTTCCTGTTCTTGCCTCCATTCCTGCTTTCCTACCCCACCTGCTCCTGGCCCATTTTACTTTCCTTATGTCAGCTTTTTTTGTCTCAGTGTAATATGAACTTTTTGTCCCCAGTGGTTTCTTCTCTCTTCATAATGAACTCCCATTTATGTTTTTGTTGTATTACGTCTGTTTCTAGCACGTTTCGTCCCTTTAATAGCATCGTCCTCCTACCGTGTTGTTTATGTCGTCCGTCAGTATATTTCGTGGGGCTCTTTGTTTTTAGACGTTATGTTTTTGGTGTTTTAGTTTTAAATTTGTTTTTTATCCTTGTGACCTTTAGTTCTTAGTCTTTCTCTTCTTCCAACTTTTTTTCTCTGTCTTCGCATACGTAAACGTTTCTTGTATTATGTGACAAACCGACTTGCAGGGGCGTTTCCATTGCCTTTACCCTTCATAAAACTACTTAAAGGGCACATTAACTTTGAGAGATTAATGGACACTTTAAAAAACGGAAATGCATGGAAAAAAAACTCCACTGCTTTGCAACCGAGCTCATGTGTTAACTTTGCAAAGTGTCCTTGTTTATCTACATCTGTGTTAACTTACTTTAGTGCCTCCCCGATCACCCTTTGTTTTGCTATTGTTTCCACTTATTTTGGAGGATATTTTGGAGGATATTTGAGTGATGCATACACACACGCACATACATTCGATGGTCCCTACCCCCACCCCCCGCACGCTCAATCGTTCGCAACTATTTTCACAATCTCCACTGTAAAACTACAAACCATTAGATTCTACACACTCTGGATAGTCAACAGACGAAGCTTTAGCCTTGACTCGAACACTAGCGCCAGAAATTGAGATCGTCAAGCCACACGACAAAACCCCCGAGAGATCGGAAGCACGGGGGTGGTTTACGATCGTCTGACCATCTCGACTGCTTGCGCCTAGTGGCGGGCGGCCGTAAGGGGACGAGGGGCGACAACTCTCAAACGTCACTAACCGAAATCGAGCCCGTGCTGGAACTTGGCTTTGTTCCTCTCCTCGCGCTGTCGGATCAGCTCCATCCGATCTAGCGCTCGCGCCTGCTCGCGCACGTCAGTCATCTCCTTGAGCAGCTTCAGTTGGTTCTTGTCTGCCCCAGACCGTCGAGGCACGCGCAGCTTCTCCTCGGTTCCCGACATAGTGGCGCTACCGTCTGCCAGCACACGAGGAGAGGCAATCGGTTACAAACAGCATCTAGATGGCGCTAGGTGGTCAATGCCAACAACAAGTGTCTCTGATTATACGTTCACAGCAATCTTTGACTGCTTACCTGTCCGTTCGTGCGTCTGTCCGTCCGTCCGTCCGTCAAAACAGCGCATGATCTCAAAGACGTACAGAAAACGGCGCTGTCAATTTTAGTTCATGTTAGCCGGGCAAGTAATACAGATCCAGGTCATGCTGAGCTACCTCTGGGTGCGATGACAGGGTAAGAATTAAGAAGGAAGCTGTGTGTAATATAGATCCAGGTCATGCTGAGCTACCTCTGGGTGCGATGACAGGGTAAGAATTAAGAAGGAAGCTGTGTGGATGCAACAAGTAGCGGCAAAGCACATGCAAATAGTACTGCATCCTTTGCAAAGCTTGAGATGCCAGCTATAGTTTTTAATTAAACAGTTTCAGACATAACACCTCAGTTCTTTTTTTTTTGCATGTGCTTTCAGATCAAATCTTGTGCAGTAATCAAAATATAAGTCCGGAGATGCTGGCACGATGACGATGAAGATGGGGAGCAAGATGACAAGGAGAAACGGGAGAAATTAAACGCCTTTAGTCTGTTACCGACGACAGTTTTCGCTGCTTTCTGCTGAACCCGACCTTAAGCACTCACCCACAAGCAGCGTCCTCCAGTTGCTAACGAGAATACCCGCGTTCCGACCCAGCAGTGAGTGGCCCAAGTAGTTCTCGATACCCGGGGTAGGCGCGATCTTGCCGTCGGCGCCCAACGGCCGACTGTTCTCGAAGCGATGGAAGAGGGGCGGGGAAGTGGACGTGCTGTGGTATTTCCTACCCTGACCCTCCTGGTCGGCAGGCAGCACGGCGTGCGGGTCGCTGGTGAAACCAGGCTTCCCGGGGTCGCTCACCACGTTACGTCTGCAACGCAATGACGTCACTTCTTGCTGCAGTTGCTGCTCGTATCTTGCAGCGTCCTTAAAGTGTAAATTTGACACGGCACTTGTTTCAATAACTCAGGCATGCTCTCCGCTGGACGGCGAGCAGTATTCCCGTTTATTTACTGCGTGTCTGAACACAGAGAGACAGAGAGAGTAAGAAACGAGGTGGCAGAGAAAGCTTTGTAAGAAGGAACCACTGAAAAATGTTGGCATAAAGGCCTTTCTTCTCTGGGCGAATGTTCCACTGTACATACTGTTACGTTCGTCGAACTAAGACCCATATTTGTCTGGTGAAGAATGGATTTCAGAGACAGTACTCCATCCACACACCTCTCATCCACCCAGCATAACCTTCTGTCCCCTCTTGCTGTCCTTATCACCCGTCCACTCCCGCCATATTCGTAACAGGTGAGATCTCTTCAACAAACTCCAGCCTCTACCCAAGCAGCTGAGTTGACCACTCCTAATGTCGGCACTGAAAATAACTTATCTCCCTCGATGGGAAACCATGGCTTGGGGTGAACTGAATGACCTTATGGATGAAACCTATCACTTAACCTGCTGATTCTCTGAAGTTTCTATATCCATTTTATGGTTGACAGGTGATGAAGGATCGTGTAACTCCTGGTATTGTGCAAGCTCTTGCCGTAAGACAAAGTGACATCACCAGCGTCTTCAGAAACAAACTCACCCCCCTCCCCACACCCAAACATCCCCTTTTGCCTGGCACGCGGATAGCAACAGACTGGAACTAGTTATAGACGTTGGATAAAAAGGGTTACAAAAATCTTTCTGGTTGTGGCTTCGATTCCCCCATTAACCTCTACTTCTAATGCCTGGTCCCATCAGAATCCACAGAACATGGGCCCGTCAGGCTAAATCCTTTTCCTGATAATAAATATAATCGCCGAAGTGACGGTGTCGTCTGGGGGCTGAAGCTAATCAAGACGCGTTCTCCTTCTGTACCAACCTTTTCTCGTCCGTTCCGCTGTTAGGCCTTCCCTCTTCGGCCGGCTGAGAGGGTGGGGTGCAGTGGAAGCGCAGCTGTGACATGTCGACAGGCGTGCCTTGCCGCTTCTTCTTCTTCTCCGACCCTGACAGGGCCTCGCTGTCTGGTCAACAGTGATGCGCAAGAGAAAAGTAATCCCCTACTCCCCTTTCTCCTACACCACTGACCCCGACGCCATAGCCATGTTTTCGGGGAGGGTAGAGAGAGGAAGGGAGGGATCCCTATTTGTACAGCAGCTAGTATGTGGGTTCATAGAAATACATATCCACATATACGCCTATGCTTGGTGGGGGTGAACGGGTGAGAGAAAGCGTCACATCACAGCATACGTATGACGGATTGGGAAATCCCAGTGGGAGTCCTGAATATGTTTGAACATGTCGTTTTACTGGAGAAGCTTAAAGAGTAAAGGTCTGCTTGCTTGCACCTCGTGACTCATTAGTAACCCTCACTTACAGCAACATGAGCTGGAAGCTCTTGCAAGACAGTAAAATTATTGATGGCAGTAAATTCTGGTGGCCAAGCACAGCGTCATGCAGTAAGGGTTCTCATTTATACAGGATGAGTACATGCTGTGAGAGAACTTCTAATAGATATGTTAACTTCGAAAAACTAGGCAGGTCAGGATAAACTTCTTTTCATGCTGATCTAAAAGAAAACTGGATGGTGCCGAATCACTGCAGGTATGCATGCTACACACCATAAGCTATCACTCGGCTTTTTACATTATTGCTTAATGTCCATCATGACGATATTTCTTGAGACAAATCAGCGTGCTGCCATGTTCCGTTTACGCTTATACAGCTGCTTTTAAACTAGAATCGTACACTCTAAATCGGCAATAAAGACGATATTCGCGGAATCAAGAACTTTATTTAAAAAAGCCACCACAAATCTCGACTGTGATCCACCAAAGATAAAAGTGATAGTAAGATTCCGACAAACCTAAGCCCAAAATTATCTTAAGCAGCCTGCGAAACTAGCTTTACAGGTCCGTCAGCTTACCTGACTCGATGTCCGTGAATGTATCGAGATTTTGGGAGGCAGTCAGCTTGGTTCCCTGAGAGGCCAGTCCAGGAGGTGACACTGTCGATGACTGGCTAGGTCCCTTGTCACCGGCCTTTTCCAACTTTAACAGTGTTTTGGAATCAGAGAGGGACAGAATGTGATTCATTGCGCATGGCATGAAACCGTAAGCAATGATATTTAAGGATGGGGAATAGACTAAGAAGAAGATAAGAAAAATAACAAAAGGAGGATGAAGAAGAACAGATAAGGACAGAAAAAACACGAAAATTGCCTGGGGTGAGGAGAATAATGGAGAAAGAAACAAAACAGGACGAGAAGAAAAAAACGTTGCTGCGACATACATGTATAGCGCTGTACTGGTGAGGCAGACTATGCGGGTCGTCAGCAGTGATGACTTTAACGATTAAAATGCGAAGCGCATAAAAAAATCGAACTATTCTCCCATCCTTCCAAAATGGAACAATACTTGCCCTTAGAACCATCAAAACACAAAAGACTGCCCAGTCAACAATCACAAGGAAACGACACGCTATACAGATTATTACGCTATACACACCTGTTATAAAACCTTTCTCTGCTACGTGAGACAACTCTGGCAGACGCTTAGAAACTGCCACACGCATCCCTACAAACACAGGCACGCGAACGTACGCACGCACGACCTCTCACAAACACAAACATCCATACACGCACCTGAAGACTCCTCGATACTGGGCCAGAAGCGCGTGTCTGGGGCTTCATGCTAGTGGCCGAGGTTCCGCATGAGACGGGCGACTTTTGGTCACCTGTTCCAGGTGACGCAGTTCTGAAACATAACCAGGCTCTGTGTATGGCGGAGCCTTGGACATGGATAACCGTTTGTACGCATGCAGTTGGCCTCAGCACTGCTCTCGCAGACCTGCCTGACTAGGCATCTTCCTATCACGACCCGTTGCAGCGGGTGGGACTACTGTCCCTTCGGACAGGTTCGCTTACAGGCTTAAGAAAAGCGTCCCAACTGCTAAATTATTTTTCACACGATGTTCCCGCAAAAGTACTGATTAAATTATCTGCAATGTGCTGTCATCGAAACTCAGGGCCTGCGTGGTCCAATGGTAAAAGTTATCCTGATTTCCTGGAACAGCCAGGACTCAAGCTACTTGAAAGTCTGTGGCAAAGAACCAGCTACCTGTGAAAAATAATTTCGCTTACTGGCGTGATTAGGGCAAAGAAAATCCCAACCTACAAACCTATACTTTATGTTTTTAAAACATAGAGACCATATATAGTAAAGCACATTCTGGTGCAGTACACTGTACATTATTAGTTTGTGCTAATATAAACATTCAATATTTCCTTTTTCTCTAATATCGTAAGTTTTGGGACAGTTTCCCGTTTTTCCACTATTCCCCTAACACCTCCACACCCAAGTTCTCACCCGACTTGCGTCGGAGCAGCCGGCCCCGGCAGGTTCTCTTACCTGTTGGGTGATGTGCTGTTTTCGCCAGGTGCGCTGGAACCGCCAGGGATCGGCTTGATATGCAGCACGGGCTGAGGCGAGTGTGACGCTTTCTGCTGGGCCTCTCTGGTGCTGCTGCGGCTGTCACTGAGGGTCAGGTCTGCAGCTCCGGCACACGGGGTCCTCGAACTATCTTGCCCAGCCTGTTGCAGGACGGAACTGGTGCTGTGGTCCACGGCGGAGGGGGTCGGGTTGCCGGAACGACTGCAGTGTGCGTGTGGGAAGGGATGAGGGGGAAGTATCGACCTCTAAACCCGCTATTTGTCTCCCAACGCTATAGAAAATCTGGCACAACACCTGCGCGGACTGGAAATGCTCAAAGATGTGGTCGATTCCCTGGTCTGAGCCCACTACAACCTCAACCCCCAAAACATTTACGAGTTTAAAACAAGCCAAGAAAAGCATGCAATGTGATTGAGATTGTAATTCGCCCAATACATTTTTTGAAACTTGTACCTTAAATTCTCTTTTGTTGAGTTTCTCGGTGCGACATTTGACAGCTCACCTGGTGGCCTGCTGATACACGCTGGCTGGGGTCAGGAAGCTGGTGTTGCTGCTGGACAGGGGGAGGTTGGGATGGCCCAAGAAAGTGGGCGACGGCAGTACCCTTCCCGCAGGCCTCCCCAGTCGCTTGGCCTCTAAAACAGAAGAAATATCCCAAACGTTAGCACCGGCGTTTGAATGCCGGGGTGTTGATCAGGGGTGGGCTTACATGCTTCTGGAACGAAACCACCCAGTGAGTCGGTGTAACGGTGGCTATGCAAGGCACCCAGGGTTGAATCGGCGGAGGAGTTGTAATGCGAGGTACCCAGTTACTGTCAGTGTTGTAAGGCGAGGTACCCAGTCTCTGTCAGTGTTGTAATGCGAGGTACCCAGTTACTGTCAGTGCTGTAATGCGAGGTACCCAGTTACTGTCAGTGCTGTAATACGAGGTACCCAGTTACTGTAAATGTTGTTATGCAAGGTAACCAGTGAGCCTAAGAGCGTGCTGTAATGCGTAGTGCCCAGTGACAATGTAAAACGGGTTACCCATGCAATGATGCGGTGTACGTGTTGTAACGCAGTATACCCGGTGAGTCAAGGCAAGTGTTGTAATGCCGAGCACCCAGTGAATCTGTGTGACTGTAATCTAGGGTTTACGCGTGCAGCTGGACTAAGGCGACCGAATCAGTGACAAGAAACTGGTCCAGTTAGCAAAAAGCATAATCTGAGTTGTATAAGATCTAATGTTTTTTATAGACACATATCTTCACTAAAATATTCCACAGAAAATATGTTTATTGGGAGTATATTTTCCATAGGCCTTAGAAAAAAACTACTCTATCTTTACTTGCCAATTAAATGGATGGCTTATAATTTATTTCGTGGAACTGCTTTCATGCCACTTGTAGAACTGTTTACGTGCTATTGGCAGTATAGGCTTACTACCGATCATGACCATCTTTCAGGAGTGCAGGATTGATAGCGAAACAAAAGGTGAGCCTAAATATTCATGGGTGACCGGGGGAAAAAGCCCAGAGCAAAGATTCAGCATGACTAATGCAGAACATCAAAGTCAACCTAACTACACTGTAAACAAGACACATTTTACACTGATCTAGAACGTTTTAGATGTGTTGGTGCTAAACCAGCTTAAAAAAGAAAAGTGTTCTGGTCTGTGTTCTCGAAAGTGTTCAAATCTGCGGAAAATCTAAAAGGTGTTCTGATGATGTTCCAAATGTATGCCAGCAGCAAGTGTTCAGTCAAGCAGGGGCATGCTGAGAACACTTAGAACACACGTAGCACATATCTTACATAATATTTACACAAGCAGCACATATTTGGCACCTGCTTTAACACTTTTTTTTACATGTAATTAGTGTTAAAACTATTTAGAATGTGTGCAGTTTCTACAAGACGGATGTAGAACCGTAAAATCAGCTGTGTGTTCATCATGACTAATGTATAAGAAGCAGCCTACCTGCTGCATCTTCCCAGCGCCGTATCTCCAGCATCCTTGCCTTCATCTTCCTCAGCAGCTCGACGGTGCCGAGGTAGTCATCCCCCACATGATCTCGGGGTGCCCAGTCCAGCACCTGTCAAGCAGCAGCAACAGCACACGGCTGTAAAGCCGAGCTGACACTGTCCACTAACCTTAACCCTAAGCTTATTCTAAATCGAGACCAGTAAGGAACAAGGCCAGTCGTTTATAACTACAATGGGGTTTAATTTTTCAAGAGCCGGTTCCGGTCCTACATGCAGGTAAAAACTAGCTAAATTATTTGTTCAAGAGAAGGTATGAGGAGGTGTGGAAGTGGGGTCTCCCGATCAAGGTAAGATGAGACCATTTTTGCCGAATATGGTTGAACAAGGTTCTTTTGAACTCTGCAGGAAGGCATTAGCCTCACAGCTATGACAGGAATCTCTCTGGGGAGTCCCTATTCCAGTACCCACCCTCAGTTGTTCGGCCGTCAACACCTTTAATCACATCCCCACCCCTCCTATCAACGCCACACGACAACCGTTTATGCTGATGCGTAGTTGAATACTTGTTCTGTAAATATTTGACAGCAATTGTAGGGACAGATGGCAAGTCATCCTCCCCCCCCCAAAAAAAATGATTAAAATCTCCGAAAGTTTACAGGAAATCTAAAGTGTCACAGGAACACGCTGGGTTCTACACTGTTATTTAGCAAAATCCAGATGCAATATGGCAGAAAAGGAAAATACATTACAGCAGGCTCCTTATTCCACGCTACGTGGATCTTTATCCAGCCATGCGTGTCGTACAGGAAGCGCGTCTCGTGTTTCTCTGCCAGGCGAACCTGCAGACGAAGACGAAATAGTGATTATAATGAAATCACTTGATTAGACCAAAGAGTTTAAAGTAACCATTGGAATCGGATGCTACGAATACCTCTGGACTGCGGGATATAATGAGATTTCGGTGCATCTTAAGTTATGAAGTCAGTTCGAATTCATCGGTCATCGCAGACGCAAAGGGGCTGAGGAATGGTATTCATCATTATACATAATTAATTGTATTTTATAATTAATTGTATTTATAGTTATATATAATTATAAGTGCGCCGATTAGGTAGCCGGCTTGATCTACTCCATTCTCCCCTCTCCCCAAAAAATCCAGTTATAAAGGATATAAAGATTCATTTAAAAATGTTCTGCTGTACCGGCTAATGTGCGTATATATGTCTTAGTGTTTCTTGGTTCTGTGTGTGTGAGAGAGAGAGAGAGAGAAGAAGAAGAAGTACAGAAGGACGGGGAGAGATTGCGGGATCAGTAAGTTGTGTGTTACTGTTAAAGCAATGTTGTTTCGGACCAGACTGAGTCCGATGCATTGTGACATGCTGGGCCGTACCTTAACTTACTGGACTCGACTTCTCCAGAATTACTGAACACACTTTGATGGTGATCTCGTAAATGTAGACTTAATTGAGCAATCGTCACCAAAACCTTTACTGCCTCAGGTCAATGGTTTCTGCACCAAAGGGTGACGACGCTATGAAATAAAGTGAATAACTAGAGAAATCTACCGAGGGAAAAGATTCTCATACTCTGACACGTTCGCTCAGTCTCAAACAGGCAAAACACTTCTTGCTCAAGAGCCCCCACCCTCGTAAAAGACACAACTGCAGTGAACTGTTATTCAACATATATTTCAAACACTAACTGGCTCGACAACATCAAATATATCTACAGATTATTTACAAAGAATCACCGTGCTCGTGTCTAGGGTAAGATGCTGCCTGATTACGTCATACCACGCCGTATCAGACAAAGAAGATAATCAAACTCCAGAGGGGAAATCAAACTGCAAAACGGCCTACGATCCTGCTCTCTACACACATACAGTAAGTGACCGACAACAGAGCTCCTACTCTCGTCACTACTGAAACAACCACTTCTGTAATACACAATTCCAGCGCTATTCAACGACCAACAACGAAGCTATGACACTTCCATGACTTCCCCAACCTCCTCTTGGCATAAGCCCGGCCTCTAGCTTAACGTCTCCTTCTCCAGCAGGATGAAACCACCTATCTTAAATCAACCCGAGTCCCAGACTCTAAGATAAGTTTATGGTAAGAGCAGTCCTTAACTTATAAGGTGCATCCAGCAGTCACTTACGTTCGTTGACGTGTCGGCGAAATACTTCCAGTGTATTTGGCGTGAGAACTGGAGAGCTACTCTTCAAACGGCTAAGATGGCGAGGGGCAGAGGTCCGTGGGTCTACACGTGTCAGGTTCTCTTGGTCTTCCTACTTCATCTCTCCTGTGTCTCTATCCGTGTCCGAAGCTTGATTCTCGCTGCATCTCTTTACCCAGCTTAAGTACTATATGCTCTCATGCCTTAGACTCGATTAAACCGGTACTGGCCGGCCTAGAGCAGCTACCCACATAGCGTCCACCTGCCCGGTGTCGAGAAAGGGACGGGAGAACAGGCTTACCTAGGAGTGACAGGTGACAACCTAGGAGTGACATGTGGCATGCATTACTCGATGAATAGAATCCCCTCTCCCCCCCCCCCCCAAAGACACCATGCTTTTCTTTTGTCTTCGGCAAAGAGTGAGTTGACTTTCGCTACTGTCTTCGTTGCCATTATCGTGATTGGCTCTCGATGGTCTCGTGGTTAAGACGTCCGCTTCCGAAGCGGGAGGTCAGTGAATCGCGTCCAGGCCAAGTCATACCTAAGAAAAATTGGCAGTCTAGTAGCTGCCCTGCCAGACGCCTGGCACTATAGGAAACAGTACTAGGACTAGCTGGCCCGATGTCAATATAATGTGACTGGGTTGGTCTGATACCAGTGTTGCGACAGCAGTCCCAGGTATGGCAGCACGTAAACTTTGTCTAAACAACACGGTCCTGACATGTACCTAGTTTGCGGCGGGACGTTAAGCAACAAACACCCGCCCACCCACCGCCATTGTCGTTGCCGTAATGTCTGCCGAAATTTGCACGCTTCCTTTATGTTCATGTCAATGATGTCCCGTTGCAAACTTTCATAACTCTGTGTTCGAAAGCAGGGAATGATAAAACTAAATTTTTATGAAGAAAAAAGATGGCTGCTGCTATGGCTGTTGTTGTTACCAACCACAGGGGACGCCAGACGTGAAATCACTCACTTCCTTGGTGGCCTTATCAATAATGACCCAGTTCCACTCCTGCAGCCTCGCCGAGTCGAAGTACACGTTAGCACTCCACATGCCGGAGCGGCGAGGAAACTCCGTGGCGACCACAGCCTGCTGGGGGTCCCAGCACCCCAGCGTGGGGCACGACCCGACCACGGCCACCACGTCTCGCCGTCTTGTCTTCCGCTCCGTCGTCAGCAGGGCGCTGCCCATGGTTTGCCGAAACACCTGCCGCACGTTCAATAAAAAATATTAAAATAATTATGCCCCTCCTCCCGGTCAAGTGCGTTATAAATATCTATAACTGGAGGCCACGAACAACGAACGGTCCCTACTCGACAAGGTAGCAAGTTTAGATAATTAGATTGACATTTAGATCGTCCGGGAGTCGATTTTAGGTATTGACAAATATACTTTTAGTAACTGGTTGATCCCTTCAAATTCTGTGCGCAAGAGTTGCACCTGAGGAATTAGGGGCTAGATGTTGGGTTAGGTTTAAATTTTGAAAGGGGGAGGGGAGAGGGTCGTGGAAGCAGCCGTAACAATACCAGAAACTTGAGTTGCAATTTTTGAAATTAAACAAAAGTCACCTGAGGACATTTCCACGCTACCTAGTCATGAGGATTTGCACCCAGATCTAAGCAAGTTTCACAGACGAAGGAAACGCAGGTGGGCTAGGTAGCCTCATCCGACCTCTGGGGTCAAAAGGTGAGTTTTATGTGTAGGTGGCAACGTTACAGACATCAGAGACTTGATCGAAGGAGACCAGTTAAGTGCCTCCTAATGGCCACCATGCACTAGCGTAGATACGGGAAACTAATCCAGTCTACAGAGGACGAAGACAAAGTCAACGTTTCGGGGCCTCAATATCCACACACTATAGTCCAGCAGCAGTATCTGCACGCGATGCGGCTGTCGCATGACGTCATTCAGACGGGCGGCTTGTGTGCGAGGTTCTCTGCATCTCTTGCGCCGAGTGCTCACGCGCGTGTCGTTGTCTGTATCTAGGATGGAGATGTCTTATTTCGAGGACGATCTCGAGTCATTAAGGTTCAGCCGCTGTCTGCAACAAGTGCTGCAAGTGTGCGACGTCATATCTGGCGTGAGCAGCTGGAACTGAAGCAGCGGGGTTCCCCACGACCACCCGGAAGATATTCTCGATCCTACCCAGCTGACGCTAGTGGGTGATGGCTTAACCTGAACATGCGCGTCATCGCAGACAGAAACTGACATCTTAAGTTTTAAAAAAAACAACAAAATCAGATTTTACGAAAATTACGAGTGGTTTCATCTTGGATGACGGACACTTTTTTTCGGGTATTGTTTCTTCCTTGACTTCAGATCTGTGCATTGTGGGAAGGGTACAATGTAGAGGTGACAGGCACTTATTTATCTCACCACCCCTACCCTGTCCCTCTTTGTTTCTGCCTTAATCGTCTCCTGTCACCCTGTTTTGGCTCCCTGCCAGGATGGTTCGCGCAAAAAGCAAAACGGTGATACATGTAGTACAATCATTAACCTCTGCAATTCCATCGCTTTCATTAAAAAAACTGGAGGACATACGAAAAAAATGCGGATAAGTCTACTGCGA
This sequence comes from Lanistes nyassanus, assembly GCA_004794575.1. Taxonomy (NCBI): domain Eukaryota; kingdom Metazoa; phylum Mollusca; class Gastropoda; order Architaenioglossa; family Ampullariidae; genus Lanistes; species Lanistes nyassanus. The sequence goes on along the minus strand of SMGT01001676.1, from coordinate 127,922 downwards.
TGATCACATCATTCCAGTCGACGCTGTGCTGTCAGTCAATAAGTCCTCCTCTTCGAACACTCTCTCTCTCTCTCTCGCTTACGCACTCAGCCAGCAGCCCCCCCTCTCCCAGCCCCAACACCCGCAGCCTTTTCTCCAAGTACTGGTGACTAGTTCCACTAATTAAGCCATTTTCTCCAGCCATCCCCGGTTCGTCCTCCTACTCCGTGGTCCACCCATCCCCTCCGCCTTTCGCTCCTCGGCACGAAGACCGTCTGCGCCTGGAGGCTCGTGTTTCTGACTCTAAGGCCACGACGCCATCTTGGCCACAGAATAATTAGGTCTCCGCTAGCACCACCTACAGAGTTTGCAAGTGGATCTGCAACTGATGGTGGTACCTGCGAAGTCTGCGTTGCAGCTGCAGACTATTTTCCGGTCGACCTCCCCCCCCCCCCCCGCTTTGAAGTCGAGTTTGTGGTCCAGAATTAACGTGTTCGGGCCACTCCGCGCGCGCGCGTGTGTGTAAGAGAGCGACAGAGGGATGCATACTTTTCTTCTGTCTATGTTGCTATGTTGTGTAGAACAAGCGAGTGTATTAATTAAGGTATGCTTACGCTGGTTATGCCTGTGCCCATTATTTCCTTGAAGCGGAGTAATAAATAGCCTTTCTTTGTTTCTTTCTTTCTTTGAGCGAAAATGTGCATTCCCCCCCCCCCCAAAAGGAAACGCGAGTGTTTCTCAAGGCCTACTCCACAGCAAAAAGTAAAGGAACGCCACAACTAGCCCCTCACCTCCACATCCGGCTCGCCGAAGATGGTGTGCAGCGTGCCGCTGAAGCAGGAGATCTGGCGGAATCGCTTGTCGCCGTTCTCGAAGCCCTTGAGGTGGCCGTCCAGGCTCATGTTGCACCACGCCCAGTGGAAGGACGACTCTGTGGGCAGGCGCACTGTGGCCTGCCACACGTTCCACTCGCCCGCGACATGTCCGCACTCGATTGCGCGCGCTGGGTTCCACTCCCCCAGCTCCGGGATGGAGCCCAGAAGCCAAACCTGGGACGACACGAACAGAGAATCTAATGCTTGCCTCACACAATGCGACTGCGTCGAATGCGAGCCGCTGAAAACAAACCTTTCTATATAGCCCGCATGTTTTGATCTCTGACTTTATTGTGACCTTTGTGATGACAGCGAAGGGCAAACACGATCTTCTCAAAATTGTTCCAATTTTTTATAACTTGGAAGGAGCTGGCGTTTTAAAAACTCCCTTTGGATTTTATACCAGTCTGTAATCCTTATCTGGCTGGTTGATCAATGTATGCTTCTTAGAAGAAAACACGCCATAGCTGTTCACCCCAATGAAAGATTGTTTTAGGGTCAGCTTCAGCTGCAATCAGGGTCAGCTTCACCTGGTATAAAAAGTATCCCTTTGGATCTGGCCAATCAGGTCCCACCACGAGATCGCCTTCTTTGCTGACCCGACGTTGCTGGGCCCACTGGCGTGTGCATGTGCGCCTGCGTAGAGGGGATCTACAATACTGTTGTGTTTCATGACAACTTATCTCACTAACAGTATATACAGTATATAATAGCCTCCAAGAAGTGTCAACGTGGATTCGAACTTTAAGCATCGCCCTCCTCCCACCGCTAATTCCGCCCCGAGAAAATGAAACGCTTTCTTTTCTCTTCGCTTTTCCGAGATTTGTCGCTTCCTCCATCCTTTCACCATCTCCAATGTGTTTTCATCATATAGCCTCCAACAGCACTGCCCTCCCATTCGGAGTCAAACAGGCGTGCACTGCGCAGACAGTACAACTTCGACGACTTACTATCCCGTTACAGTTGCCGACACAACACACAGCGAAACTCCCCTCAAAACCGACCCAGAGGTTTCCCGTGATCGATTTTTATCTGAGGATACTGCAGTCAAAAACCAGCCTACATGAAAGATGATGCACCTCGCCGAAAGAGGGAAGCAGCTCGCGCGCACACACACACACACATACACAAGTAAACGAAAGTTAAACGTTAAGATCAATGACTTACATAATGCATAGACATTTTTCTATGGATACGCCAAACGTCATAAGTAGAGGTGGCGGTACGTAACAGAACAATGGTAAACACAGGTACGGTCTTAAAACAGTACGGTATACCTGTACGGATCTTTGTACTGCTATATACCGCAAGGACATAATCAGTTCATAATAAATAATCTTTATTATTCAAATACAGCTAGTACTCGGAAACAGTGATTACAACTATACGAGAGATTATCCCTTACAGCAAATACAGATACAATTAATTCAAACGCATTTGTAATCATAAAAATTAGCGGAAAGGCGCCCGACTGCCGTAACAGTTGTTCTTAATACTTCCGACCTAAACCAGAGCATCGAACGTTCCACCAAAAACTACTTGCGGTGATTTCAAGTTGTCGGAAAACTTCCTGACAACATGCTGTTGATTGCAGGTGAAGCTGACCCTAAAACAATCTTTTATTGGGGTGAACGGCTACGGTGTGTTTTCTCCTAAGAAGCATACGTTGATCAACCAGCCAGATAAGGATTACAGACTGGTATAAAATATTAACCGTTACTGCAAACATTATGAACTGATGGGGGCAGTCCACCAAGTTAGAGGGGAAAAAAACCCAAAAGAATGCATATCAAAACCCAGTCACTAACATACATGAGTAAATAGTTATGAAAACAGAAAATAATGTGACACTGCTGAGACGTTCTAAGTCTAACTCCTGGGGAAAAGGGTCGATACTCGCAACATATTAAATATCAAAGGGTTTCAGCTTTTTTTTTAAAGCTCACCATTAAACTCAGCCGGGTGACAAACTATAAGACGCGTCGGCTGCTGTTTTAGTTTGTTTTTTTTTTGGGGGGGGGAATAAAGTCTCTTTCTCGTTTCCGAGATTCTTATGCCACGGACGACGGGTATAATAACTGACGATCAGGATTTCTTTAATCTGTTATTGTCTCCCATGTAGGGCCTATATGTGTTGTAAATTTTGTTGCGTCGTTTTCAATTCTACATGCCCCGCCGGGACTGAAAATAAACCTTGGCTTGCCTTGATTTCGAAATAGTGGAAAACAATCGAGAAACTTCTCGTTTATGGAAATCTTTTGGGTTATTAAAAAAACACCAAGAGTGACTTCAATATAGAAGAAAAAGTTGCTGTTTGTCGTATATGCAGAACTGTCATCAAGTTAGCAGGTGACATAACCGATACGGCTACATATATCAGACGACACCATCCGACACTGTTGGGTTCCACTTGTGAAGACTTGCACACAATATTTATTTCCTTATTCGGTGTTAACTTTGGTTTCCGCTCCTCTCTCTCTCTCTCTCTCTCACGCACGCACCCACACACACATTTGCACATACACAAGCACAAGCACAACCGCAAACACACGCACATGCGCGCAACGTTAAATATGCAGTCAACGAAGTTTTTGCTTCGAATAAACGTTGCTTGGCTATACGGCCGGTACACTGGTATAAAATACCAGTACGCCAGGAAAATACCATTCTCCGTACGGGTACGGATTCGGTAATGGTACCCACCTCTAGTAAAAACCTGTAATTCGGTCTGCCACGTTCTCAATCAAACCACTAGTGAGAACCGCGTACACTTTGCAGCCAAAGTGTACTTCGACAGTGCCTGTAATATCGTCGCATAGACGATACTCACTCACGGGGTCATTTTTATTAGTGGGAATATCTGTCAAACTTTAGCAATCAACGCTCTGCGTTTCACAGCATGTGAGCCCGCCTGCCTTGTGGCAATGTTAGGGTACAGTTAGCGAGCATGCCGCTATGTCCAGCAGATCTCATTCTGTCGTATAGTTACCCTTCGAATGACGATTTTCGAAAACAAAAGATTGCCTGTAAGTGATGATAAAGTAACCTAGAATGATCGTAAAGGCTCCGACAACACGTGTTGCGATCTTTCTTGGACCAGGAATTATAAATAATAAAGTACGCCCAAGTCATGCTTCCAGTTTATAACATCCCACTAACACAATGCGCATTGAAAACACATGCCGTCGCCATGTGGGAAAGGCTTAGCACCCGTGGAGGTCACATGCGTTGTGGAAAACTGGTCTGGCATCGCCGCTTGTCACTGAATCAAGCGCCCGATTAAGAGCATTTGATGTGGAGCTGATGGAACCTATAAACTTGGTTCACTTCCATGATTGCTGTTCTGGACTTGACGCAAAGCTAGTGATACGATTAGATCTATATTCTGTTGTCTTGCGCTAGGCATGCACACTGTTCAAAAGATTTCACTCTACTGAAGGTCACATGTATTTGGTCAAAGCTGCCGATACAAACTCACATTCCCAACATGTAAAAATGTGCGTTTTGTGGTTGCTATAACTACGAGACAACATATACTATAATTCACAAATTATATGCAAAATTATGTACATGGTTAGGCCTACCCTGTCCAGAGGATTCGCTTTCGGGGCATGTACTCGAAAGATGATGTTGACTTCGTACCGTGTTTGCGGAGGTATCATGTCAGCTTCTAGATCGGACCTGGACAAATCTTCATTGCTTGTCGCCTTCCCTTTAAGGTTTTGCTAAAATTTGTAATTCGATAACCGCAGCTCTTTTGATCGTCTGCTCTGTTTTCGCTTCTAATCTGAACTCGAACAGCTTAATTGGTCTCTTAGCGCTGTCTTCCAGATCTGCCTCTGCGCATGTCAGGCTGACAAAGTTTTTCTATACAACGAATGTTGCCATTGAAGCTGACGTCATTTTTCAAAGTGATGACGCTGATCACTGCTGATTGGCGGGAAGCGCGTCTTAACCGGGGAGGGGCGTAGGTCATAGAAGTCCCTCCCAACTTTCTCTCTCGCTTCGCACAAGCCAGCATGCAAGCACTCACGTCGCACGCACGAGATAGGTCATAGTGTGTGGTTCTCGTTCATTTTTTCCTCGACTGCACCCTTTCTCTCCGTAGCCTTTTATCTTTTGTTTGGTTCAGTCTGTTTTGTTGTTGTTGTTGTTGTTGTTGTTGTTGCGGCTGTTTCTGGTGGCTGTGGTGCTGCTACGGATATTGCTGCGAGCCTCGCACAGTGAAATGAAGTTGATGAAATATAGTTATAGCCAATGAAGAACAAATATGTCTCCAAGACGATTTCATCCACTCTCCGCCACAAGATATTCTCCACAACATGCCTAGCTTCCAGAGGGTCAGAAATCAACATGTAGGTAAACCGATCCTTTTTTTTTTTAGCAAAGAATATGTTCATAGAAGGCAAAATCTTTCCATCCTCTCGACTACATAAGTTTGCTCGACTTTGTTCAGCTTTTAGTTGTCAGTAGAGGGAAGGAGGGTGAGGCTGTGATGGTGGTATGATAAATGCTTTGTCGGCTTTCAGCCTTGTGACCGACTAACTACTACTGCATCTGCAACTGAATGCTAAAGTCGGGCACACACAATCCGACTAGGTCATAGTAGTAAGGATCTAGGTCGTACAATAGTAAAGACTTAACCCAACCAGCTGCAACACAAATACAAAATTTTGTCGTAACTAGAAAGGCCATTAGTGAAAAACACAGATTTTCCCTAAAGCCATGTTGAGATCAAGTCTCTGGGGGCAAAAATCATCAAACTACAAATCGGATTAAATATTTCGTGCAGGCTGTGGACTTTGTCTTCTTTCCAAAGTGTGATGCTGTCTTAACAGACACGACGCGAGATACAGAAGCCAAATTAAAGTTCTGGAGCTCAGCTGCGAATGGCTACCAGTTGGGCATTGTCCTCGCCGGAGTACAGCGGCACTACGCACACCACATGAGCGCTGTCATTAGCGCAGCTGTCGGGGTCTACAAGTGTGTCTCAAGATCCAGAGAAACAGTGAAAGCGATGCAGTACTATACGTAATCTTTGTAACTGCATGCAGCTGAGAAGACTATGCTTTCTCGTCTTATTGTACGTCAAGTGTTGAAACTGGCATGGCTTCTCAGCTGCTCACCCGACCGCTCGCAAAATCCTTTTCTTAAACGCTTGAGACTAGACAAGAAAATAGTTTCTGAATTTCAGCAGATATTACCCTTCCACTTACGAGTAACAAGCTTTTGATCATTAAAAATGCACTGAAAGAGGTCAACGCGATTACGTCACTCTAATGCCAGATATTAATTACAACCAAAAGGATAGCTTGGACTCAGCTGAACCACATATTCTAATGGAGTAAACTGAATTAGTTTTTACCTCAAGAATAAATATTTGAAAGGTTTACACCTGTGAAACGATCGAAAGTGAGGTTTTTCTGCAAAGATTTGGGGAGACAGTGTCTGGTAATAAGTGATTCTGTTTGCGAAACCAAGGCATGGAACAAGAGGCATTCCCATCAAAGGCTCTTCTTTATGGGCTGTGCTTAATCACAGACAATACTCGACAAATTCGCTGCAGGAATGGTTTGTGACAATTGCTTAAGTCAGGATCTGAACAAATTTGTTGAAGAATTTTGTTGGTGCCAACAGGTTCCTAAAGAAATTTGTCGAGTATAGTGTCTGTAATTAGACGCTGGCTTTAAAGGGTTCACCACAGTGCAAAAGTCTTTTTCTCTCGAATGTTGCAAGGGATGTGAAGTTCTTTTGTGATTTCCTACATATGGGCTAACAATTTATACATTTCGATCCCCTGGTGACCTTGGCCAATCTTTAAATGTGAACCATAATCAACCATTTTCTAAACTAACTGGGTATAGTTTTAAATACAAGATTTCCCAAAATATTTGCTCATTTGCCAAAACAAAAGTAAAAGTACCAGAGCAAATTCATACCCCACCCCATAATCTCCATCACTCACTCCACCGAACACCTCCAAAATGACTACACGAATACTTCTAGATCATTAAAACATTTCAGTTCCTTTTTTTCCATCAAATAACCCACTTTTGTTTGAAACACAAGCCATCGAATATCGGCATTCAAACCAGGGCACAGAAAAATCACAACTGTGGCATCACTGTAGAACACGAGTAGGATATATGCTTCTAAGTCTCCTATGTGGAACACGAGTAGGATATATGCTTCTAGGTCTCCTATGTAAAACACGAGTAGGATATATGCCTCTAGGTCTCCTATGTAGAACACGAGTAGGATATATGCATCTAGGTCTCCTATGTAAAACACGAGTAGGATATATGCTTCTAGGTCTCCTATGTAGAACACGAGTAGGATATATGCTTCTAGGTCTCCTATGTAGAACACGAGTAGGATATATGCTTCTAGGTCTCCTATGTAAAACACGAGTAGGATATATGCTTCTAGGTCTCCTATGGTTAGTTCCTCTCAGTCCTCTGACAACGTAAACGTATCCGGGTACAGTGACATATATATCACTTGTTGGACCTCTAGTTCTGTCTCCGGAAATCGAAATTTTTAATGAGCCAGGCCCAGTCCTCCCCCATCCCCACCCCCACCAAGGCCTCTACTGGAGACTTCAATCATATATCTTTCTGGTCTGTATCATTTGTCTCCCTTCGATCGCTCCACATGACAGATACCCCCCGCCCTCCTTTGGTCTTTGATTTAAAAAAAAGCCGGTTATAACTAAAGCGGGACGTATATGTTAACTGCTAATTTTCTTAATGACATTATGTTTGGGGAACACGAGTCGATCGTATGAAGAGTGGGATATTTTCAACTGTCTTCCACCCCCGGTTAATTCGTATAGTCAACACATAACATCTGACAAAATCGAACGGAGCGTTTTATGGGGCCAGGTTAGCTCAGTTGGTAAAGCTGCGGACTAGCAGATGGAATCCTGGTGTGGCCAAGGATTATTTTCTGGAGTTAAATATTGTGCAAACTCCATTCGGCCATCTCCCCGCACATTAAACTGCCTGCCCGCACTGACCATCTTACTGCAGCTATCAGTCTGGTGGTTCTTTCAGTGCATAGTGTAGCAATAGGACCCCATCCCCCATAGTGCGAAATCACCGCGAGGTGGAAGCACTGTCCCTCTAAACAACCACCACCGCAACCGGAGCGTTTACGTGCGTAACTTAGGTTTGTTTAGAGTGAGGCGAACTTGATACAAGAGATTAATAATAAGGGGTTGTTTTCCTAACATTTGAGCTCAAGCCATGACCTCTGTATAGATACCTTGGAAAGCTCCTTTTGACAAATTAAACCTGACAGCGCGGTGCCAGTACTGAGCAGGAGCGGTACAGGAATAACGTGTGAGACTGAGTGATTTACATGTGTTCGTGGGTGCTGTTGCAAGTACGTGCGCACGAAATTGTTATCACAATGACCTGTTGCTACAGAAACTATACCTCGATGGCGTGTGCACCTCTGGCGATTGCTCAAGGCTGAATTGCTTTTAACAACCTGCAGCTTGGGGGCGGGGCGCGCGCGAGAAAGAAGGTGGATGGCTATATTATAGTATATACCTATAATACCTTACAGAATAAGAAAACTGCTGTACAGCAAATCGAATTTATTTCCACAGATTTAAATTTATTATAAAATATTTTTGTATCATTTTTCCAACCCATGCTTCATTAAAAAAAATAATGAAGACCAATTAGTAGGTATGTGCTGCATTTTCTCCCCTAATTCGTCTTCTCAAATCAAACTTGCTTGTATGTGGTGGAAGAAAATGAATAGTAAAACTGCTTTACAGCTAATCAAAAATAAAATATACAGATCTCGTTGACGTGCGGCACCCATAAGTGCATGCGTGGGATCTTGGCTATATGCAATTTTAAGCACCCTGCATGCCATGTCAGTCTGCCTGATGATCTCTGATTATACACATGCATCTGTCATATGTAAGGAATCGGTTTATTTGCTGATCGAGCTCTGTGCTGACAAAATCAGTCCGTACATTCGATCCTCAGCAGATACACCCCTCTTCTCGATCCGGCTCAACACCCCATGAGGCCCTCGATCATTTCATACAGCAAGGAAACCCTAAATGATTAATAGTAAATTTTAAAAAAATAATTATACCTCTTTTATTATACATTCATGCACACATCAAAGCTCCATAACCGTATATGTTGAACACATAATTTTGCAGAATTAACAATTATAACCCACATTACCCATCATTCCCATTTCTACACAAGCAATTACACAAATTAAGCTCCCCCCCCCCCCCCCACACAAACACACCCGTCAGCCATGCACTCACTGCACCCACGCACGCACACACACAGCTTTGTCGACAGTGCCTGTACGTGCTGATTAGAACCATAGACTGATCTGACCGACTTTTCAAAGGTGACAGCCCAGCTATAGTATCGATCGACACAGCACACGCCGATCTGTGTCAGTGTGTGCATGTATATATGGCAATCGTTACGTCTACTCTGTTTCGTTATGAAATGCTTGGACTCTACCATCCTCCTACCCATTCCCTACCGCTTTCCACCCCAGTGCACCCACATAAACACAAAACAATAGGCGAATGCGCGCACACACACGCGGTTAGTGTGTCATGATATAGACTATATAGTAAACATTTCGATGACACATATGGCGATATGCTGTGTGACGCGCGCTCCCTCACACAGGTACCTCTTGGAAAGGTCACTTTAGCAGAAATGAACTAGGCTCATTCTTACTCGTTTGTCTTCATCTTTATGTTATTGCAACTAGCAATCAAAGAAGCTGGCTACTTTTTTGTCGATAGTGGACTAGTTCTTTTCTCAGCCGAGGTCTGCCGAGCGAGGCCATTCATGTTTACATGTGACGTCAAATTATAGTGCTAAACAGCGGAGTGATTTTCTTTAGCATCAAATAAGTCGCAGGTTTTTAATCTATATGTAATCGTCAGACATTATATTTCGCGATTTAAGTTAGTTTGAGGCTGTGTGTATTTTTTGTGAAATATGACTGCAACAGATCTATTTTTATCAAAGAACTTTTTTACCAATGCGATGGAAGACTGGCTCGTCATGTGTTGCACCGCATGGAGGATCAAATGATGAAGCAGACGGCAGAAAGATGCTGCAGAAAGGATTGGGGCTGTTTTTATCAGTGATCGTGCATGCTGGTTTCATCCTTTTGAAAGGTAAGCTGTTCGAACGTTGATAATTCTTGACAAGTTAAAGATCTGTAATCCGTTTCGATGTCTTCGATTTTTTCCCTTCCCCTTTTCACTTCTTACAGGAATGCTGCAGAATGGATGCTGTATTGCTTCCACAGTGCCGCGTCTGCAACAAACACTGCAGATCGATGAAACATTTGATGTAAGAACTGTATCTAGACCATCCGGTTCAAATGTGGACATTGACAGTGGGGACGACAAATTTACCAGGCAGTTTTTTAAACCCCCAAACAGTACGAGGGCAGACGTCATCAAAGCACTGTTTGATGCCAAATCAAGAAAGCGATGGAAAAGGCATGTAGTATCAGCCCCTACTGACGATCGTGAGGACAGCCAGAGTCAGTCGTCCTTTTCTAAATATGGAGTCGTTGTTGTAAGTATTGTCAGATCTAAAGTCTTTGATTTTGACTTTTGTTTCAGTTGAGTTTGATTTTCAGTTTTCAGTTGAGTTTCAGTTGAGTTTGCAGAACAGATGAAAGCACATACATACACTCTGTGTTTATTGTAACAATATTATATATTTTGTCCGTTACTCAGTTACACTAAATATATGCTTACTGCAAACTTTATGTCATTATTTGTTTGATGAAGATGAGACATGTATATGATATAATAAGAGACAAAATAATGTGCGTTTTCCTGAATACCATTAAACTAAACTGCAAACATTAAGAATGTTGTTTTAGGATTTTCATGGATGGTTATATTTGCAGCACTATATTTTATAAAAGGTGCATTATGAAACTTATGTTTCAGGGCTTTTGAAAACATGCGTATGCATACACATCAAGTGTTATGGTATTACCTAACTGTTATACTTGTTCACAATAAAGTCGCTGCTACTGCATAGGGCCGATCTGGTGTGGGAAATATAAAAAGTACAATTTGTGCAGTGCGGTATGTAGGGTGGGAAACTTTCATTTTTGCTTTTCAGCTGATGAATTGTATGCTCAGTTCAATAATAGCCTCATTCTTATCTTACTTGTTTGTGTCTTCTTCTTCAAGCCATTGCAATTATTTAATATAACTGTGTTCTTGAATATAATTTCTTTCTTTGCTGCTTACATCTTTAGATGGGGGTTGTGAATATGTTCTATTTAATGCTGTATGGTACAGTTTTAGAAGTCATTTGCTATAGTGAAACAAGTATTTCACATGTATGATTTATATTCCATTACAATTACATAACTATAGTGAAAAGTACACAGAGCTGTTTATGCATATGATTTTTTGCCATATTTTGTACTCAGGTTTTGCCAAAGTACAAATAAGACAGCATACTTGTAAAAAAATATGACCAAAAAAACAATCAAGAAAAGATGATAGAAAGACAGGGAAAAATCAACTTTTTAAGTACAAATTCTGCTTCTGGTGCAAGCATAAATTTGAAAGTTACCATTACACTTTTTTTCTTGCAATCATAGGTAAAAGAAATAATGCATGGATATAATAATACTTGAATATTATTTTACATCCTTCTTTCTAAAAATGTCATTAACAAGAATATTACAATTACAACAAATTTTTTTAAATGGTAAACAGGTCTGAGGAAATTATAGTAACCCTATATTTGTATATAAGGCTGGTTACAGTTGATAATTGCGGCATTTGTATTGTAAAATACAAATGTTACTTTAAAGCATTATGTGAGCAAGAGTGGTGCAGGGTGGCAGAAAAATGCATGGATGTTGGGTTGCCTTTACCTATGGACAAACCTTCCCTTTTACATCCAACACCCCTCTCCCTTTCCCAACATATGCACTATTTTCTTAGAACTTGTGCTGTCTTTTAAACAGATGCTTGGAGAAGCAGTGCGAAGCCCGAATAGAAGCATTGACAGTATTCTCAAGGAGCTGAAAAATGCATTTGCCCATGTCCTCAACTGGTCTGTATCAGATATCCGAGTGGAGAAAATAAATGTAAGTGTGGGATGCAAGATATTCACCATGTAGGATTTTCTCTGGCTTTTTTTTGACTCCTCAAACTAGTCATGATTCATAATGCACTGGTCTTTTGTTATTTCTGTTCATTTTTGTGTGTTCTGCTTTTTACAACATAGCATTGCAAGTCACAGGTAAACTTGCAGAACCCAGAAATATCCATTCATTGTTTTAAAAAAAAGTATTTCATCAGCACATGCTTTATGCATTTTTTTCTGTTTTCTTTGTGATATCTCTCTCTATATATATTTTTTTCTCTGTATATTTGTCTATCCATCTATTCATCCATCTCTTCTTTCTCACTGTCCTGATGTGCACCCACTTTGCGGTGGAGTGTTGGAACCAATAACCAACAAACTCTTCTCTGTGTGTGTGTGTGATGGAAGTGTGTTTGTCTTTAAAAGCATATATGATGTTTCTGTAATTTTCTTCATCTTTCCTCCATTTGGATGTGCATTTATTTTCCACACCATTTCTTTCAGTAGTTTTTATTTTAAATTTCATTTTGTGACTTAATTTTTTATGATCATAGAGAAGATTTTTGGGTATTTGCAGTAGCTGTTACTGTTATCAGAATATTTTAAAATCAAAATAAAGTATGGAATATAATTTCTTTCTTTGTTGCCGACATCTTTATTCCTTTCAATCTTTATTTCCTTTGCTGAATCACAGGACATAAACCATTTTTAGTATAGGGACAAATGTCCTTTGGTATTTACTCATAACTAAATATATCCTTTTTGTTTGCAGTTTGGTGGAAACATTATAGAGCTGACCTTCTTTCAGAGTGGTAGATTTGGAAATACAGATATCAAGTGGAGAGTTCCTGCTGAAAATATACTTAGCTTCCCTGGCCTTTTACAAAAACTTCAAAACTATTTGCCAGGCCTAAGTATACAACATGTCATGCACGATGTAAGTTCATTGTATGTAAATGTTGGATGAGTAGATATCCTTTTAGATTTGAAATTACTGGAGAATATTGATATAAAATATTTTGAAGCAAGGTGATAACCTAAAAGTTGTGATGTAAAATGTATTTGTTATACATGTTCTGTGACCATCCTTGAATGAAAGGAGAGGAAAAGTCCAGAGTTTGTGTGCTGCAACTAGCAACATCTGAGCATTTTAGAGCCAAAATACGTTTTGAAAGAGCAGTCAGTTTTGAGCATGTTTCAGTCCAGATGCATTTGCTTAGTGATTTTGCATTAAAGGGAGGAGAGGGGTGTGGGGTGGAGAGTAAGAACCAGTGTAGACATGACACTTGGCATTTTGACAGAACCAATTGATGGCTTAAATAAACTAGTGTTAAAAAAATCTTGTCACTTAAATACTTTTCTGAGGTTGGTTTTTTGGTGGGGGATTAACCATGTTTTGCTACAATAACTCCTTAACAGTGGAGACAAAGCAGTCTTTCCAAAGTGAAATGTTGATCTCTGCTAGAATGGATCATATCAAAGTCATGCAAGGTTTAAAGGTGAAGGTGGAAAAGGATTCCTGGATAAAGTGACATAGTCTGATGAATGTAGCTGCTTTAACAATGTGGACTTTCAGTAAATCTCAATTAAACATTATAAACACATACCTACGTGTAATTGCTTCGTCCTGTTGCAGGTCTGTGTTGTAATCTGAACTTGCTTATGCTGGGGTTTATACATTATGTTATTGCAGGTCAGACAATTTGATGGTTTGAATTATAACTTATTTGGCCATTTGTTGTCTGTACATGATTTGCCTTCTGAAGCCATAGCTTACTGTTGCAGCTTTTGTGCAAAACAGTATTGAGTGAAGCTACTTAAGTTTTGTCCCTTTTTGAATTGTATCAGTTTAAAACATGTGGCAGCTGAATGATCACATTAACATGAGTTTTATCATTTTGCAGCATGGCATCATTTTGGCAGTATACGATTCGCCATTCTGGATGCAGCCTTTTTTCCCGTATGTTGTGGCAGGAGGCTGCATTTTCATTGTCTTCATTTTTGGCATCATGGTAACTTTTGACATCTTTATTTCACATTTGTTTCTAAACCCTTTCTTTAGTATTAACTCTCTCACATGGCATAGATTTATGCATGATGTCGACGGCGCACAGATCTTGGCATGTTAAAAAAAAATACTGCTAATAAGACATTTGCATTAGTATGTTTTACTTTTTTGGAGAAGATCAATTCTTGGACTTTAAAATTCTGAAAGGTTTTATTGAAAAAGTTCTAATATTAGTGTCAAATGTTGTTACTGTATAAATGAAATTTTTTAAAAAGTCTAATAAATTCTGAGTGTCACAGCTTGCCCACATTCGATTTTCTGAACTGTGTATTCATTTTCTGACCTGGAATAAAATCCAAGATTTAGTATTTTCTCTGTTCTTTTGGCTTAAGTTATAATTTAACTTTTTCAGCCAAGCTTGATTTGCTTTAAAATTTCTCTTCTATCAGACAGCCATTTCTTGTGAGTTACATAACTGTCTTGGTAAGCAGGTGTCCAACGAAAACTATTGGCAAGCTGAATCTAAACAGTGCAAGGGGTACAACTGATGTTATAGCTTTCCAATGATACCAGGATTAGTTCCCTTACACTGTTCAGTGCATCTGCAGGATTTTTTTTTTTTTTTTTTTTTGTTCGCTTGTTTTGAAAACTGTTGTGACAGTGACATACATTTCAAGATTTTGTGAAGGGTATTTGGACCATCATGACTGACATTTTGTCATGAGTGCAAAGAGTTAAAATGTCTAGAACAGCATTCAAAAATATATTAAGCATGGTTTTCCAGAAAAGAATACATGTAGTCGTCATTCAGTTTTTATAACCTTGATTATGGCTGATTCTGAACTCCCTCTTTAATGGGTGTCTAAACACCACTCTGTGCTAATGCAAATTAAAAATACAATGAAAACTTCAAGCAGTAAATATTTTTCAGAAAAATGTTCTAGGAATTCATGTTTGGTTTGATGGTAATTTTTATTTTTTAATCTTGATCCTGAACTCCATTTTTAGTGACATCTAAAATAGCTAACATTGTTTATGATATGGTGCTAACATTGTTTATCAAGAGCTGGAACTTTAACATCATTGTAGCTTTCCTTGAGAAAAACGAACAAGATGTTTTCTTTCAGTGAAATAAACATACACTACCAGATTATTTGGAATGATACTCTTTACAAGAAACAAGCTTTTTCTTATTTGTTGAAAGTAATTGCCCTGTAAAGTGGGAAGTAACTGACAGCTTACTGAAACAACAAATGTACACCAAAGCAAATAAGATACTATTATAATAGTGCTACTTGGTCACGCTCTACCAGTCTCATATGTTGCATATCAGTGTAACCTCTTGCATCCATATGTGTGTGTGTGTCTGTGTGTGTGTTTGCAGTTGTTTCTTTGTTTTAGTCACTGCACAAAGCCCACTCTAGATCTTGAGGACAAGCTTGATGGGTTTGAGGGCAAAGTCCTTCACCACCATCAAGCTGAGCAGCAGGTCTTGTTTCCAGCAGTTGCGCCAGACACCTGCCCACCGCTGGCTGTACAGCCATGTTCTGCTCCAATGTTTGTGCCTGTCAGTTACGCCACTGCACATGTGCCTGCCCAGCCTATGAGAATCAGGGGAAAAGGGCTGTTGGAAAGGTCAGCTAATGGCCCTTCTTGACCAGACAAATGTGAATCCTAGTTTGCTGAATGTGGTCACGTGTACATGAACTAGGAAACACTTTGTGCTGGTGCTCTTTACAATTGTTGTTAATGATTTGCTGGCTTCCCAATTCCCACATTTCTGTAGATTTAGATTTAGATAGTTTATTTAGTAAATAGACCCATGACAGATCAGGGTGATGAAGCACTTACATTATAATCAGCATACAGAAAGCATTTCTTATCAAACAGTACAATGTCATAGTTAATATCCATGGAAGATATGTTAAAAGAAGTTCTGTGCATAATAGGTAAATTGTCACAGCACGTCGAAATATGTTTCCACGGTTTTCACAAAAAATTTTGCAGACGCACTTAACAGTGTAAGGGATCTAATCCTGTTATCATTGGAAAGCTGTCATAGGTTGTATCCCCTGCACTATTTAAATACTTTTTTAATTATTTAAATTCGGCTTGCCGATATATTTTGATGAGCACCTGCTTACCAGGATATTAATAGTCCAGAATTGATCTTACCAAATAAAGTATCTTACTGCAAGTGTCTTAGTTTATTAGCGATATTTTTTTAAACATGCCAATGTCTGTGAGCTGTCCTTGTCGTGGGTAGATCAATGCCATGTGAGTACAAAGAGTTAAATGGGCTGTGTTCACAATCCTAAGCATTTTGTGCAAGTTAATTGTGTGGGATTTTCGGTTTGTGGAAAAAAAGCAGACGAGGATCAAATGCATCTCTGACCCTGGACCTAAATCCTTCTCCAGAGATGGGTCGCTGGGATGGAACCCCACCGAAAGAGAGGTTTAGTTCTTTTTGTATGAGTCCTTCTAGGCAGTTAATGTAGTTTGCGGTACAGTTTAACATTACTTTAGCAAAATAGCAATTTGTTTTGTTTTTAAAAGAAAACACAGCAGCTGCCGATTTATGTGATGAATATTATACAGCTGTAATAACAACTGATGACAAATGCACCATTTAGCTGATGGGAAAGATGGTGCATTTGTCATCAGACAGCAATTCCATTGTGGACTTTTTATTGGGCAGGTTTGTGGTTTAGTACCAGAGATCGTGCTTGGGCTGGTAATAGCAAAAAAGTTATCTCTTTTACAGCACAGCTCTTGAGTACCTCATGTCAGCAGGCAACAGGCTGAGCAGAAGAGATCTTAGAAACGCTGTCAAGAATACTAAAATTTTGTATGAAGAGTTCTGGGTAAGTTTTCTGTGTAGCTGTGTATCATTGTTCACTATCATCTGGTAGTAGATAGAAATGTAGCAGGAAGCAAATCTGGCCTAACTTTATCTATAATTGACCTTGGGATAACAAGATCAGACCATTCATTCATTTAGTTTTCACATTATGAACTTGTTTCATTTTAGTTTTAACTTTGAACAACATCCTGACTAAAATAATGTTTGTGGGGAGAAGAATACTTTTCTCTTTAGCTGTTAATTTCAGTTAGTTATTTTATAAGTCCAACAAAAACAAACCTCACTAATTATCCTTAACAGAACAGAGCATTGTGGAACTGTTGCTGTTATATAAACAGAGAAAGGTGGGTGGCAGTTATCACTAAGAACAGCATGTGGTTTCAAAATCAACTGAGACTTTTTTTTTCAACTCTTAAAGTCCTACTGTTAATATTCCTTCATATTCTGTGTTTAAATTCTGCCTGTACTCCTAAAACATTTGATATTGTCTTTTAAATTTCATTAGGTTGTTGGCAATTTTTTTTCAGCTTATTCAAGTAGCACAATCCAGAAAAGTCATGACAGGTTTTATTGCAGTGCCACTTGATTTGAAATGCTGATTGTGTTGACCACATGCAACTTTATATTTCAGGAAATCCCAATGAACCATCCTGAAAAAGTTACTGTGGCTGGGTCTGGGACGAAAAATCGCTACAAGACTATTATTCCCAGTATGTTCAAAATGATTTTTATCCCAAGAATTGTATGAAATTAGTTTCATGCTGTGCTGAAATCTGAAGTAAAAGTCTGAAGCTATAGAAAAGAGGAAGTGGAAAATACAGAGATAAGCATTATGAATTCCAGCTACTTGTCAATGATTGATTGATTGATTTACATTTACTAAATCTATATGCTGAGTACAGAAACAGATTATGGAGACTATATTGCAGTTATTGTTTCCCAGATGAGCATTCCAGAGTAGTGTTGCCCAATTCTGACGATGATCCCCTGTCTTCATACATCAACGCCAACTACATAAGGGTAAGATTTTATGACTTGTAGTTGTTCTCAAGTGAAAAGGTGACAGAGAGTAAGAGGATGCTATTTTTTTTTTTTTTGCACACCTGCTCTGTCTGTCTCAGTTTTATTTGCTTTCCCTTGCTTCTCATATATTGCCAACTTTGGTTTACTCAAGTCCACTAGCTACAGGAGGTTTAAGAATAGATGTAGATGGGAACTGTATACTATTTTCCAATGTCTGAAGTATGCACATGGTTGTTTCATAAAGATTAGTCAGAAGATACTTTCAACTTCCACAATGCCTAAAGCTTGAAATATTTGAAGACTTTTACTGCTGTCTGCTCATTGAAACATGGTCTTTATAGAGTACCCGTTATTAGTCTATACATTCTAAAGCAACTGCTGTATTGACAGTGTACATATTCCAGCATAGATCATCAGACACAGGTCTCTGCAGCAGTACTAAGACTGAACAAGAAGATTAAAATGTGCAGTCAGATGAAAGTCTCTTCCTGGTCCACAGTTCAGCATTGTCCTTGTTTGTATTTTTTTTTTTAAAGGGTTATGAAGGGGAGCCCAGAGCTTATATAGCAACACAAGGCCCAATGGCCCATACGATTGTTGACTTCTGGAATATGGTGTGGTCGCAGGGGTGTCCAATTATAGTGATGATTACCAAGCTAAAGGAGAAGAACAAGGTACTGTTTCTGCATTTAGGATTGTGGAACTGTTGCTGTTGTAGAAACATTGTGTGTCCATGCCCACAAAATCATACCGTAGATTTTTATATTACATTTGTAGTGAGGCATATATTTAGGACAAAACATGGCTGCTCCTTGGAGAGTGAAATGTGGTAAGAACAGAGAAACTGGTCCGAGCTGAATGATTTTATCTGTCTTATAGTATTTGGCTTGGCCCAGTTTCTCTGTTGTTAATTTGACTATGTTTTAGGCCAGAGTTATTAATTTTAGAAATTTCGAATGGGTATAAAACTAAATTCATTTCCATACTGACATAAAAGTAGACATTTCCTTTTGATTTTTTCTCAGCCAAAATGTGAAAATTACCTACCTGATCACCGGGGAATATACGGAGATATAGAAGCTACCATTGTCAAGATAATACAAAAGAAAGGCTATGTAGTGCGACATATCCAACTAAAGGTGAGACCGTGTGTGGGAGAAAGAGAGAGAGTTTGTGTGTGCTTATTATTTTCTCCATTGATCTATTGGTGTTCGTGTGTTATAGAGGAAAAGATCTATACTAGGTGCTTATTAGACTTTTATAAGACTTAAGACTTTTATTAGATTTTATCAGAATAAATATGGCTGGACATGCATTACGTGAGAAGTTTATATTGTACATTTACTTTCTTTGATACCATGTAATTTTTTTCTGCACACCTATTCATTATATTTGAGAGAGACATAGAATGTAGGTATAGAAGAAGCTGTTTTCACAGTTCCATGGAGAAATCCGTTCACTGCTTCATTACTGGTACACAACCTGGCCAGACCATAAGCCTCCTGACTCTCCCAGCATGCTTTTGGAGCTTGTCAATGAAGTCGAGCTGCGGCGGTTTAAGCAAGATGGAGTGACGCCTCGGGGTCCTGTCCTTGTACACTGCAGGTGAACTTTCATCCACTACATGGTTGTATTTCATTTTGTTTCTGGCGCTCATAGTTTGCATAGATTCAAAAGTTTTGATTTTCATTATGGATACACAGGCCTAGATGGAAACTCACAAGGCCATTGAAAGCAAAATCTTGTATGATGGTAGAATTTATTAAAGATATGTGCACATTCTAAACATGCGTGATTAACATTTTCTTGCGTCTCGAAGCATCCTTTACAGGAAATTTGTGTGTTTAACAGCCATTCTTTTGGGTGGCTAAATACTATTCATTAGTAGACTGCATAGGTAATGAAAGGGCACATTAAGGGCTTGTTTCTGAAAATTGATATCTGACTCGTTGCTGGGCTAGAAAAAAATGAAGTCTCTCAATAGAGTCTGAAGACATGGCTACCAATCTTGAAATCACATAATTTCTGTTAAAAAAATGAAATCACAAGCAACACAAACTGCATTCACACATCATTTAAAACAATTTCCAAAACATAAGAATGTCCTTACCTTAATGATTCTTTAAATTTGATTTCTGAGCTTCTTGCTCCTTAAAAATAGAATTGAAATGCACTGAGCAAAAAATACATTAGAAGTTCCAACTATAAAAATTAAGGGAGATCACCATAGACTTAGCGATTTGAAACTATCAGTTTCTTACCTTACACCACTATAATTTGATGCACTTTTTTTTTAATGACTGCTTCTTGTGGTCTGCATAAAGCCTAAAGATTGCAGCTGTGTTTGAGATAAGATTCAAATGGGTTAATATGAGTAGATGGTTGCAGGATTATGTTTACCTTACACACCAGTCTTCATTTGTGTGTGTGAACATTTATGTGCAGTGCGGGTATTGGCCGGACCGGATGTTTTGTAGCAATCAGCATAGGCATCCGTCAGCTTCGTGAAGAGCATTCCGTTGACATTCTGGGCATCGTGTGCGGTATGCGCCAAGACAGGTGAGTAAGCATCAGAACTGTTTTAATTTTGTATCATTCTTTATTATAGCACTCTCTGTTGTTTTTTTTCCAAAGAGATGATTGTTGTTGGATTTATTTTTTTTCTGTGGTGGTGGGCATGGTACATTTTTTTATGACTTCAAAATCTTTCCATTCTTGTATGATAATGCTTTCAGTGCCGAAGAAGCAAGTGTGGATTATTGTTTGGTGGACTTTTTTTTTTTTATTGCAGGGGTGGAATGATACAGACCCATGAACAATATGACTTTGTACATCAGGCTCTCTGTGAATATGAACACACCCTTGGGGAGCCTTCCATTCAGTCTCTCACTGCTCTTACATCTGAGTGATGCTGCTGTTACAACTGGTGCTTATACAAACTATTCTGTCAGCTGCAAGAATTTACCACATCATGGTATAATACTAAAGGCCAGATGTGAAAATGTGGGTCGGGGGAATATGCAGGCTGGTGAAAATGGTGCACAAGACCAGCTCAGCTCCTAGCAGAACTAGGTCCCCGTTGTGCTTGAGTTCTTAACTGTCTCCCCTTTATGTGAGTTACGTGTCGTGGTATATTAGCAGCTATCTCATCCAAAGATGGCGCTGTTGACATTGCAGGGATTTTCTTTTGAGAAAAAAGAGATAATTTTGATGTAAAGTCCTCTTACCCTAGTAACTTCTGTATCCGCATCCAGAACAGCTGCATTTTCTGGGGCGGGGAGGGGGGGTCCACTACGGCAATCTGGTTACTGTGTAGCAGATAGCTACAGTGGGCTAAATTTGTTTTTCTTGTCATTCAGTCTCATCCCAAAGCTTGTGATTCAGTGCTACATACATATCTTTCTTTCACTTCCTCTTTGTTTAGCTTTTTAGATATTGAATCTTTAGATTACAATATTCTGTTCTGGACTTGAGTATCACACTTCTAGGTATATTTTGCTGTTAGGAGATCATGTATGCAGGCTTGTCAGAGGTACTAAATGACTCATGATTCATTAATCTGTCTTAAATGTGTCATCAGGTTCTGCATGAGTGTACTTGCGTAACAAAGGATGCATAACAAATTTTAGATGTCAGCTTTCGAGCTGTCTGCATAACATAAGAATTAATGTCATTAAATGCATGGGTAGAGGGAGACAGCAATAATGGGGTCAAGATAAAAAGGTCACATTCTCCTGTGTATGCAGTGTGAAACAGTACGCAAATTATAGTCTGTGGGATGGATCATTGTGGTGTTGAGGAGGTACAGCTTTATGGTAAACATCTCCATATACAGAGCAATGTAGCTTGGGGTTTATCAAAAACACTGAGTTTTTCATCAAAAATGCTCAGCCATTCTTCAAAAAAATGTTTGCCAGAGTGGGCATTTCTGTGGGTTGGGTGTGTTTGTGTGTGTTAATGTCCTCTTGCTTAACAAGAAGTGAATCGCTGATGTGACCTTTTGGTCCCCAAAATAGTGTGACCTGTTCCCCAGGTCTTGGAAATAACTGGGAATGTATAGTTAGTTCAGTACTAGGCTGACTGTGCACCAGGTATTTCATAGTTTGGATCCATTGTCAGTTAAAGGAAAATATTGGCTATTTTGGAATCCTTCACTTTTTATATCTTATACTCATTTGTTCTGCATTTTATAAAATTTTGCAAAGGATATGACACTTAAAAACAGTTTTTTTTAAAAAAGAGAAAAGGATTTGTATTACAAATGCACAGTCAATACTGTCAAAGTTTACTTCAGCATGTTGAGCATCATTTCTTCTTACGGTCATTGAAATTTATATGCAATCATAGCTTGAAAAAGGTACTGGTACAGGATTTTCCATTAGGTTACAGGGGAGTGGTGTGTTTAAGCTTGGGGAAATGTGCTGTGGCATGCAGGTTTGTGCACTGGATTGTGATTCTGCTACTAGTACTACCAATTTCATTTAGTGCTTTATGCTTTATGTAGAGTGTGCAGATACAAGATGACTAATTTGTATTAAGGGGCAGGAAGCTACTGGGTGGTTGCAGAGATTTATACAGTAGTTGAAAAGTACAGATCATGTTTGGTACATGAATTGTTGATGTTCCCTCTTTGAATTAAGATATTTTCTCCTGGGTACATAGAATTCATATATGGTTAACAGCAGAAGGAAGAAAATTTTTTTGCCGTGGAATACATTGAAGATTTCTAGCAATTGCTTGTTGTGTAAACATGCAGCATGTACAAGTTTGTTCATCCAGTGAAACCATAGACTTGAACCTTTTGTTGCAATTTGCTCCTTTCATTCAGTAGTTGTCAGTTCTCAATGTATTCGATGTGTGTTTATGTGGAAATGTGCATTGACATGCATGCATGAACATATTTTTTTGGCATGGAAGAAAATGCTTGTGAGGTGTGTGCAGATGTGACACTTTGCTGATTTATTGCTTTTTACCTCTCCATATGCTGATTTCGTTTTCAACAATCTTATTTAATGACCACTGTAGCATATCTGCATCAGTATTCACTGCCATCTTGATTCACATTTGATCATTTCATTCCCTCTGTATATCACCATTTTTTCATTCTCTTTTCCTTAGTCATTTGTTTTCCATTTCTGATTTTCCATTATTTTGGATGATGAAGGGATTAATCTGATATTAACAAGAAATTGCTTTATACCTTACAAGGGGAGGTCCCAGGAATACATGGCATGCAAAGGCATGGGAGACTGGTGACAACAAGAGAAACTTCACCAAGCTTAAATTAACAAGTATTTGTGCAGCATCAGTGTTTCAGGGCATTACCCCTTCATCAGGATAGCATAAATGGATAACAACTAAAACTAGATAATAATCTGGATCCACATGGACAACACAGCACTGCCACAGGAGAGGAATATGTTCTTAACATTTTTCAGGGGGGCTGGGAAGATACTCGGCCTTTAAGCTTAAGCACACAAATCTTTCTCCGTATAGCATGGTAACCTTGATTGCTACTTTATAAAACTTCAGCTTCATTTCTGTGATCTTTTAAAGGTACTCTGCCTCATAATAGTGAGTACATGTAACGGCTATGTATTGCTGTCTCACAAAGTACATCTTTTTGTAAATCCATTTTTGCAAAAACCCTCACTCTAGCGTAATATATAAATGTAGAAGGAAATCTTGCAGTCAGCGTGTGATGCCATGAGGAGAATCAACAGACCAGAAACTATGGCCTTTGGCTGAAATCAGGACTTTCATGCAGGTTTCGCTGTTATCTCTTGTAGAGGCAGTTGCTAGACCATGGAACACGTCAAGTGTATTTTACCACAGTAGACTCATAAAGTCCATGTGATGAGTTGTTTGTCGAAAGCTAGTACAGTGAGAAGTTTAATTTTAGCTGTGATACGTGTATTTAGTGTTTCTTCAGGATTGCAGTGGCTTTTCTGCGATGGGTATGCATCAGAGTACCTTTATCTGTAACTTTACAGGTAGCTCAAGGACTACTATAATCATTATAGTAGTCCTTGAGGTAGCTATAAAACCTAAATTTAAGTGTTATTTGGTTGAGACTGAATCATAGTGTGCCCTGGCAGATTTGTGTGGAAAGTAAAAATATTTCCTGAGATGCTGTTCTTAAGGCTTTAGTAAGAGGTTTATTTAGTGTGCAATCTGGGAAACATCATTTCTCTTGTCTCCAAGAGCCCTGTGAATAGTTGGCTAGCTTGTGGTTTTTCTCCACAGCTTGAAAGTGGAAGTTTAGAGATGTTTGAAGGTAGGCCCCAGCAACACCCCCACCCACCCACACACACTGGAATGAAGGCCTTTGGTTATGGTGATATGATTTGCTTGAAGTAGTTTATGACTGGCCTCACAAGCACTACAAGGTGTATTCTCTGATATTCGCTGCTGGTCGGTGCTGAATGTCTTTTTTTCCTCCTCCTTTCATTATGATCTTGTTACTGTTGATATAATGACTTTTTACATTCAATGATTTAATTTGTTTGCCATAGTTAGGGCTAAATATGATAGGCACAAGTTGGGGGGTGGGGTGTATTTAACACAAACATCTTGTTTTGTGTGTGTGTGTGTGTGTGTTCTTGAACAGTTGAGTTTTGAGACAACAAATATGTTGAATATATTGATGGTAAATATGTACAGGTACCTTGCCTGTTTCTGTCAGTTCGTGGTTAATGAATAGGAGACTGGCTTGAACCAGGACTTCAGCATCTCTTGTGCAGGTGTATAGATGTTTATAAGAGGTTATTATTTTGAAGCAGTGGTTAATGGCTTTAGTCAGCTTGGGCCAGATATTAGGTGCAAGCAATCTTCCAGTACACCGCTATCAATCTCAGTGGGAGTTTTTATCATTTTCAAAACTGCCAGAGTCCCTCCTTTCGCCTCTTGCCATCATGAAAGCACAAAGAGTTGTCAGTTTCGCCAGAATTTCTAAATTTTCTTAATATCAATGATTAAGGCAGCTTTTTATCTCACAAATTGTGTAATCCTTTCCTCCCATAGTTGGTCTGCTTTCTTTCACATAACCTAGTTTTAGAGGGAGTTACTAACACCAGCAGCTGTAGATTTTTAATTTATCCACATGCTTTTGATTCATATTCTTCAAAAGTACCTCACAAAGATGTAGCAATCCATTCCTCCTTTTTTTCAGGTTCACATTCCAATATTGTAAATGCCTTATCTGGCATCAATATCTTTGAAGTACTTTTCTGGATTGTAGAAACCTCCCTTTCGATACTGCACAGAAATTGTAGGAAACTGTGTCTGCTAAAGGTCACTACAGTTTATACAATTTATACAGGACCATCTAATATTTAAAGAACATCGGAAATAAATGACATACAGAGTTGCACATATTTATGCCAAAGTTGCACTGAACTGCTTTTTGTTCAAAAGTATTCATAAGGAGAGATTGCAAAGGCTGTGGTGCAGATTTAGAAAAATATCTGGTGGAGCATTTTCATCGGCTTTTATCTTTCTGATGGCATGAGTGGAAATAATTTGTAAGCACATGAGATAGCAATACCCCATTGAACTTTTTGGTGCGTGTAAACCAGACAGCTTGCGTATACCATTGTCTTGTAAAAGCAAGCATTAATCATGGAAATGGTCACAGCTCTTTCCCATGTGACTGTCCCAGTGTCCGTCCAAGATCTTATTTATTCATTCATTTATATTTATTCCTCCCTGTGTCGTTCCATCATAGCATTTTAATTTTTAAAAAGTTCAGTATTTAAGTGTTTCCTGTAAGTTGGAGAATTTTTTCTTCAGGAGGGCTTTATTGGTTTTATAGAAAGTAAAAATGTGCAATGTTTTAATAGTCACTGTTTGCACATCGTTTTAACCAAGTGTAATAAAATGGGTGCCTTTTGACATTATATCATACATAACAATAACAGGCCATCTCTGGAAGCCTTGCGTGTCTTCACACAGTTCATAAATTCTTCCTGTCACTTGTCAGTTAAATGTAATGTTTTCGGTTCTTCTCTCTTTGGCTCTCTCTCACTTTTTCTACCAAAGAGTTGGTTTACTGGATTACCTGCACAGAGTAAGTCTTAGTACTCCCTGTGAAGACGAAAGGACTACATGTAATAAGTTATGCCCCTGCCCACCCCCCACTCACACAGAAAATTTGCTTTCAGGGGTGGTAAGGCTTAGAACTTTTAAGTCATTTCTGCTGAACTTTGTGACTTTTCATGTTCCACTTCTTGAAGTTAAAACACGTGAACTGTGTGGAAGAATTATATATCTGCATTTATAAAACATTAATGTGATTGTGTTCAAATTTCTGCATATTTTATCTGTATTTGCTATAAAGTGTTGCTCCAAAGTGTAAACAAAGGAGCAATACAGTGTCACTGGTAATGAGTGCTTAGTTTTCTATAAGGTGCATTTAGGTAAAGTGCAAAGAAGGTTGCAGATGTGAAACACTCTAAAAAAAATTTTTTTAATTAAAAAATCTGCATCAGCACAGTATTGCAAGGCAATAAATAAACTTGTTTTGGTGTATCTGAACTGTAACAAAATACCATATTATGCTGTTACCGTCGACTAATAATTCTTGTGTTCACTCTGGTCCTGGAAAGATCACATTATTGGTACAGATGATAATACAGTTCAGCAGTATTTAATTGGGGGTTGTGAGATCAGAGAATGGTGCGCTGTTACCTGACAAGGTGTGCAAAGCTTGGAAAATGGGGTTAGGTGGGTAGTTTCAACTATTTACATGTGGCAGACTGCCAGCCTGCTGAAATTCTTTGTTGGCACACTTTTCGAATCCAAGGTGCCAATGTCCTATAGACCCTATATCCACTAATGAGCAATGGTTAAGTAAACCACTCCCAGGAACTTGAAAACAAAACATGTTTTTGGATCAGTTTTGTTATCAAACTACAGACCCTGCAATACCAAAGAAACCAAGGTTCCTCCTATCTTTTTTTCAAACGCCCAATTGCTGCCCTTACTAACATGTTGCTATCAACTGTAGATGCATGTACAAATTCCATCTTGCTATTGTGGTTTTGATAATATTTCAGAAAGGTATTTTCTCCTGTACAGTACCTCACAATGCATAATCACCATCAGATAAATATTATTTGTATACAGTCTATGGCTAATATCCAGTTCCCATTAGAAGTGGTAAATGTGTTTCATCGGACATATTCAGCATAATTCTGTGCTGTAATTTTTGCTGGCTTCAGAACATTACTAAAATCACATTAAGCAATGTTATTCTGCCCTGTAAAGAATGTGTTGGTTGCACTTTGGAGCAAAACACGTGTAATTTCTAAGCTCGTAGGCACGTTTATATTTTTTAATGGCAAGTTTTTAATAGCATCTAGGGCAACCACTTGTCAATATTTGACAGTGGATACAAAGGTTAAAGATGGTAGGTCATGACCTAGATAGCTGCTGCAAGTTTGTGACATTAGCACTTGGTGTAAATTAGTCTTCAATTTTCCATCCCCGTCACATTTGCCTGCAGAGAATATTGCTTAAGTATTTTGTTTTATTTTTGTATGTTGTGGTTCTCTTTTGAAGCTTATTAGTTTTGTGATTGAAATTTTTATTTTTAGTTGGTGGGTTGCGTTTGGTTGTTGACCATACTGTATTAATCAGCTGAAAATCATTTTTAAAAGTTATATTCAGTTTTCAGTCTGTACGTTGGATGTTAGCTGGAGTACACCATACCTTACCTCTCTGTGATAACAGTGTTATCTGTTTGATATTCCAATATTTTATATATATATATATCATTCCTGAAATCTCTGTGAATCCTGTTCGTTTCTCAAAGTCTTGGTGTTTGTTTCTTATTAATGCATTTTATTAGATGTTCACACAAAATTGTTCAAGAAATAAATTCCATGCATCAGGTTTTTGAGGAAACTGTATTAATGTGCATGCGTGTAGATCATACGTCTATGTGTACATCATCATTAAATGTTTGCTTGTGGGTAATTCATAATCAAAAAGAAGTTTCAGCAAATAATTTTGTTGAAAAAGTGAAAGAACACTAGAGATAACTCTTCCTCATAAGGAAAACAATTCTTGTACTTGATGCAAAAGTGTAATCGAAAATGTTTAGTGAAATTTGAAATCTTAATAAATGCATATTTCCACAGCATTACACCAAAACGTGCATTATAACTACTTCATCAAAGATATGCCAAATTTTATTTTACAAACATACACTGAATATCAGTTTTTTTCTGGCTCACATTATTTCACAGATCTGGCATTGTTATTGCCAGAGACCAATCTGATTCTCCTTTCCAATGCTGAAATTGTGTTCATGATTTGAAGAAGTCGTAAATCTTGCACTTGATCAGAAATCCAGTTTGCCACTTAAAATTGTCTCACTTGCCGAACTGCAAGTAAGTGAAGACTGCGAAAATGATACCAGATCTTCTTGTTCACGACCACTTGTGTCTGCTAATTCAGGTGGAAGATGTAATTTCTGGAGAGGGAAAAGTTTACATAAAGAAAGATCTTAAATCTCTGTTATAAAATTATAATTATTTCCATGCGCAGGATAGACAATCACAATGAACTAGTATACCATGGGGAGGGTAAGTCTAAGTCTCCATGTGTATGAAATGGAAATGAAACTGCAGAGAAATGTGCTGCATGTGACAGAAACTTTCAAGACCTTTTTCCGAATAAAATGTGTGCAGATATTTCCAATATCTTAAGCAGTTGTGTATGTAGGACTTGAGTACATGCCGCTTTGAATTATGACCTTTTCAGTATTCTTCATTTAGAAGTCATAAAGAGTAACTGTCCTAAAGGAGAAAAGCGACGCCTGAGCCTTGGGATGCATTTCCTCTCTATTATGACGAGGCATCACCACAGTTTTAAACAGATCTAAAATCAACAGCACTCACCTCTATTGTGAATTGTTTTCGTCTGAGGCGGAAAGCTAGGTCTAATGTTTCTGGCATATGCGTTACCAGTTCATTCAAACATGGTAATTTAATAACATGCAGAAGACCTAAAAAACAAACAAAAAATCTGTCATGAATAACTGGGAAGAATCATTACTGTGTGAACTGTGCTTTTTAATATTA
This sequence comes from Lanistes nyassanus, assembly GCA_004794575.1. Classification (NCBI taxonomy): domain Eukaryota; kingdom Metazoa; phylum Mollusca; class Gastropoda; order Architaenioglossa; family Ampullariidae; genus Lanistes; species Lanistes nyassanus. The sequence continues at coordinate 98,949 of SMGT01001676.1, read as the reverse complement.
TCTGACCAATATACATGGGTGCTACTCTGCTGGCTAGAAGCCAGGGGCCCACCTACCCCTGGCCCCCACTTCTCAGGTTTTTGACAAATTTTGAGTAGCAGCCATGAATATATTATTCTTTCTCCACAGAAGATGTTTACTTGATACTTGCACACAAAATGTTTTCAAATATATAAAACATTTCAGTAAAGAAAGAGACAAGAGCAACATGTGGCAGGGAATCTCACCGCTGTAATCTTTGAAGACGTGACTTTTTCCTTTTTCGGAAGCTGCAAAGCTATCAAGGCGCAACACTGTATCACATGTCTGCTCTAACCTCCACACAAACCCTGCATCCTACAAGAACAATGAAACAAAAAACTTGTTGCTGCATATACAGCTCCCAAAATATGTTAAAACCTCCCTCCAGAGCCCAGTAACCTCCAGATAAACATTTTAAAGGATCTATGATCCCTGCAAATATTTTATTCTTGGTCCAGTATCTTAATTCATCGACAACCTGTTGTTTAGAGTCCAGCACTAATGCCTTCTTTTGTCAAGAATGAGTACAAAATATCAACAATTAAAGTATTAGAAAATTTTAGCATCATACTAATTGTTATTGTTCTGTCACCTCCACCAACTGTACCCAGCTTTTCTAGAATAGGACACTTGAAAATAAGTCATTAATTAACCTAACATCCATGCCTCCTTCCAGTAAAACTAGAGTGGATCAGAGTAGTTTGAATACAGTAGACATGGTGGCTCAAAAATGTTTAAGTAAAAAAAAAAAAAAAAAAGGAAAAGAAAACCATACTGGTCGGTATCAACCTCTACACCTGCCACGGGTCTTCTTTTACAGTTAGAGCAGCACAGCTACTTCAGGTTTCACATGACAGATTGCTAACTTCAACATGGTAACATCAATTGTCCTTTTCAGTCCCAAGACTGGCCAATCACCCAGAAATACCTTGCTCGCATCATAACTACGTCAGCTAGTCAGTCACACTCAGTTGAATGCTTGATGCAACTGTTCGTGGAACTTGTACATTTACACAAATCTCCAAGTTTGTATTGACTTGCAGCATGCATGTTTTGTATATTTTAGCAAACACAGGCAATAAAAGTGGGTGGAAATAACTGGAGATCAACTTGTGTGCCATGATAGTGACAGAGACTGTGCACTACTCACACAGACTGATCATGTTTTTCATTCCCCCCTCCCTTTTCATACACACACACACATGCTTTAACACAGTTAAAAGAGACCAAAACATTTGTGTCCCTTCAAATTTATGCCATGTGCATCTTCTCTTCAACAACCTGATGTCACTTTTTAAAATATTCAAAGCATTAAATCATAAAGAACGAAAAAAAATGAGAAATGAAGACAGAGAAGAAATGCTTACCATAAAAAGATATGTAGGCACAGTAATCAAGACAACAGCAAAAGCTGTCCGCAGTGTTGCTCTAAGGGCTAAAAGCAGGCGCAGCAATGAGGCATCCCTTTCTTCACTGTGTGGGTGGACACCACTATTTTCTCCCCAGAAAGGTGAACCAAGGCTCTGAATTGCTTCATCAAATATAAATAATAACACTATCAGATTATTGCTACTAGAAAGCATTTTTAAATTGTAGTATAGCTGCAAGTGAAAATCGCCGAATAAAGAAATACCACTCATTTGGTTGAACTGTGTACCAAACTAAGCCAATGTGAAAAGTAAAGGATGTCCTGTGACCCTAGAGTAGAGTGTTTTCTGTGGGCCAGCACTGTGAGAGCTGTGCCCCATCTCCTCTCCCTTGCTGCCTTACCTTCCCTTCCCAGGTATAAATCTGCAGATGGGTGAACTAGGGGAAGACTGCTGCAGCGCATGAGTTACGAAACAGTTTCTGGCCTTTTCTTCAAGTTCAGAGGCCTGTGTTCTAAACATACGGCCATAAACTCCCACAGGGCAATGCTCCTTACAGAAATGCTTTTAACAGGGAAATGGAGGGGGGGGGGACATTCCAGGATAGGTTACTTAAAATAATGGTCATAGATAAAGAGAAAAAAACCCAATCATATATAATCACCTATCCGAAGGATATTTCGGTTTTCACAGACAGCACCAGTTCCAAATTGACCTTCCTCAATGCGTTCCTTAATTTTTTTAAGGAGAAAAGCGTATCTTGGATTTGTTTCCCCTCCACAACATTCAGATCTGCAAGATACAGTTTTAAGCCATAAAGTATTTATGATACATCTCTTTAAAAATAACCCGTTTAATGGTTTTTCAAATGATCATTATTCCAAACAGCAAGTAAAGCCTGAATGAGATTTACATAAATAGTTTTCACTCTTAACTTATACTTTATACTTGAAAAAGACCTTATTCTCAATCTCATTTTCAGAAAACTTTCCATTTTTGTTTTCACAATATAGAACTATACTAAATATAAATAAAATTAAACAGTAAATGCAGCTTACCTAATATGGTCTGAAGCAAGAATATCATCAAATGATATGCACTTTATATCTGATGAGTTCACTTTGTTTTCTTCTATTGTTTTGGTTAAGTCATAGTAGTGCCCAAATTTTGAAGCTGCAGTCCTCTGTAATATGTGAACATCTACATATTTTACAACAATGTTGGACATAAGTCTTAACATCTGCTACACCAAAATATCAATAATTTATTTTTTAAGTGTATTTCTATAACGCAATTCCCCCGAGAGCTCTGTGTGCTTCACAAAGAAAAGATAAAAATAAACATATCAAAGAAACATGCAAACATTTTAATAAAGCAAGGACTTTAGCAGGCATATAACAATTACAATAAGCAAACAGGTGCCTGGCACCTAAAGAACACAAATAACATAAACAAGAATGATTTGTTGTCAAATATGACATGCTTCTGTACTGTTGCAAACAGCACCCCCAATCCCCACCAACCTACCTCTCAACATTAAAAAAACTAATAATTAATAAACAACAAATGAGGACAGAGCGCTTAAATTATCGAAAGATAACTCCAACAAAGGTACTGGCAGCGCTCACACATAGCCGTATGCAGACGCCTGTGCCCTAAAGGGAGCTTACCGTACCTAAACACGTAGCAAAGAGAGGGCCGAAAGAAAGGAACTTGGCAGATCCTCAAAAAGATCTGCCCGCCCTTTCTTTATAACGGCGCTATTCTTCACACAGCTAGCCCTCGGTGCACAACGTGTGCATACAGAGAATCCATGTTAATGAAGTCAACGGGTTATAAAGAAAGGGCGGGCAGATCTTTTTGAGGATCTGCCAAGTTCCTTTCTTTCGGCCCTCTCTTTGCTACGTGTTTAGGTACGGTAAGCTCCCTTTAGGGCACAGGCGTCTGCATACGGCTATGTGTGAGCGCTGCCAGTACCTTTGTTGGAGTTATATTAAAAAAACTGAAAACTAGTTGAATTACTTCTTTTATTAATTATTATTTCTAAATCTCATTTCAAGCATTGACATAATGGACACCACCTGATCTTGTAAAAGGTACACTGTTTTCAGCTCCATAAGTAGGCATAGATTTGGGACCAGATAGGGCAAAATATTTTATTTGTAAAAAAATAAAACTGGTGTCCCTTTTTATACCTTAGACTTTGGCTGGTTCTGGTAGCGCCATGCTATTGTCATCTTCTCATCTAAGTCACCTGCAGCAAAATGTTGGTCAGACCATGTGTGTGCCTTTTCTGGTGGTTCACTGGAAATAGGAGCTGGTAGCTCCTTGAAAGCAAAGAAAGATTTCAAACAGACCATGTCTCCTTAATGTATTCCAGATAAACAATATCTAAATTAGATTCTAATACTCAAGAACTATAGACTCTTCTGTCGTCCAGCTGAATAAAAATTTAGAAATAACATTGGATAAAATTGGGATGTTTTTTCATGGACCAATGCCACAAAGGCATCCACACTAGTTTCACAACAAAAGATTTGAAGAAGTAGTTCATTAGCAGTGTCTCTGTTTGAATAGGTATAGTGACATTTTAGATAAGACATAAATGCATTGTTTGCCATATCTTAAATGATTGGAATCAGCTTTCACCTTTATTACTCTATGTGGATCTTGGTCTGCTGAGACAAAAGTAAGAGCTTGGCCTGTCACAACAGCTTCTGCTGCGAAGTATTTCAGCATCAGCTGGCCATACATCCCAGTAGCATCTTCCTCTAAAACATGACAAGATTCATTATTGCTATCATTCAGACTACCACTGTCTCAGATTAGGACAAATAGAAATTCGTGGGATTTTAAACATGTTTTACGTAAATGGTTTTATTTTTAAGGTCATGCTAATCCTCACCAAAACTCATATAAATGATCATATATCCAAAGACGCCAAAAACTGAGGATTAGTAATAAACTAATATTACCTATAAGCACAACGGTTCCAACTGCAATGCCTCCTCCTGCCAACAAAGAAACTTTCTTTTGAGAAAGGGAGTTGGGATGAGGGTTCTTTATTTTCCCTTTTCTAGTTCTACTGTAATAAAATTGTCCTTACATTTTTAAACTGATGCAATCAATTCATTTTCGCTCAAGTGTTTAGACCTTTTAAATCATCCTAAAGCAGTAGAAATTAAATGGAATTTATCCCACGTCGCATGCTTCTTCGAAACAGTCCATCCTGAGTGTGAGAATCAGAATGACGTACGTGGTCCAATCCCTTCGAGTGGTATTACAATCATCATAAACTCTAACATCAAGGATTCACACCTAATATTATATCTAATGATGGGATTCCAGAGGATGCAAGTAGTTGGTTGTTGTACAATGACGCTCTTGTTCCAGGAATCTCAAGGAGTTTTGGTTTCGTGCGCTTCTGAAAACTTGAAGATGCCGCCATATTTGTTTACATATTGACGTCATTGGTATTTAATATTTAATGTTTTCACATTTTAGCTAGATCAGTAGTGATTCCATAACTGTTAGAGGGCCAAATATTTTCAACTGTTATTTATATGCTTATAAATTTTTATCATAACTCTTGCATTAAAGAGGTATAAAATTGTAGGACACGCTGAAACTTGAACAGTGTTGCAAACGCGTTCACCAGTAACTTTCAAAAAAGTTCGGCTGTCTATTAATAAGATTCAATGATCTTATCATACGTTTTTAAATCAGTGATGTTGAAGCGATTCTGCTACAAAAAGAATATAGTATTTAAAATAGATCTTGGCCAGCATTCCAGATAGCAGACGATTTTTCTTTGCGGCTTGAGCAGACGACATCCTTTACGTCCGTAGTCTTGATATAAAGATTTAATGAGCAGAGCTTTTAAAATTTCTTCTTTTTGGGGATTTTTCCTTTACAGTAAGTAAGTAATTCAAAGAAGACTTATATTATTTGACTTTTGTAATTCATTTAGTTTTGCTCCTTTGAAAGGCAAAACCATAATAAATTGATTTACAGTCGATCAGTGTAACAGCTCCAGCCCGTCGTTCTCATTGCATGAATTTTTATATATTAATAATGGAGACAATGTAAATCACCCGACACATTGTAACACAATTGCAAACAATATAAAGTGCTTGTTACGTTTTAGTAGATGAACGCAGAAGAAATCAGACCTAGTCGTAAAATATAGAACAGTTAAAACCCATAGAATTAGTAACGTGTTTATGGATTATCGTGATAATATGTATTAAATATATTTACTGTAGCTAGGTACACTGGTTGCGGGATGTTTGAATTGTTTACATTAATATTCAACACACAATCATTCATCAGCTCATGCCCCTAGTACGTTACTTTAAACTTGAATACACTACGTATGAACATTTCTATAGGCGGCCGCACCACTTGTGATACTGATTCTTTCATTTATTTTTAGATAATAATGATCGATTTAATGATCAATTTATTATTATGCTTGACATAAATCACTTGGAATAGTAACTACAGCCATTTTTAAAAGAATGGATACGTTATTTACTACCTAAGTAATATGAAGATTATATCTATCTATACGCAACATTGTGATTATTGTGATATATACTTTTTAGTTACAAACAATACCCTATTACGATCAGGGCTTTTTTTAATGTATATATAATTTTTCGTTCGAGAAACCTTTGCTGGAATCCTTCAAATTTAGAAAAACCGAAGTATAAACCCGTGTCATCTGCAAACAATAAATATCCTTTTTCTGTGCGTGCGTTTCTGTGTTTATTGTTTGTTTTCGCGTTATCGCTCGTGCGTACATCGTAATTGGTAATAAGAGAATATAATATAGTCCTTGTTTGAAAATTAATATCGTTCTACTTTACGTTAAATTATTAGTTTATGTCTAGGTCTGGCTATATCATTGTATATAGTATTAAACTCTAGATCTATAAACCATTCGTGCATTACATGTCGATACAATTTAATGGGGTTTTTTTCCCCATCAGAAATGGACATAAAGGCTTATTTTGCCTGTAAAAAGCCAAGACGGTCCAGCAGACTGATTGTGAAGGAAGTAGAAGAAAAGAAAGTGCAGGCAGTTGCGCAGAGTCCATTGGGTTATTTTGATATTTTACCAATTGAGCTCAAGTTTTGCGTTCTCGGATATCTATCCAGTGAGTTATACAATGTTTGTTTTTGATCTTATTAAAGAGAGTAAAGAATACTTCATTTATGGCTGACTGGATGGCTGCTGTGCTGTTTTGTTCTGTGTTGTCTGATAAAGCGTTTACAGACAGGGAATGCTTATAGATGCCTCGCGGAGAAGTTGGGATAGTTGCATGTGTGACTTCAGTAGAAATATTATGTGAATAGAATTAGGCCTAACCATAACTACTTTTTTCACATTTTTCTTTTCTTTTCATGACATTGTGATTGCAGTCGATGACCTTAGCCTCCTAACAATCACCTCCAAATCCATGCGCAATTTGGTAGAGTGTTATCGCGTGAGCATGTTCCAAACACGCGAGGTGATGGTGCATTCTCGAGCACACGGTGTGTTCGACGTGGAAAACCAGGCGGAATGGCTTCAGCGATATAAGAAGCTTGGTAAGTTTATTTTTCAGTGCCTGTTGGGGTTTTATTTAGAGTGTTTAACATTATCTCACAAAGTTTTGCATAATCTAGCAAAGCCGAATGAGGCCATTCGACTCAGAGCTTATAAACTATAGTATATAATACTTAGGAAGAGTAGCGTCGGGGAGGGGGAGGCGGGAGGGGGCAAAAACTAATCGACTTTTGGGGCTGCATTCTCAGCTCATATAAGCATATTCAACTTCTTACGCATTGGGACGCGTCCATCTTTTCCTGCATCCCTTCCGCCACCTCTTTGTCGAACCGGCTGCGCAACTGTAATACTCGATTGTTACGTGAGAGTAAAAATCAACATTTATAGCTTCGGCTCCCGTCTTCGGCGCTCTATTTCTCCTGCATTTTTGTGCCACTTTTTTTTACAGGTCTTTGCTACATGGTGCGATATTCCTCATAACTACTGATAACGTGCACGCACACAAACTCCATCCAAATAACTATCTCGTTTGCTAACCACAATGAAAAGTTGAGGACCATCCAGAAAAGGTAGCTGTGATTTGAATCTTATGCACAGTTCTTGCAGAATAATTGATGCCTTTTCTTTTTACAGGCTTGCTAATGAAGAGGTCAACTTGTCTTTATGCCACCAAAGAAAGACTGAAAATCGTCAATGACTTCTTAACAAGAGTAAGTTTCCATTTATAACCCGCTAATAAATCTTGTACCGTTTACCTGATAGTGTGGCAAAAGTCAAGCATATTTGGGGATATATAAGAGGAAGTATGCGCTTTTAAGGGTTTTGAACATGGTCCTGCAGGCAGAACATAAATTAAGCTACATATAACACACTCTTGCCTCCCTAGAATATCTGGTGCCATACTGTCACAACGCGAAAATGTATGTTTACGCAAAATCCAAACACTCTTATATCTTGCGAAAATGCCTCTTTAGATGAACGCGCAGTTTTTTTCGAAGCTGGATTTGCCTCCGGAGCCGACTGGCTCATATATATGGCTGGCTGGCCGCTTGCTTGCTTGCTTGCAAATAAAACCATTTAACCAACCAGAATATCCCTGGAAGCCTGGACCATCAATTTTGGAACATAATTTCAAGTACTTGATCCTTCCCTCGCTCACCCTAATCCTCTCACCCCCCCCACCTCCTATTTTTTCACTTGTTTTCAAGATTGTTTTTCTTTGTGGCTTGTAGATGATGTGTGCCAACACAGAGAACTGCAAAGACCAGACTAGTTGCGTTGCACAGCTGTGCTTCGGGAAGTTTTTTCACACTATGATAGCCGGGTGGGACGACAGCGAGTGCCAGAGGGCTTTCGACGCCATATGTCAGCACACCTTTATCATGAAGAACATGAAGATTGTCGTTAGTTCCAAGCCAGGTGACTCTTTTAGTACAACGTGCGGGTAACAGTTTTACTGGTGGATGAGTTGTGGGGTGGGTGGGGCTTTATCGCAGGCACTGCGGCTACATTCGATGCACTTGCATGACCACAATGCATTGACGAAACAACTTTATAATATCCTATTGACGATGGGGAACGACCTGCTGGTAGTGGTGGCACCACCACCCCTACGACGACAGCGATTGATGACGACGACGACGATGATTATGGATGATGATGATGATGATGATGATGATGATGATGATGATGATGATGATGATGATGATGATGATGATGATGATGATGATAGGAGCACACCCGTGCCTGGAGTACGACGTACGCTGTTTCTTGCGGCGCGTCTTTCTCGACGCTTGCAGCAGCGTTGCGGACAAGGCGTTCTGGCTGACACGCATCCTCAAACCCTGGCCACTGGTGCAACAAGCTAGACTACTATATCTCTTGTACGGTGCCGCACACAACGGTGAGTCCCTCTTTATTCTTTCTCTTCCCCTTCTTTCCTTCTTTGAGAAAGAGTATGATGCAAGGATTCTGACGATTGTCGTCCTGTCCCCGATTCGGCCTCTGCCTGCGCAGCCCTAACAACTTTCTTGTCAAACGTAGCGCCTCCAACTTCGGTTGACACGACAGCACACCTGCAGAGCTCATGAAGCCAGCTTGAGGGCGCACAACAGTAATTCGTTTGCTCTTTATGAGATTGTTACGTTGCAGCAGCCCCAGCCAATTGAGGCATTGGACTTGCTGATGTGTGACTTACCTGTCGACAGATGAGGTGTTGTGGTACCAGATGTGCGGAAGCTCCGTGGACGTCACACACTTGGCGCACTATTTCGGGGGTCTGGCCTGCGCTGCGCAGACGCTGTACGCCCACAGTAGCGAGTGGTCAGAGGACGACCTTATCAGCATCCTGGACGAGATGACCAGTCAGTAGTGGCACCTCACGCATCGCCTCGTGCTGAGCGTTACACCGCGAACGTGTGTTAGTGGGTTCTGCAGCTGTATAGAATCTCTCTTCCTCTACCCACCTCCACCCGCTTCTGTCGTTCTCTCCCGCGCAGCTAACCCAATAAAAGAAAATCAGTTTATTCCTAATGCATCACCTTTCCTTCCTTCTTCACTTTATTCCTTCCTTCTTTCCTTTCTTCGTTTATCGGTCTGTCCTTCACCCCACCTCTCTCTGTGCTAAGCTCCATACCTGTCTGCTTAGTGCGTGTGTGTGAGAGTTGGGGCCGGGAAGGTGTCGCGTGCGCGCACAAGTGCCCATGATATTCTTCGTGACGCGTTCTCCATTACACCATTTGTAGAAAAATTAGTAAACGAGGAGACGCCTATTAAATAAAACAGATTATATATATATATATAACTCTGCTGGGCTGAAAAGCGAGATGTGGAGGGAGGGTGGGTGGGTATACAACGGAAGATCTCCCTATATGCACAGACAAAAGGGCGCGCATGCAGGCACAGCACGCACGCGCGCTTACACGCGCGCACTCACACAGATTTTGAGACGTGCATTTTGTTGAAGGTTGTCCAGAAGAATGGGTGGCCGAAAACGTGGCCGCGCTGCTGCTGGCCTGTGGCGACGCTCTGACGTGCAAGATGCTGATCAGTAAGGCCATCAATGGACGCGTTCTGGAGCTCAGCAGCATTATTACCTCCTTCTGTCTGGCAAGTGCTTGTTTCCAAACACCGTATCCCATAACAATGAGAAGACACGCATGTACGTCGTTAACCAGTACCCATGGCAACACTGTTTTTCATCGATGCTGTACTTGTGCATATAAATATAGTTTGTAGAGATATGCAATTTCATATAATACCAAAAAGATCGCATTCAGTGGATGTTTACAATTACATGGTTGTAAACTAATATTCTCTAGATTACCGCTGTTGCATGCATCGTTCAGATTTGTAGGGAAGTGGTGTCTATTAATGTCAGTTAAGACGACATTATTTACAACATGTCTTTCTGACAGCATTCCATCTGCTATCAGGCTACACGTTCTTGTTTGAATTGATGGCAAAGACATTTGGTATTTTGTGACTGGTCTGCTATAGGCCCATACTCAGTTTCCAAAAAATTGGGAGGGTGGCTGAGAATGGTACAATAACTCCTCAGTCCTAGTCAAGCCGTTTCTGTGGTGTATCAGCTTCATATCAGTTCTTTTACAGCTGCGGTTGTTTATGACTGAGGAACATGCATTAATAGAACAAATACCTCTTTCTCGATCTCTTTAAAATCTCATCTATACCACTGCGATAAATATACTGTACATGTATTTGCACTGCTTGAACATATGTGCTCCCTTTTTGCGTAATTACGCACTTGTCCCCGCGGTCCGTGTTTCCTTTAGACTGTCGGTGATCTCGAAAATCATAATTTCCAGTCTTGCATCACAATGCCGATAAGAGCGCTTTTTCCTTCAGGTGAGCGTCAAGAACAGCTGTGGACTGACCTACGTCTTAGGACTCGTGCAGAGCGTGCTGCAAGCCATGGACAACACGCGCGACCGGTTATTCTTCCTTAACGGCCTGATGGACATGTTCCGGGAAATGATTCTAGACCTCCACGGCTTCACTGAGTCGGGTATGTCTGGCAACAGAGTTACATGTAATACAATTGTGCTCTGTTTCGCTATATTCACTCAGCCACTTGCCTTATATAAAGAGTATAGCAAAGCGATAAATGTCTGAAACTTAAAACTTCAAAAAGGGAGTTTATAACCAGTACCCTATGGAAATAAAAACGATAGAATTAAAATGTACATGATCGGACAGTAAATAGAACAAAAACCTCTTTCTCAATCTCTTTCGAATATCAAATTCGAATATAGAGAATCAAAGCATATACAAGCTAAGACATCAACAGTTCACAGGAAAGCTAAAGGTAGATATAAACGAAACTGAGGACGAGGACGGTAATAGGATCGGCCAACAGGGACAATTACGCCCCACTAAGCACCGCGGACGAGCTGATCGACCCACCACCAGCAGCAGCAGCAGCAGCAGCAGATAGAGTCGGGGGAAGACTTCAACCAGTATGGAACATGCTGTATGCCCACATGCTTACCTCCACCAGGCCAGAAGACCACAGCTACAGCTAGAGGCCCCCCCCCCCGCACCCTCCCCAGGTAGTGCGAAATCACCGCAAGGCGGAAGCACTTTCCTCCCAAAAAGAATGAATAACAACATAAATGGTTGAGAATTAATCTGGTGAAAAGATGACTGTATTGTATTCTTAATATATCTTTTCTGTTATCTATTTTATACATTATTTTAAACTACTTGTTTATGTGTTGTGCCCTAATGAAGGGTTAATGCACCAAAGCGTTGACTTTTTCCTAGTATATATTTAGCTTGGCTCTGTGCGTGCGTGCGTGCGTCACTTTTCAGTGTTGTCATTTCCACATTTCCCAACATTTCTGGTTAACCGAACGATGTTAAGCATTCCTATGATGAGGCGGCGTATGCATAATTCGGTTAAGGCGTACCCCCAAAAAATATTCGGCGAAAAGTTCTCGCCTCCTCTCTGAAACAGACCAATATTAGACTTCAGCCTTTCTGCAATTTTCCAAGAACATCTGGTAAAGGGTGCCGGGTATAAGAAACACCTATATATAACGCCGAGTCTCACAGGTTTCGACAATGTCTTGACTGGAAACTGTGTCTACGTAGATTATTACAAAACTTCTCGGGTTGTTTATTGTTTAACGTCAATTCGGCAACTTATGGTGTCGCATGACAGGGGTAGGAGTGGAAAGGGTGATAAACAGCGCAGTGCTTCTGGAATGTTTTTAAACCAAGTGCCAAATGACCCTCTAACTTGAAATCTGAGGGTCCTTTTGTTTAAAACAAAAACAGAGGTAGACCTGACAATCGTTGCCTCATTCTTGAATTATTATGTGTAAATTACCCCCGATTGTGCGTTATCAGGAGCTCTGGTAATAATTAAAACGGTATTGGGAGAGGAGGAAGGTGGAAGAAGTCCAAGAACCTGGAGAAAACTCTCAGCACCCAGCCCTCTAAGCACGTGTCATGTACAGAGGAAGTACGCGTGCCCAACATGGGATCCCTACCACGACACTCTGTATCGGTGCAAAAGTGCGCGCTACCGCTATGGTCACTCGTTGGGGTGTGTAAATGGCTGGATTTGTTTTGGGCTGTCGATTTCATTCCACTTTGTCGAACGGTGAGACCACAGCATGCCCAAATCCTGTGCTTTTTTTTTTCAGATGAGGATGGAAGCGAAGGTGAGCTGTACTACCTGGTAACAGCATTAACAGAGTTCTCCAAGAGAGTCATCCACCTGGCATTCAAAACCATGCTGTGAGACAACTGCATTTCACCATCTGCATCCGGTCTGGCGCAGCTCACGGAAGCGCAGCCATCCCCAACAGAGATGTGCAAAAAAATTATTTACCACACCGACACAGAGGCTGTAGTTCCATGGACAGGAGAAAGGCAAGTAACCCTAGGTTAAGGTAGGGATATCAGAGCTCCAGTGGTGAAAGGATATCTAGCACTACCTAGGGTCACTTGCATTCCTTCAATCAATGGAACTTGCCATGTGAGTTTTCTCACATTTTTTTCGCTTTCATGTGCTACTCAACGCATTGCAATTCATTGGATTGAATCTCCACTTTCTTATACTTATAGATCCAGTCTCCACTTGTTATGATTTCATAAATTATAAACGGTCAGTTGTTTTTTCTTTGCAAGATATGGTACATATACCCAGACATGGAGAGTGTGTGATGACTTAAGTGCATGTATGCAGAAGAGTACTTTTCAACTGGGTATCTCATTAAGTTTCCAGTTGACCATATCGATTCAGAAATGATTTATCTCCAGTACTGCATATGTCTATATAGAACCAAAATCCATTGGATATTTTCCAACCTCTTTTTTGCTCTCCTGTTGTGGTCAGATTTTGATCATTACATGAGACATTATTGATCTGCAGATTGTACAGGTGAGACTAATTTTATCTCCAACTCCCTGCCATTACAAGGATGTTCGTCCTCCATAGACTATCCTCACATCTGTTCTGATAAACTTCAATATTGGTTTCCTAATGGCTACTCCTAATTCTCAGTTTTTTTTTTAAAAAAAGCTTTAAAATTGTCTCATTCTCCTACACCCTCCACCATCACCACCCAGTATTAGGTTCCATTTTCTCAAACAACAGGCAATGCTCATTTTCACACTATGGTCTGTACAGCACTTAGGCCCTTTACTTTTCTGATGCACCTGGATGCACTAACGTTCACGGTTGATTTTCTTAGCTCCACCTCCATTTTAATGAAATTCCGCATTGTTTTGTCAGTGCTCTGTCTGGGACAGAGTTTCTGGCGTTGTTGTCTTTTGCTGTACATGTACAACATTGCCGAATGTTACATTAAATTATTTTGCCTGGTATTTTCAAAAGGCAAAACTCATTGCAAAGTTGTTATAATAAAAACAGAAAGGATTTTTAAAGTTTGTACATTACCTTTCTTCCTTCTTTGCAACATAATTTTCTCCGTCGTCTTCTCTCCAATTTCCCCTTTTTTATATGTTTGATAAGAATAATTCTTGTTGATGTTTAAATGAAAGTCTTTGTTATTGTTGATATTTATATTTACAGAGAGTCTGTTCCCTTACATATATTGAATTTTTTTTCTCTGATATGTAAATAATTTAATTGTTTGTGATTTTCTGGGTTGATTGTAAGAATTGTATGATACAAATGAAAATATTTTCATGAAGCAACAATTAGCTTACTCTTATAAACATTACATTAGTGGAGGAAATATATTAACAGAAAATGAAATAATATTTGACAAATAGTGAAAATGGCTATATAAGACTCAAATGAATTAACTGTTATCTTCACGTTGCTACAGAACAGTGCATATCCTGAAGATTTCTTTTAAGGGGCTACCCCACGTCTTTGGTTTGTTGCAATGAATGTGCCTTCTACTTATAAATATTATGAACAATTACATAAACTCTTTCAGTTTTTGAAACAAATCACACAAACAACTTCTGTACTGACAATACTCATTTAATCAGTACCAAAGCTGACAATGTTTTCTGCCAACTTGGCAACTGGTGTCTAAAACGTCAAAAACCTTGATCAAAATAAACATCACAACACAAACAGCTTCAGTTGGGTTTTTCCTTCTTCAGTAGGAAAGGACACTGACCATCAAGGGCAAAAGTCTTGCTTTCTCAACAATTCCAATATGTACAGATCTAAACTTCTAAAAAACAAAAGCTCCTCTACCTCTAAAATTGTAAAAACATTTGTAGAAGCAAAATGAAATGAGAAGAAAGGAATTCAAGCGAGAAATGAGTATAATTATCTTTGATCAATACACTTATACAGTGCAAAATGTACGTCAGCAGCTATAATGAAAATAATGCAAGGTTTTCTTGTTGGGGGGGGGGGGGGGATATTCTGAGTAGGGAAATATATTCCCCCCCCCCCTCTCCAAAAAACCCTTCATATCTGCAATTAAAGATATACTTTATCTGGAAAGCAATATTTTTAAAAATGCAAGAGTTAAAGGCAAGGTTCACAATTGCACTAATTCTACTAAAACTGCACTGTGTAAATAATACTGCATAAACCAAAATGTCAAGGGCCAGAGACACCTACAGTATTAAATATACCATCAGAAAAGACAACAGAGCTTGGCAACCAAATCATAACACTATCAGTATTACATGAAAAAGATTAAATGAGCATGTTTTATAACTGATACATTGGTGCAAAATTCTATCGCCATAGCTCAGGATATATTACCATGATCTCTATGTGAGCAACTTTATTTGACACAAACACATCATAAAATCATCTCCCCTCCCCAGCTCCCAATACAAAAAAATTTCATGAGCATCAAACTGACAAATCTCCAGAAAATCCGCTTTTATCATAAAAAGTCTGATTGTAGTATTAAAAAGCCTGTGAACATCAGAATGTCTTTTTGTGATCTAGAGAAACTCTAAGGAATTAGTCAAGTTTTGGGAGCAGATTTAATTAAAGGATATTGTCCCTGTGGATAAATAGGTTGCTGATAGAACATCTACACAAAATGAAGGGTCACAAGTATGGTCTAGAGGGTATTTTTAGCTTCTGATCATAGAAAAAAGACTTGCATCAGAACTCCACACCATATAATCCATCCATTCTAGACTGTTCATAAATACAATAGCATTTCATTTTGAAGTATGCTCATATCAAAATCTCCTGCACTTTCAGTAAGTTAAAAAGAGGGACGAGGTGGAGGTAGGCAAGCCAATGAAGACTACTAACACTGGTTTGGCCCTCTCAGGCCACACAACTGGATTTCACAACACTACTCTGACAACCTGCTGTTAATGTGTAAAAAAATCTTCGTAAATCCAAGGCTTGGTCACTGGCAATACATTATTAGGGAATTAAAAAATAGGACATGCTCACAAACAAGGGATTCTAATCAACTTTTAATATTCAGAATATTTATTTACAGCAAGTAAAAGTTTCGTTTCAAAGACCTTTAGAACTATACTCACTATATCACAAGGGAATCTTGTGACTTTCTAGCAGTGATAAATGCACAATTATTTTAATTATCAACATTATTTTGGAAAAATTCTCCTGCCCTTTAGTTTTAAAGATCCTAAACTGTTGTTCCATATATTTTTTGTGTGTCAAGGTTCAGTTTGTCACATTCTGGATTACATTTCAAAGTTGAAATCATCATCAAATTTGAAACCGAAAGTACAACTATGCACTTTCATTTCTAAAGAATAATTTTACACATTTAAGCCTAAGTTCTTGCAAAGTACATTCAGCCCATGGCAGGTTAAAACATTGTCACAGCACTAATTGTTCACTCACTTACTTGCTCATGTTGTTGTGAACATCTTACAGTTAAACTACTGTCCACAGAATCAGAAATTTAAAAAAACCTCCTCCCTCACTTACCAGGTGCAAAATTTGTGGTCAAAGATTTTCATATGAAATCAGACTAAAATTCAGAAAAAATCTAAGGATATGTACTTCACAGAAACATCAGTCTGACATATATATTTTTGCTCACAATACAGCATAGCACAGATTAGAAAACAAAATTTTACAATGGTTAGAAAAGATATTTAGATTCAAGAACAGTAGAAATACTAAAAAGAAACAAAAACTGTACACAAATGCACATACAAAGAGCACAGTTTAAAAAAAAATATCATGAATGACTTTAGCATAAAAATATACAAATGACACTACATGGTATGCATTACAATATAATTTTTTCTTGGAACAGGCATCAGATACACACGGTTGTTGAAGCCCACAGATTCCAAGAACACTCAACGACTTCACAAAGATAAATGCAAAGCATAAGAAAGCTCAACCGAATAGAAAAATATCTCTTTTTCCACTTTGAACGCCAGAATAAGTATTCATCATGGATACCAGTACATGTAGTAATTGATAATACATGTACTGTACAAGCACATTAGCCACACATGAAGAAACAGAAAGGGATGGAATGCAAAATGCAAACTGAACAAAGCTGGGCAATGGTACAAGCTAAGCTCTACAACATATTACAAAGCCTAATGGCGCCATACTACAATCACAGCAACAAACAAAAATCCAAATCCCTATGCAAAACTCATATTACGTCTACAGTTGTCCACAGGTCAGAATGTCAAAATACTAATAGGACAAAACAGAAACCTTAATGTCCTACTGGATTACAAGATTAAAGCAAATTATTTTTTTGTAGAGGAAAAGTGGGACACTATAAAAGACTGCTAATAATTTTCCTTTCCTTGGCATCCCCCCCTCTCACTGCATAAAAAATAACATAAAACAAGCTTCAGTTTCTCCAAAGATGCTGAAATCAACATACAGGAATGAATATACGTTTATGTGCATGCTCTCTCTCTCTTTCACAAACTTGTGCATGCACACACACATGGAAAACTACAAAACCCAAATTACAAAGAACAAAATTGCACAGATATACTTTATATGATCTAAATGTTTATTACACAAAAATTTATCTGAAGATCTAGGTCACAATCAAATTCTGGCACAGCTATCCTAACCTACAGCTAGCATGTCATATTTGAAGTCTGTCACACCTAGTCAAACATCCTTTCTCTTTCTCTCTGAGACATGCTAAAGGTGGTGGTTGGTGAACCACTTTACAAAACTGTACATTCTTGCCAAAATAGGAAAAGTAACACATTTTGAACTTCATTGTAAGAGTTCATGAAGTTTTGAACAGAATGGTCCTCTGATACTGAATCACAACCTGTTAAGTCTGGAACTACCACCTGATTAGTCTGAAACCCCACTTGAAATCAATCAACCAAACAAAATCAACTTACAAAATGTAGATTGCTAAAGAATGTCATGAAGTTCCTGTTAGACCTACCAGTGCAAGAAATCAGCAAGTGATGGATAAGCTTACCAACAACAGTTTATGTATATTTTTCTCATTCACATAGATAACACCCATCAGTTACAACCCTTTTTCGGGAATCAATATCTGCTTGTTTGCAACACCCTTTTCTGTAAGGTTAATTTGTATTTTATTCCCTCATAACAATCACATTTTTTTTGCCAGACAAATGAATACTGCTCAACTCTTTGCACTCACATCAAAACTTCCATGGTGAATACCCTTCACAGCACATCAAAACGTATGTCAGGATGCTATTTAAAAAATCTTGCAGATTGAACAGTGTAAGGGAACTAATCCTGATATCATTGGAAAAGCTCTATCATTGGTTGTATCCCCTGCCTTGTGTAAACAAGGTTCTAAAATAAAGTTTCGGCTTGCCGATCGTTTTCATTCAGCACCCACATACTAGGACAGCCATGTAACTCAAGAAATGGTTGCCGGATGGAAGATAAAAATTTAAATGAAGTTTGTTAGAAAAAGATATTTTAAATATACTTAAGGCCAAAAGTTCAGAGAAAATACTAAATCTTGAATTTTATTCAAGGTCAGAAAGTAATAATAATACAGTCAAGAGACGTCGAGAGTGGGCAAACAGTGATGCGTGGAATTTAATAAGACTTTCATTATTTCGTGCATACAGTAACAACATTCGGCACCAAATGCCAAGTAATATTTAAACTTTTCCAATAAAATTTCTTTTAGAATCGTAGGTCCAAGAATTGATCTCTCCAAATAAAGTATATAACTGCCATCGTCTTAGTTTTTTAGCAGTATTTTTTTAAACACGCCAAGATCTGTGCGCTAAGAGCGTCATGCATAGATGTCATGTGAGTGCAAAGAGCTAACAGGTAAAAAAGCAGTAGCCATGCCATGTCATTACATGCCTTTACTGAACACGTTCATATCTGACTATAAGCAAACAGTCTGCTCTTAAGATTAAAATGACAGCAAAATGTCAGGCATGTCACCTGCAAAAGTCTCTATGCTCGGTAACAGAGTCAATATCAGTATTACAAAAGCACCAAGCTTAGACTGCTAATTTAACTTAGAAAATCTTAAGTTCCAAACTTTGTTTCACAAATAACCCAAATGTTTGCATTTTCAACCATAAAATAATTTTTCTACACACAGAGTTCTAAACACCAACGCAACAGGCACAGTATATTTTACACAAACACATTAAACAGACTCCATTAACAACAAACATGTTCATACACTTGAAAAAGGCATGGGTAGGAGGGGAAGGGGTAGTCCCAGTGCATGGCAGACGACCACTAAAGCCATTTGTTTAGTTTGCCTCGTATGTTTGGCCTCTTGATGTCCAGCTAGTGTAATTAAGTTTATCAGAGCCATTATTCAAAATATGAAGTGATCACACTGCCCTGCCATTACTTTTAGTAGAACATTCTACATCTAGAAATGGATGACTGTTGAACAGACGAAAACCAACAATGCAAAACAAAATCTTTCTACACAAAAAACACATTTTAACCCAGATGAAATCAGTACTGCCAGCCCCAAAAACACTTTAGCCTCATAATACAAACATTTGACACACTGTGTCATAAATGGGTGGTATAATAAGACAATGTGCTAGTGTTTTTTTTCATTGCCCTGATGTAAAATGATGGGTAAGCTGCCAAAAAAGTTATGAATCAAATACAAGCCTGTGTCTCATCATTTCATCACCCTCTTTCAGACAGTACAAGCATGATATTGGCATTTTCATCTTTACTGATGTCCTGTTGACAGTTCTGCCCCCCCCCCTCTTTTTTTGCTGCCAACCTTGATTCAAGTGCCACTCTTGTCAAAGCACATTCCACAAGCCAGATACATTCGGTTTCTCTTTCTTAAGCCACTATAGCATCAAGTCTCAAAAAGAACCAAGCAAATGTTTGATCACCTCTATTGCAGTAATGCTTGTCTTTAAAAAAAATACTAAAAAATTTTCATGTTTTCACACACTCGTAAATGAACTGTATAAAATTTGTCTGCAGAATGTACTTCATCACTAAATGAACTATTAAAAAATATCCTTTTGAAAAAATAGATGCAAAATATTTAAACAGGCACACTAAAGACTAAACAAGTATTTTGTATGCATTGAGTATTTCTATCATCTGAAGTTAGTTGGATCTGTCATATATGTCTACACAGTCATCTTTATACAAAATCAAATCTTATAAACATGAATCACCCCATAATGTTACTCAAAGTATGAACCCCCAATCTCTCCCTCAAAAATCTGAAAAAAAGAGAACAAGTTTGTGCAGTAACCAGGAGACATAAATCATCACACTTCTTATTAATCTGAAGAGTGACTCTGGCAACCATGCCATACCAGCTCAAGTACTGTAAGTGTACAATGCATACACGTAGATGTATTCTGAATATATAGGCATCAACATGCACATCATAAAAAGCTTATTGTCTCCTTTGTTAAACCCTTCTTATATAGACACTAGAAGTGTAATAGGTGGACTGATGCACTAAACAATCATTTGCACAGTAAGAACTAAATCTTTTGTTCAGTTTAATGAAGACAACATTGTATAGAAATTCTTTAAAAAATTTAAAGGTCTGGCTTAAAGATTTTGTTTACATACATTCATCAGCACAGTTACCTTCTTTCTGTCCCATCCCATCTCTCACACAGATTTTTTTTTTGGTAACTGAAAGTGAAAACAATATCAACTCCTATTTCCTTCCGATTTTTAAAAAATGGCAATCCGTGATTTTGTTGAGTTCTTGAATAGCACAAATATCCATTTTCCAGCTTCTTTATTTCACAGCTGCCAGGGCACACAGTAAGCCACTGATTGTAATGGTGTAAGACATATTTTCCGCTGATCATCAAGCGATGAGGCAAAAGGATGGACATTTTTTAAAACCACCATATTGGTGACCAAGTACCATCAAAGGCAAGTGATGAACAGCATAGAAGGTACAGTATTGCATCAATCATATTTAAGATTGCCAGTTAGTTCTCCTGGTGGCTGTGATGATAAAGGGAAACTGAAACTTCAGTGGTTCCTGACACTGTCTATCTAAAGTAGTCTCCCCGCGAAGGATATGGGGACTTTTCCTGGTTCCGGGCCATGTCGTAAACAATGTCATCAGGCTGTGGCACGTACAGGTTGTTCAGCACGTGAATTAGAATGGATGCAACTATGATGCAGACCATCTGAAACACAATGTTTATTATGGTAGGTTGACGACCTATTCAAGTGAAAAATCTTTAACATCACCTATAATGCCATGAACAGAAAATATAAAGTGTAATTCTACCCTCCAAAAACCCTATCTCTGATTGAAAAGTATGAAATTCTAGAGTACATGTAGAAATAATAGAATTGAATTACTATTAATTAACAAAGAACAAATGAGGACCGAGCGCTAAATTATCTAAAGATAACTCCAACAAAGGTACTGGTAGCGCTCAACATAGCCGTATGCAGATGCATGTGCCCAAGGGAGCTTACCGTGCCCAAACACGTAGCAAAGAGAGGGCCGAAAGAAAGGAACTTGGCAGATCCTCTGGAGTTGCTGGATCCTCTAGAGGATCTGCCAAGTTCCTTTCTTTTGGCCCTCTCTTTGCTACGTGTTTGGGTATGGTAAGCTCCCTTGGGCACATGCAATTACTATCTACTGCATGAAGGAGATGAAAATTCTAGCACATTATGGACACGAGAAATCAAAAGTACCTGCATGACTCCAATGGCTATAACCACACCTGCTACCGCTATGACGTATTTTTCAAAGAATCTGCTTAAAGCTGTCATACAACCCTGAAAATAATATGACAGTTAAGCTCTGCTGACCTTTAAAAAATTACATCAGACAAAGCAAAACAAAGATCAAAGCATCACTGATATCAAAACACACTAAGAAATCATCATGAAAATGATTGTTGAAACAGTACATATTCTTAAGAAAAATAGAAAAACACAACCTTCTGGCTGAGCTGGTGGCAGTAAAATCTCCATTTATACAAGTCATGTTTCAGTTAAATTTGTAATCTACCTCATAAACAGAGATTTAATGTCTTAATGCCTATAAGCTGATATGGATGGAAGTTCTTAATGCCTATCCTTAGGGGGTGGGGGGGGGGCATAAAATACAAATATATGGCTGGAGGGGCAGATAGGAATGCTCATTCAACTCTTGCCATAGACGCGACATCACATAATCCATTAGTTATAATAGGTCTATAATAATAAATTTTACCTGTCCTTAACTATGGAAGTGTCAAGTGCAATACAATCACAAAAAGCATGGAAAAAGATCAGGAACTGAAAACATCCAAATCTGAACAGCAATGGAGTAAACAAGATGAGGCAAGAAATTGCTAGGGAGTGGAAAGGGGAGAAAGGAGAGGAGGGAAGAAAAAGAGAGTTGTTTGAAAATAATTTTTACAAACGGAAGTATGTTTTAAGAACTATCAAATGCCTGGAATGCAGACAATGCAAAGGAGCAGTGGCATGAAATTCCTCACACAAGGACCCAAAAAGGAAATGAGTGGTGTTTACACCACTCAAATGTTCTTCTTGCTACAGAAAGAAGTCAGCAATAAACTGAGTGACGAAACCCTCTTGGTTCATAAGGGATTAAAAGTTCAAAGTTAATATAGCTAGATCATCTGAAGTACCTTTTATCAACTCAATCACCTGCCTCTACCTTGGTTTTAGGGTTAATAACCACAGAAGCAGGTTTACACAGTACTGGAGCTACCAGTAATCCACAAAGATGAAGACATACTCGTCTTTGTCCTGTTCTAGCTTGGTCCAGTTTCCTTGTTTTAAATTTAATTTGGATTTTCCTCCAAGCGGCAGTCACTTGTTTTTCTTTTATAATCCCCAAAGACATGAGAAATATTTGTCTTCAAGCCACAGAAAATTTTTAGGTCCAGCTGCATTTTTACTTCATTTATCCTCAATGATTATCACTGAAAAACCATAAATTAGAGAAATTAAAACGAGGGGGTTCGGGTGCACAAACGAAAAAAAGCTTCTTACTTCAGAATAAATATTGGGGTTAAGATCTTTATTTTCAGCTGTTGGTTGTGGTTTGTAGATGGGACACCGATACTCCTGATTCTCGTAGCGCAGATAGTCTTTGCAGCAGCTGGCTGGAGCATACTTCACGTTACTATTAGGGTCATTTTCACTGTTGGCCCAGTTGGACTCGATGTAGTCCCTGGGGCCAGACCCTCCACAGCATTGCAGCTAATGATGAATATAGCAGCAAGATATCATTATCAAAACTATAAACTATATAAACACACACATACACCATCCATGTATATATAGATCAATATATATCTACAAACCTATCTATATTTACAGTCATGGCCAACACTTTAAGACCACCTAGTAAATAACTGATATTTCCATATTCCTATGGACTATTGCATCATCCACTATTTAGGGTGCACTAAACGGAATCATTGCAGTCTATTACATCATTCTTACATTATAAACTGTGCAAACACAAACTGCTGCTGTTTTCAGAGCCGTTTGATTGTTAACGGTATTATCTCTGGATTTTATGTTTCCAAGAAAATGGACAAAAACCGAGACTTTTTGCGAAAGAGAAATGGATGTCCCAGAAAAAAAACAACCACTAGAGATGACCGGGTAATCAAATCCATCGTTTTACACTCTCCCAGCCGCTTAATGTAAAAAGATCCAATCTGCTTTGCTTTTTAGAGGTGTTGATGTGAGTTGGAGGACTGTGTCTCGCCGATTAGTGGATGAATTTGGACTAAAATCACACAAACGTGCCCCAAAACCAAGACTAACACCACAAATGAAAAGGAAACTCTGGAATTTGCTTTAAAGCTCACTGGACTGAACAGCAGTGGCGAAATGTGATGTTTTCTGATGAATCAGCATTTCAGCACTTTGCAGTATGTTGTCATCATGTAAGAAGGCCTGAAGGGAAAAGAAATGATGAAAAATACACCATACAGACAACAAAACATTCACCAAGCCAGATGATTCAGGATGTAACATCAAAGTCTGGAACTGCTGGTTTATATTTCTAGGACCCAGGAATGACGATGAATGGTCAAAAGTACCTGGAACTGCTGAAGGACAAACTGCCGATACACACAATGGTGGACACACAATCTTCCACAATATTCATGCATGATGGCACATGCCACAAAGCAAAAATTGCACAGGAGTACCTTCAGAAGGTCATGGTCAAAACACTGGCAAGGCCTGGAAATAGCCCGGACTTAAACCTTATTGAAGATTTGTGCATCCATATAAAAAACAAGGTTGCCAACAAACAACCATCCAGTGTGAAAACACTTGTTGAAGCTATTAAGAATGTTTGGATCCATGGCATCTCAAAAGATGTGCAAGAACTCATCTGGACGCGTTCAAGCGGTAATCAAGGCAAAAAGGTAGACACATAAAGTACTAAATAATAAAATTATGCGAGACAAATATATTAAACCAAAATGACACTTAAAAGCAAGTATTGGATTATTTTCTTTCTGTATAGTGTTTACCACATTTTTGTTAAAAAATGTTTGGTGGTCTTAAACTTTTAGCCATAACTATATATATATATATACTTCTAAGTATGCAAAGCTCATACTATCATGACAATGCTTGGGTAGAACTAATAATTCATTCATACAACATGATTAATTATGCCAAATGGAAGACCAAAGCTGACAATTAAGATGTTCAGCATATTACTATCTTTCCCTTTAAGAAAATGCTTTGCAGAAATACCATTTATGCGTGTCTTGCATTGCAATATTTTTATGGTTATTTACTGCATTATGATAACAATGTACACATAATCCCATCTGTTTAAGTCTTGGCGTTTGGCAGTGACAGGTATGCACTACTGGATACTGACAGCAGCTTGCAGGAACTGTATGTGCTTTTGAGGATACATATATCACAAAGCTGACAGTGTTCATCTGCGTTCACAAAAGTTTGATGCCACCTGTCATCCTTTGTGCCACTTCCTGCAAACAGCTAGCTTAAGCCATGTGACAATATAAACAGCTAGTGTGGATTTTTATTTCAGTACCTGGATGAATGTTTGAGCCATCTTGAAACTCCCACCAGCATAATGGAAAAGTGAGGGTGGGATGTTTTGTTTTGCTTCAATGCATTCGTTAAGGCATTAAGAATCTTGTGTAGTGCTAGATACTGACTGCAAAGGGATGCTGTGTGGCAGTGGACATTCATCATAACAGTGGACAGTTTGTCCTGCTGCATAGTATCTTCTGGAGGACTCATCTCCTTGTGTGTTACCTATGTATATAAACTAAGTCTGCTCCAGCAGAACTTAGTTACTAACTTTCGCTTGTAAAAAAAAAAAAAAAAGAAAAGTAGCTGATATGGTGTTGTAAAAGTATTTTTAGAACTATTCCAAAATACCAAGAAAAACAGAAAAAAGTACCCTGTGACAGAATTAAAGGACTTTAAATGACCACATAAACTCTGGTCATAAGTGCAATGCCATCTGGCAGCTGACACTTCGATGTCAAAGCAATGACACTGATATATAATACAGACATCACTGGTTCAAAGAAAGCTCCTCCTAGTATTAGGAGCAGTAAAAATCTGAATATCTCATCATTCCATTCCACATTCATGTATAAATAACAATTATCCTTCTCTGTATCGCTGCGTTATATTTTTCTTTGGGGAAACAGCAGACAGATGGGGGCTTCCACTCAAGTTGCTGTCATTCTTCTGATAATTATAAAGAAGTAGTTATACAATGTTTTGCTCCATCTACTTCAACGCTCATCCTCTTGATATCACTCATGCAAGTTGACACAGAAGACAATGCGTTGACTAATCCACTAGCCACAAGGATGCACCTGCATGTGACATGCAGCTTTGTTTCATGACCAAAGATGGAGATATCTAGGCACGGAACAACTTGCTTATAAAATGTATCATAAACAGTTTAATTTCTCCTTAACCTGCACTTAAGAGAAAAAGCCAAGCTCCCTCTTTGCTGTAACAGGTACAAGCTTCCGAAGAATCCACCTTCTATTTGCATAACAAGTTCAAGTATTTCTAACCGACTAGCCCAATCTTTGACAATAGTGCACATACACCTGTAACCTTTGAAAAGCTTTGCAACAATAAGTGCACGTACCTCTGACTGCATGATGTTCACAGCACGTGTCACCTTCCTCAGAGGCTCCCCAGTGAAGTCTTGGGTGACAATATTCTTTATGAAGTCACTCCGGCCAACTGTGTTTTGAAGCTTTCGGATATCAAATAAATGACAAAAATTCAGTCACTAATCATATAGACTGAGTTGTTATTAAAATAGAATCACCTCCCCTACTGAATTACTCCAGACATAACTTTTAAAAAGAAGAAACGAGGGGGAGAAGGAAATGGGAAAAGGTTGTTGTAACTAAGGTGAACGTTTAACTTCATAAGTTACAATATCACTAAGAAAAGGGAAACAAGCAACAAAAATCCACACAACGTTAACCTGGTGTGATGTTCGTTTGGTATCAAAATATTGCACAAAAGATTTAGATTCACTGCTCAAACAGCAGCAAACTTAAGATCCCACAAAATATAACATGGACATCACAGAACTACATGCAGCACATGATGAATTGGTTTGTAGCTGTTACTTACCTCTTCTCTGTAAACAAATCCATAAACTGATCCAGATATTGTCAGAACTATTGCTAGGCACATTGCTGTCAAGTACTGAAACAACAAATGGAATGGCACATGCTGTTCAGTTTCATAGGAAATGTGTGACTTTACGATGGAAAACAAGAAAAAAGTTGTGGGTATGCACAGAAAGGGAGATCATTTAAAATAAATGCAGAAAAAACAAAAACAATTTAAAATTAAGTTGGTTTAGCAGAATAACAGTCCTGAATGTGATACAGAGGTAAAGTGTAGGAAAACAGTTCTTAAGCAGCTGTGATACAGTCATCAACTGTTTTAGGCTGTGCTTACATGTATAGTACATGTGCTAATTTAAAGCTGTGCCTTCCCCTTGTGCCTTATCCTAATTATCCCTTGCACTTTTGTATGACCTCTACCTTGGATAACTGGAAATGGGCCTAGTTCCACAAAATGAGTGACTGTGACCCTGCACTTTCAGGTCATGCTTCAGGCACAACCATAGCAGACTGCCATTTATATATATTGCGATACTACATAGGAAAGTTGACCAAGAATGGTAAATAAAAACTGCTGTTAAGGAGCATGCAACCGCAATTCAAGGTACAGTAAAACCTCCCTTATAAGACCTTCCCATAAACGACTTCCTCCAGCGTACCACACAAAACTTTCTGACAGAGACAATTTACTATTTAAACGACCTCCCATTTATGACTCCCTTCTTAACCCGACCACCAACCAACGAATGTGGTCAGCTTTGTGCAGTATACAACTTTGCCTGGCCGAGCGCAAAAAGGTTAGAAGACTTCTTTTTGCAAAGATGTCCAGTGAGAAACACGAAATGTCAACACAAAATTCAATGAGAAGCGCAAAAAAAAAACTTTTAAATCAAGAAAAGCCACTTTTAACATTCCTCCTTTTGCCAATGGCAAACAGATGTCACTTGCAGTGGGAAATGTTGTGGACAACACAGAAAAAAGTACATCTTTGTGATTTTCGTGTCGAAAAATATCATTGTCCCACTTTTTCAATCAAATCAGAGACAGACAGGCTGTCACGTTTGGTGGGTCAAAGAATTTACTTCACAGCCTGTAGGTGGGACCCATCAATAACCATCTGGCATATGTTAGGTTGTTAAAGCTGCCACCTGGCTCTGTTACGTAATTGCCAGGCCAGGTGGCGCAGTAGTTATGTGCCTCATGGGGCTCATAGACATTTACACTTCCACACTTAAAGGCTCCAGTCAAATGAAGAGGTATGCATATATTAGGACTACAAACAGAAGGATAAAGGAGGGGTGAACAGAATGACAGAAAGAATGACCACCAACTCTAAAGTTAAGAAACAGCATCAAAACCTGCAATCCTACGACACTGGCAAATACATTTATATACTGTATGCCTTTTTGATGCACCAAGACTCTCAGTATAATTTAACAACCAAATAATTTTGTGGTGTAATGGAGCGGGTTCACTCCATAAAATTTTCTTCTCTCTCTCTCTTTTCCAAACCAAGGAAATCTTCCTGGGAGGCCTTCTACATCTTTTATTTGAGGCCACCGCTGATGCTGCCCACCTTCTCCTCTGCTCACCTCACCTGCCCCTACCACCCAGTCTCGGCTCTCATGACGTCCATCTTACATCATCTCTTTCTGCGTCTCTCCTCGCTTCATCACTACTCTGAGACGTCCCTTTGTCCGGCCCGCACCCTGCTTTTACTGGGTGGACACGGGCAGCGAGGGAGGCACTGCCAGTTACAGCAGCAGCTAGTGGGTGGAAGTGTGGCGGATACTGCATTTTGTGTTTCTTACATGTACAAACACTAGAATAACAGACCAAAGAATATATCTACGAGAACATGAAAATGTGTGATACATAGAGTGCGTTTTGCTCTTCTTGTTAGCGTAGAAGACAGTTTAGCAGAGAAGGAAGGAAATAAAGATAATTACATTAAAAGGCAGTTTAACTAGCTAATGTGACTACAAAAAGATAAGAAATACTCCTACAAACTAACCTAATCTATTAAGATGCTTGATGAGTTTACTATCTAAAAGAAGAGTAAATCAAGGAGAATCAGACTCAGAGGGTGTTAATTGTTAGTATCTGCAACTATCCTAGAAGAATATAGAAATGTCTAAACAGAATGAGCCCAATACAGCACGCTATAAGGTGACACAGCGCATCACAGCCACGGATCGCTGGTGGTACTTGATCTGGATACCGCCCCCCCGGTGTCCACTGTGGCTGTGAGCGTGGGGGCCAAAACCGTCTCCGTGATGGTTGTGTCCATCAGGGTGGAAAGTGTTAGATATTTACAGAACACTCTACAGGACAAAATGAATCCCATAATAGGTTTATATTATTTAATAACAAATGTCAGAATCTACAGCCAATGCTGATTACCTTCCTAGAATTACTGCAGGTGGTTGATGTTCTAAATCGCTAAATGCTGAAAAAAAACTCACCACCACAAGTGCCCACTTGATGGTCTTCAGACCGCCGACAAGGCCAAACAGTGAGAAGATCAGTATGAGTGCCCCATCCACTAGACTGACATACAGCAGGATCAGGTAGCGGTTCAGCTCGCTGTTTAACTCCAAGTACTCATTTGTCCAGAAGTCTAATCGTAGCCACAGTAGCACACCAAATATTGTACTCCCCAGCGCCTATCAAATTAAAAAAACAACACCAATATAATGCATGTCTGTTACAAAATTTTCTGCTCAAGCATTTATGCACATCTTCTGTATCACTATCAGTGTTACATAAGCATAATATAGCAGTACATGATGAACAGCTAAGATTTAGACAAACTGCCAATACAATTTTTCAGCAGTACATTATTATAGACTCTCTACAGGTCTGTCTTATCTGTGTGAATGCAATGACAAATGGTGAAACTGGTGGCATGTTTCCATTAATTTACTTTTGAACCTAGATAACATTGCAGACCTACACCATTCCCCCCCCCCCAACTCCCCTCGCAGAAACACCCACACACACAAATTGCAGTACATAAATTCTAGTCAATAACACCTTGCATATAAAAAGAACAATGCCTCAGCACAGTTGTCTTGCTCATGTAGTCACATTAGATAATTCTATCTTGTGGCATCTTGTGTCGTTCCTTGTATGTAATATTGTCCACGAAATCAAAAAGGAAAAATTTGCCATTCCTTATAATTATATTCCACATAATCAAATATACTGCTTGCATATCTGGACACCTCTAGCCTCTTCAACTCACCACCTCAGAAACATGAATGGAAGCAGTGTTAGGTGGAATAAGAAGAATGAGGCCAGAAATCAATAACACCCATTAGCTCCCTTACATGGTGTCAATCTGCATCCTTTTTGCAGAGCCTGGCTCCACAGGATATCAGGTTTAGGAGGGAGCCAAGGTCTGCTGAAAGACTAGTGAGTAAGTGCTGCATTTGACCAGCATTTCTCAGCAAGACCATGCTGATATAACTGAGCCTTTGCATCTTTCTTGCTCTGCACAAAGTGCTGTGATGGTGCTCTGCTGAGTAATACATTTCAGAAGCAAACCTTCGATATTTTTACAACAGAGGGAAGGTAAGGGCTTAGAGATACAGGCTGAACCAAGTTACCTATAGACGAAAAGACTCATGAAGTTCAGTATAATTACGGTCTGCAACAGGATGGCAACTGCCAACCCCTCACTCCACCCTTATCCATGCATGCAGGTGCACAAGCATCACTTGGCAGAAGTAAAGTGATAATATCAACCACTGTACCTATTTTTATTTTCCTCTCACCCCAGACTCCTATAGTACTCTCCCATCCAAGCAACCACCTGTAAATGTTCTCTACCTTTCTCTTAGACACTTGCCTTGAAGAGTGAAACGAAGGACAAGCAGAATTATAATTCTACAGCAACTTCCACTTCGCCTTATCCCATGGATATTTACCTCTGAAGTTGTCAGGGTCAACTGTTTTGAAATGCTACCATGTGCATGCTTCACTGACTCTCTGGATGTTTAGACTGATGCCATGGCTACAAAGCTAGACAGGATTCTTTCCCTTTCTGTCTTCAAACATCATCCCTGAGAAGAGGCCACAGCGTGCTGGGACAAACACCAAACTCTCGATCTCATACAAATGCAAAATGCCACCCCTCTTCTCTGGGAAGCTGCACTTATAAGCCCACTCAATGGAAGAGATGGCACAGCAGGCTGACACATCACCCACACCCTTCATTCCATCTCCACAGACAGACCACTGATTAAACAACCCTGAATTTGCTTTGCTCTCCCCTTGGGCAGTCAGACTATGAACACTTCACAAAGCCCCAATGGTGCAGCTAGGGATAACCCTTGGGGTGAGTCCAAGTGATGAAAACTGCAGTCCTTGAACAATCCTGGTGCATTTGAGCAGCACTGGGAGCCATCCCATGCTTGTCAAACAGAGCTTTCCACACCTAGTGGGGCTGGGAGAACTGGGGGTGGTAACGCACAACTGCAGTGAGCTGTGATTTTTTTCCAGTTTTTGGGACTGTACTGATCTTCAAGACCTTGTGGGAGGAGGTGGGGGGGGTTGGTGGGGGGGGGGGGGCCACACAAGTGGCGAAACTGGGGCAAAAGCACAAGGTCCATCTCTGCCAGCACACCTGCTCATGGTGGTGACACATTCCTATTGTCACCAAACTGAAAAAAAACTTTACTTGGAAAATGATTAGTTTCCTCTGCTAAGTGTTAAATGAGTCTTAAGGAAAAAAACCCAGTTGTACAGAGAATGTAGTCCCACTGCAAAATTACTTGAAAATAAAACACAATATCAGACTAGTAATTACACTATTTTAACTAAACTGCTCTCTCTCTCTCTATATATATACACTATATCTAGAGAGAGGTTTGCCAACAGGAACAAAGCCAACAAGTGCAGATAATACAGTGAAAGGAAACCCAAAGACAAAGGGAGATAACTACAGTAATGGCCTGGAAGAACAAACCCCACAGATCATAATGACTGGGAAAGGGGTGATGGGAGAAGTGAACTTTAAAAGTCCCATACTTTGGAAAGACAGCTACAAAACAGACTGCTTCCCATGCTTTTACATGTGCTGGACTGTTAAGGGAGCATGGTAAGAGGAGGTAACAACCATAATTTGGCCTGACACTGCAATACAAAGTGTACAGACCAGACATGAAAAGAGGAAGTGCACAATGAATCACTGAATGCCAAGTATACTGCATTGCTATATTATTATTAATCCCTATCTTGGGGTGCAGTGGGGTAGAAGATAACTCGGTGCACTCATTTGGAAACAAAATGTCATATCTACATAAAAATGTCATGAGGAACTCTTTGTTGTTTAACCTTTCTGACAGAACGTCATCTCTGAAGTGAAACTGACAGTGTAGACTAGGTAAGTGGCTCCTGATTAACCCTATGAGAATGATTCTGAAATACCTTGTTTTACCAGTTGCTGCAACCTAATGTGGTAAAAATGAGTAATGGCAAGATATCATGCCGACGGAAGAGACCGAAATGACCAAAGTAGCACAAAAATAACACATCACAGAAACCGAAAAGTTGAAAACAATTTTTAGCCATCACTTGTCTGCAAGGGTGAGAACGAAGAAGGAAATGGGGAGAACAGCAAATCAGGAAAAATCTCATTCATTAAGAAAAGGTGTACAGACTCCCTGGAGTCAAAGGGCTTTTCATGTAGTGTAATGCACTCTGGTGCTATCACTTTGTATCTGTTGATAGTTGATGTACTCTCTTCATCCAGATCACAGCTTAGGGGCACAACATATGCGCAGTAGACTGGGGTGATGAGTGTTAACAGAATCAGTGAAAAGAATGAAAGTGGGTAAAAACATCTAACCAAAATGCTGCAGTAGCATTTTTTCTAGAAATTCTATCCATTTAAAAGTAAGAAATCATCTTTAGAGAAAATATTTGACTTGTTGAAGTTGAACAATCTTGTGGTTCACTAGAAACAACCCAATCAACAGCAGACTTAAATTTCTTTCAACTCAGTCTTGAAATATGGTTTTACTCTAAAGCTGGTGTATTTTAGATTTGAATATCTCTCCTTTAGTCCTTCTCTCAAGAATAGCTTAATGTAAGCCTTGAACACCATGAACCACCGTTTCTCCCACTCCAGTCTGTCTGAGCCAGCACACAGCATCTGTTTCCTGTGATGTTATTTGCAGGGGGAGGATTTTTTTCTCTCTTTCATGGCTGGGGCAAGGGTGAAGCAGGGGATGAATGATTCCAAATTTTTTTTAAACTGCCAAAATAGCATGTTAGAAACTCCACATGCACAAAGGCATCCAACTCAAGTACATCATACATATAAATTGAAGATTTAAAATGAAATTAAAACCTTGTTTTAAATTTTATGCAGGTGAAGACTCAGCAATGCTTTCTTCCTGCACCTGGACATTTTACAACAGGAAGCTTTTCAAAGCCACATTGCTTAACCACTTTGCTCTAAACAGATCCTCATTACAGCCAATTACCACGATAATGGCAGGCACATCCCACGGCATGTTTCCATTTAGTTCATCCTGCAACACATATCCTACGCTGTCGAGGAGTTTAACTAAGCATTTATGTTTTAAGCCACCTGCTGTGTCAGTTACATTCAGCTACAGCCTTTAGTCCTATTTCAGTGGGGAAGAGACAGCATCATTATATGATTAAGCCTATGACTTATTTAGCTTGAGGTCAGTAAACTGAATCATACATATAAAAATTATATGTGAAATCTTGCAAACATTCCAAACCACAATGGCAGTTTGTACAATGTCCTTACACTGAACACTAAGGCAACATCAGCTCTACAATGATTTTATTCTGAAGCACTGGATGTGTAACCAGCCAACACCTTCAAACATCTGCCGTTTACATTCTGGCAGACACAATTGTACACATCAAACACCCCCAGCTCTGAATGACTACTGCCAGTGGTTTGGATTGGACAAGACACAATTACACATGACAAGTTCTTCCCCTTCACTTCTTTCTGCTTAAGGTTTTCATTTATTTTTGAATCTAGTCCTGAAGTCTTTCCTCCATTTTAAAAGTGTCTTTATGTTAAATACATCTTACGATCTTTAAAAGTCCCCATTAGAACTCAACAATCCAAAATCGTCAGCTCAAAGGCTTGGCATGTGCACGCATGCATATGTAACACATACAAACACTGCTTTTCATTACAATACTAGCCAGGGGACCCAGTGCTGTCCAGGTTTATCTTAACCCTCCCATGCCTACCTCTTCTGTAACCCCCACCCCTACTCCTTTACCAACCCTCCCACCCCTACCCTTGGCTGCCCTCTCCCTGTTGTGAAGTGAGGCAATGGAAAATACACATTTGGTATGAAAGGGAGAAAAAATGTGTGGTGATTTCTCTTCAATGTTGATCGATGGGTATATGACTTGTTAAGGGTGTCATCATATTTATTATTTCATTTTTGTTTAGGCCTTGGTACTGGGTCAAAATATGGTCTATGACCATCTGCGGGTGAAAAGGAACCTGTATGCCGAATTTGCTGTGGATCTGTTTAGGCATGCAGATTTGTATAACAAACACACATTTGGCTTCATATATTACACGAACTCCAGTTAGCTTTGATAGATGATGCAAAAAAGCATTATCATGAATTTTATATGAAAGTAATTAGTTTAAACATCATTTAAGCTTCTTGTTAAAGAAAATATAACCAATTCAAAACCTTTCTTCAATTATATGGTTCTTCAGGAAATATCAGTACTAGCAGTCAAAAATGGTTACTCCCAATATTGTGAACTATTTTAATTTGTAAAGATGTAGGAATTATCTAACATCCTTAATAGTTTGCATTCCTTGATTTCACTTTAATGTCCCAAACATGTCCTGCATATTTTTCAAAAAATAAACTATGTGAAGGTTTATTACAGTTCACTAAATCCCCAATTGTAAAGATGCTGGAGCAAAACCCAGAGTTCCTGGCAATGCATACTGTGCGCCCTAAAATTCAGGGATGACAGAGGTTTTAACACCCTCCATCAGCGTGATGTATTAAAAAAAACTTTTTGGCCAGGTAACACTAACAGTGAAGTCACTTGGAACTGATCCTGCTTTTTACAAAATCACTCTCAGATTTTAAGCTAGAGGGTCATTTCTACCCTCGCTTTTTTTAATCCAGAAACATTGAAACTTGTCCTTAATAACTTTCACATTTTTTGTGAAACATAATATTATAAAAGAATCTACAGAAAATTTTGCAAAAGATGAAATCACATCTGAACAAGATCAGTAACTTGCCCCCAACTCTTGTCCATCTCTAACATCTAATACGAAGTGCATACAAAAATATTTCATGGTGTGCTTTACAATCACTGATTTCAGCTCAAATTGTTACATCATCATTTTATCCATAAATTCTGAGATCACAAATGCACTGGCGTGTTTTTATCCTACTTCAAGTACTATTAAGAAATAGAAGAAGACGATGAAATTTTCTGTTTGTTTTCTAGAATAATAAAATAATATACTGCTAAAGACCAAAAACACATCTAGGAGATATTACTGACGATGTTTAACATTAAAAAGATTTGTAAGATCAATCAATAACCAGAGTAATGCCGGAAGTTCCAAACCATCTTTTGTTTCACACATTAACCATTAAAACAACAGATTTATCTAAAATAAGTTCCGATTTTTTTTCGCGTCAGGCATACAGCAGTAGTGTCAGTGGTTGGCACCTGTCATGGAGCGACGTTATGGTTAACGTGAATCAGATGTCCTATACTTAAATAGAATGAGATCGTGTCAAGACAAGGGTCTGTATCATCATGTAGCGAGAAAATGGCCCCTGTGGTCTTTTGCTAAGAATGTACACTTAAATTCGAAAAAGAAAAGAAACAGTATGTTGCTTACCCACAGGAGTACCAGAAAGATAGATAAAACGCACTTAAGGCAGAAGAGTTTCTGATCCGTTCTCATTTTGACTGGAGATATATCTCGCTCGCACAAGCACCTCCACATAGACTGCTTCAGTCCATCTCCAGACTTTGTTTTGAAGCTCACTTCCGTATGACCTCATTTGATCAACACTGGGGGGCGCTTCTGCATTTCCGCTCTGCAACAGGCATGGTTAATGACCGATTTTCACTATATTTTTGTTTTATTTAGTTTGATTGGAGACTCCACGAGAAACCGACCAATCATATTATTTTTCCATTACCTGTTGGAGTTAATGTCTTTCATCTTAAGACTATTCTGAGTTTTCGAACTTGTTTGTAGGTCACTTGGAGCTCAAAACAAAAAAGCAGACGACATAATTCATTAATTGTGGTAAATTGATCACAAAATCATGGTGAATATGTAATCGACAAAAGACAGGGCTCACGCAGTTTTTTTTTCATCTGTATACAAATAGCTGGTACGACATGTCTTACTGCTTGAAAAGGCACTTAA
Organism: Lanistes nyassanus; assembly: GCA_004794575.1. Taxonomy (NCBI): domain Eukaryota; kingdom Metazoa; phylum Mollusca; class Gastropoda; order Architaenioglossa; family Ampullariidae; genus Lanistes; species Lanistes nyassanus. Next base: position 63,044 of record SMGT01001676.1, on the reverse strand, counting down.
AGAGTCTGCTTAGGAAAAAAGGGTTAGAATGTTGGTCAAAGGGCTTTCTTCAAAAATCGGGCTGTTCATCTCATGCTGGGACGTACAGACTTGGAGAATCGTTTTCGGAACACGCAAGTGGTGAGGTTCAGCCACCAGCGTTGGATCAGCACCAGACAAAAAAACAGCTGCACATTCCTGTCATGGCAAAGGAAGTGCTAGATATCCTGAAACCAAGAAGTGGACAAGTAGGTGCTATGAACAACAGTTTATTCTGCGATCTTTGAATTACATGCCTTCTGAAGACTCCCGTCGTTACAACGTATTTTATTGTTGATTTTTTGCCAATAAATAGCTTTTTGTATATCCAAAGAAAGATGTTTGTCACACAGAGCCTAGTTACACAAAGGCTCAACCAGCTTTCAGTTTTGTCTTAGTATTAAGTTTGGACTTTTACCTAATTCAGCAGTATTTACTATCACCAAGGACTCCTATATCATGATTATAGTAGTCCTTGACTATCACATATATTTTATTAACATTTAAGTTGAATTTCAAGGTAATGTTATGATGCCTATATCAACAGGCGGTTTTGCCCACCTGCTTATACTAGTAATATTTCCAGTTTGGGGTTTACTTTTTTTTAATAACCAGCATGCAAGTTTTCTACCTGGCGAAAACTCTTTAATTTCTTTTTATCTAGACAATTATTGACATGACCTATGGAGGTGGAGGTCACTCCAGACACATCCTGGATCATGCAGCTGATGTAAGGCTAGTAGCAGCTGACCGCGATCCACAAGCATATAAGATGTGTTCTTTCATGGCAAAGCAACGAAAAGGGTAAAACTTACGAAAAATAAGTAGAATAGACTGTAGCTGTTATTTTGTTAAAGGGAAATTTTTAGTTGTAAAGAACATCCAAGGGTTCTGTACATCAACGGTTCATTTTCACCTTTGGTCCGGAAAACAGGGTAGTACACATAATGCAGAAAGTTTGATTACTTATGTCAAATGTACAGCTTGAATTTATCGTTTTCTTAAGATATTCTTCTTTTTTTATCTCAGAAAATTGATGGACTTGTTATGTCGGGCTGCACTCAACAGATTTAGTTCAGATCTACATTATCAAGCAGCATCTCTTGTGTCTTTAACAGACCAACCCAGCTCCCAAGTGCAATTTTTCAGATGACTGAGTTCAGCTAATATCAGACAAAATCTGTGCAAACAAATCCCTTCCTTGCAGAAAATTTAAAAAAAATTTTGGATGTCTTAACAGTGTTGTTTCCCACAGAGAGAGAGAAATAGGAACTACAGAGATAAATAGGAACTGCATGCATAATGTCACTTTGACCTTGATAGAACGAACATACCAATGGATTAGAGTGACAGTTTTTTTCCTGGATTACAGCAATGGGGTCTTTTGGTGCTTGTTAAAGCTGTAGACTTGTATTGTGTGAAGAGAAGTGGCTTATTTGCAGTCATTCTGAAAATTAATATATTGTAATAAAACAAGTCATTTGAAACACATTTGGGCTTATGTTAGTCTTACATTGTTTCAGATCGAAATTGCTTTTGTCAGCTGATTAGCAGCAACAGTTAAGGCTGCAGTGAGCTTATCCCTTGGCTACATCATAAAGTACATAAACATGAACTTTTAGTTTCTTTCAGTTAGTGAGTTACTGCATTAGAATAATCACATTTAAAGTCTTTTTCTATGTTTTTCTTATGAGAACCTATTTCAGCTCTACCTTTTTTTTCAGGCAGTCAACAGTGATACCAATACTGGCAAGGTTTTCAGAACTTTCTAGTCACCTTGCAGAAAATGGGATTGAAAAAGACTCAGTGGATAGCATTTTATTCGACCTTGGACCATCGTCCATGCAATTTGATGAGTCCCAGCGTGGTTTTTCACTGAGTCGGGATGGACCACTGGATATGCGTATGGATGGAACAAGGTAAACAAGGCTTAAAATTAAGCATGGTTCTTTTCTGGTTTGCAAGTGAGAACAAAATTGGTGGTGTAATATTCTGCATGAAAATCCTGTGACTTATATAGACTCATTGCTTTGTTAACATTTGCAATTACATGGGTGCTGCTGTGCCTGCGATGAACAAATTCCATTTTTTTAAAAATAACTGGCCCTGACACTGCCGGTTTTCAAAAATTTGAGGAGCAGCAATTTTTCAAGGTACAATTTTATTTGGTTTCTGCTCTTCTCAGGCGGGAGAACTCTCTGCGGATTTCCGAGAATTGCAATGGGCGCTCCGCGGAAAAACAAAAATCCGAGTCTATGACTAATCCAAAGACCGATCCGTGTTTTTCCGCAGCACCCGAGTCTCCGACTAATTCAAAGGCAGATCTGTGGTTTTCCGCAGCACTCATGTAACGCGTTCAGTTTGAATGCCGCCCGCAGTACTGGTATGACTCAGCTACACGTGTGACTGGCATAACTTTTGCGTGCGTGATCAATTCTGAATGCCGTTGCGAAACTGCCACCATTTTCAACCCGCTCTGTTCGAAGCAGCGATTCTCTTTTTGTTTTTGTCGGGTTTCTTTGACGACAATGTCGTGCGAATCACTGATAATCAATCGTGGTGATCCCTCCCGAGAAGAAGAGATTGTTAACAAGTGGAAGTGGGAATGGACCGAGAAGATGGTGTCAGTGGACAGCTCGGAGCAGAGACTGAGAGAGTGTCAGTGTGCTTCAGAAAAGTTGACAAACCGGGGATTGCACGCTGCCTGCTTTGCTACAAAGAACTGATTTTTGCTAACAGCACTTTGACAGCCCTTGGGGACCACATGGGATCCAAGAGGCATGTACATGTAGATGCAACCAAAGCATCCAGTAGTGTTAAAACCTGTAAAAGCATACTACAATCCAAAGAAGGAGAAGAATCTAGAATTTCAGAAAAAAGCCCCTCGTACATAGGGTTCGGTAAGCTGCTGAACCCCCCTCTAGATTTCAGAGTTTTTTTCAATCATACTGTTCTCCAGCCTGTCTTCTGCACTGGAGGTATGAAATTTTTCCTTGCTGATTGAGGTTGGTGTGGGAATTCTGAAAAGTTGTCAAGGGTGGGAATTTACTGTCTGGGGACTGATTTACCTCATGGAATGGAAGTGCACATGTGATCTTACACTAACATCTTTCGGCAGTTAGTGAGAGTCAATATATTTCAGGAAAAATGTTAAAATGTGAATACTTAGAAAGGGAACAAAAAAGAAGCCTTGAAAGTCGATACCGATGGCAACAAAAGGAAACGGGAATCTGGGTTCCCAATAAGCATTGTTGTATGTTTTCACATACAAAAATGTGAAAAACATGTCTCCTTTATATGCACATGCATTTCAAAGTTGATCACCCACATGTTTTGGTCAGGCCAAATGCTTAATCAGATATTGTAAACTTTTAGTTCAATCACTGTTACAGTAAATGAATAAGATAAAAGCATAACAGTTACTTCCCTTGAAGGTGCTTGCATCAGATGTGCCTTTCTCAATGTTCTCTGTGCGTCAGATTCATGTTGCTCATTTTGTAGTAGTCGTTTCGGAATACTAACAAACCAGTGGACAAAGTTTAATGAGATTTTTGGAGGAAACATTACTTAAGTCCATTTTTTGGATACAAGACCTATAAATTAAAGGTATGGTAAGAACATGTTGGCAATTGGCAAAACTAAGGGTAGAAGATCAAAATGGAAAGTTTTATCATGAACATGTACTATATTATATTTTTAAAATTTCAAGCACTTTGTGAAAATTGGATCCATATATTGCAATTTCACTAAGCCAAGAAAAAAATGTGTTCATCCATGGATCACCAAATGTGGCAAGTACTAGTCTCGTGCACATCCATGCCGTACGCTGCTGCTTTTCCCATCTATTGACTACCACCACCACAGCTTCAGCCTCTGAAACTTCACATACTTGAGTAAAATCTTTTGCTAATGGTGCCTGACGTCCTGCACCAGTTGCGATTTTTTCTCTTAGTAATAAGGCGATCGGTGTAGGATCATGATATTTTTAAACACACAATGCAAACAGAACTCATTTTTTCAATTTTAAAAATCTGATCATATTCAATATTAGTGTTCAGTTTTGGTTTAAAGCTTGAAATAAGGCATCAAAAATTAGTGTGGTAGCACACTGAAATAAACTTAAGTTGGAAATAATATATAAAGTTCTGTTTCATTCCTTAAAAAAAAAAACGATCTTTTGGCAAACTTTTGACAGGAGTGTGTGTTTAAGGTAACTGGCAGAAGTGCACACCAGCCATGAGATAGTATCCCAGCCAAAAGGCTAGTTCATGCTTAAAAAAGTCAGGTTTATGCCTGTTCAGACTTTATTCTGGAAAAGTTTCTTCCATGCTTCCGTTCACATGTGCCACTCAAATATTACACATGGCTATAAAGGCCTCTATTTCGTTCAAAAATTCTAAAATGTGTTCAGCTTCATTAGCTTTACAACTGGTTTTAGGTTTTTGAGAATTTTGCAGTGCACCCATGCAATTATACTAAAAACTGGAACAATGTGAAGCACGAGACCACATTTTTGAGTTCAGCGTTGTACTGTGTCCCTATCAGGTTCCAAGACCAGCCTACTGCAGCAGATGTGGTGAACACACTTGATGCTGAAGAACTACATTTAATATTTCGACGTTATGGTGAAGAAAAAATGTCACGGGCAATAGCTCAAGCTGTTGTGGATGCTCGTTATGCATTTGGCAACATATCTCGTACAACACAGCTGGCTCAGATAGTGGATATGGTGTTTGAAGGGTAAGCTGGTTTCCTTGTAATTTACTTTTTATTGTAACTGCTTTTTTTCCAGGTTTAGTTTCAATTCCAGTCAGGTAGTATGTTTACATGGTTATTTGTGCTGCTGCTGCCATGTTATGGCGATTGCAGTAATGAGTAATCTTAATAGAAAATTTCAGTTTCCTTGAAATCAGTGGACTTTCCCATTTTTCAAAATTTTGTAAAATCAAACTGACTTTTATTGCAGAATATTTAAAATATCACACTATTATTCTGGCCTGGGGAAAATTCTAAAGGTCTGAAATTACATGGCGTCCATTTTGCAATTTCATCTTGTTTGTAATTAAAATCACTGTGGTCAAAAAGTTAGTGACTTGTAGCCTCATTAGTTTCTTTTTGCGATTTTTCTGTGAAGCAAAAATTTAGCAGTGAAAATACACATAAATCTGTACAGTATGCTTCCTAGTTTGATGCAGGCATGAGTCAAAATGTCTGCAGGGCTGGAAATCCTTGGGGACATTCCTTTTGTATAATATGCATTTGTTTGTTAGCTTCAGCGGATGGACACAGCAAACCAGCAATATTAACTTTGTAGAATATTCATGATCTCGAGTCCTGTCGTACTTTTCTCTGTTTCTGTAGGGCATTAATGCCAAGAGTTCTATAAATTATAAACCATTACTTTCAAGTTGCAAGCTGATTATTTAATTTTGAAACAGGAATCACAAACAAGATAAGCTGCAGAGACATGCTCACCCAGCCACCTGCACCTTCCAAGCCCTGCGCATCTTTGTCAACAATGAAATGAATGAGCTTCACAATGGCCTTGAACTGGCCCGGCAGTACCTCAGGCCAGGGGGCTGTTGTGTTGTCATTTCGTTCCATTCTCTGGAAGATCGTGTGGTCAAGCGACATTTTCATGGCATAGAGATGGACAGCATGATAAACATGTCTGTTGGCCAGCATTATCGGAACTCTATCTTAACCCAGCCAAAAAGCAGTATGGATGATCTGCTAGCTAAAAAGTGGAGGCCTTTGTCCAAAAAAGTGATAGTTCCTAGCGAGGAGGAAGTAAGTACCAATCCCAGGGCGAGGTCGGCCAAGCTGAGAGCTGCAGTGAAAGTGTGATACACCAAGTTGCTTTCCTACCCTCCTTTGTTTTCAATGGCCCATCATGCAGCTGTTCATGTTGAAAACCCTGTAGGGTTGTCATTAACTTATGTCTTAACGATTTGAGGTAATTTTGAAGAAAACAAAACCAGAAAACAACACAAATTTGCTTCACACATCATTTAAAACAAAAAAAATTCTAAAACAATTTTTCACCAGAATGACTCCAGAAATTTATTTTGTTGGGCTATTGTTCTTTAAAAATCTAGCTAAAAGTCATGAGCACAAGTTCTTATAGAGTCGGTTATAGAAATCACTCTTGGGCATAAATTGACAATTATATTACAATGTAAAATAGCTGAAGCAACCTGTCTTGCAGTATGTGTTTTCTTCATATTCAATAGTGTAAGCATTTAGTGTTTCCAGATCAAGGATTTCCATACATCTGTAAATAGCCAAAGTTCATCTTTTGGAACTGTGCAAAAGTATCTGTCATTCACAAAAATCGGCTGTTTGCACCTATTTAAGTCTTTAACACTTAGCTGCCACAAGGCTCCTAACTTGGGCTTTCTTTTCTTATATGCAAGGTAGAGATTAAGGTACATGGTTTATCATTGTGTTTATTGTGATGTAGGGTGGTATTACATGTCATTGCAAGCCTAGCTCGAACAGAAGGAAACTGTGGGACGCCTAGAGTTTTAACGAGTTGTATTAGATATTGCAGGGATCATTCTTAGAGTCGGTCATCGGTCATTGACGCATAAAACTTCAATTTTGACCGATAGATTTTGCAGCCAGGAGGTCATATGACCGATAGATTTGTGTCAAAGCAGTCAACAACTTCAAAATTTTTGTCGTTTGCCATCATCGTATTCAACCTTGACCTTGTATCGTAACTGAAGTAAAAAGTTGTATCTGCCGAAACGAATGACGAAAAGAAGTAATGGGATTTAACTGTCAGTATTGCATGCCCGAGTAAAGCTGTTCCGATCCAGTTTTTTGAAGACCTGACCAATTTCCCACGTGCTCTTATGACTACTTTGCTAGTAAACGAGACAGGTTCGTCCCGAGAATCTTTTCTTAGTCTTTCGACAAAGAATCGCGTGTGAAACCAGCCATGCCTCCGAAAAAGAAGCCACGAGATGAAAAGGGACAAACGAATCTGTTTGCTAGTTTTGGACTCGCTCAGCCACCGTCTGCAAGCGCATTGTGACATTGTCAGTCAACAGTGACGCGACAGAGCCTGAAACTGCAAGTGCAACGAAGAAAAAATCAGCAAGTCGTTTAATCAGAGAGCCTTGGCTATTCGAGTTCCAGCCGTTCTCTGCTAATTCAGTTTGAAATAAGCACTCCTCTCTCGTGGCTTGCAGAATTCACATACTTTCAGTGTTTATCTTGTCAAGCCATCTGCTGCTCTCTTTCTGTTAGTTTTAGTCAGTTTAGTGTCTGGGCCCATCGAAATGATGCAGACGAAACACACACACACACACACACTGGAGCTGAGAATTGGGGAAGACTAGAGGGAAAATAAAGTGAGGAAGATAAAAAAAATTGGGGAGGGGGGGAGAGAAAAGAAAATCAAACATTACACATCTATACACACATAATAATCTAACACATGCCAAGCATATAAATACCTAACATGAGACACGAAAATAAAAAGCAAGCAGCTTAAATACAGTGACAAAAACAAGAAGGTTAGCGTCAGGAAGAGAATTATTGTGCTTGTCTTTCGGCAAATTTCTTTAACAGACATGATAAAGAAAGAGGAATGTTGTGTAGCCTCTGCATGGAAAGTGGGAAGCAAAATTCCTTCACCACTGGCTGCCTCAACTTCAGGCACTCGGCCATTCTTGACCACATCAAAACTTCTGACACAAAACTGGAAATAAAATGATGAAGTTTGTGTGTGTGTGTGTGTCAGGGAAGAAAAGAAAAGAAATGCAGGCATAGTAGTATATGAACACAACCGATGAAAACCGACTTATTGTTTTTGGAAAATGACCTATTGATTTTTCTGTCAACTGGTCAAATGACCTATGATGTCCTGTAGCAAGAATGATCCCTGTATTGTCTTGGTTTATATCAAGAAAACATTCTTTTTTGTGTTCCCTGTATTACAGTGTTTTGTGGTTTTTGATGGGAGACTGTAGGTAGTGGGGGCTTGGCCATATGATTGAGAAGTCATATTAGCTTTAGTAATACAGTGCTAGTTCCATCTACATATACTTACGACGGTGGTCGTGCGAGTGAGCAGAGGAGATGACCCATCAAGAGCGAAAGAAATTCTCCCAGTAGGGACATTGTACTTATAGTAATTCTAAAGGAGTTTTACTCGTGTTTATGTCCTTTGTTTTACTGTTGTCCTATTAAAAGTTTTTTTCATGGTTGTATTATAAGTTTTCCATCGTTTTGACTGTGTAGTGTTTTTATATTTTAGTCATTTTGTCCATACAGGTTTATCCATATACTGTAAAACAGTGTGCCCTGCATATGGCCAGGATACCGTGCTATATAAGCTGCCGTGTTATTATGAGTGACATAAAAACTGGTAAAATGCATGTAAATCATGGTATTTCCATGCTTTAGCAACCACCTCTACAGAACGAGATTTGCATGAGCGTCATGACTTAAGGAAAGGCAGTAGTTTTTCATCTGCTGATCCTCGTGACCTTACCTGCGGGCTGCAAGATTTCCCTCACCGGTGTAGCAAACACTTACAGATTATGGGAACATGTTTTCTTGATGTTTTTACAAAAATGCTTTCACAGCCAAGCATGGTTCATAAGACATAACAATAGATATTGCATGTGCTTGGTATTATGTATCCCAGTACCTTTAATCCACAGCATGCCTTGCACACTTGAGGCTCTTGCCTACCTTAGCTCGTTGTTAAGACAACAATACAGGAATCTCTCTTTTTAAAAGCAGAAGGCAGCATACACGCCCATTTTAATTATAAAACTGGTGCAGGGAAAGGCAAGCAACAAAACAAAAATGACAAATTTAGAAGTCATATCTTATTTCACCACAAGCAGTAACAGTTCAGCATGTGTTGGCCGTTACCAAAAAAAAAAAAAGATGAGGGAGAGTGGGTGTTGACATTTCAGAGTACCGCACCAAAATCAGGTCTTAACTGAGAAGGATCTTAGTAGAGAGTACACTTGGTGTTACCCAGGAGGGGTCAGTGAAAAAACTGGGGGGGTCTTATCTAAGTAGGAGTTATAATAGGGGAGGCTTTACACATATTACTCTTCTTCAGGATAGACACAATACGCAAGAAAAGACAAAAGGAGCATTAATACTACAGTATAATAACAAAGAAAGGGGAAGAGAGAATTTGATAAATGGTTTGTGCTGAGATAGCTCTTAGCCATCTTGTAACATTACCCTTTCCTCAAATTCTATTTCACGCTACATTAATTTATTAGTAGTGTCTTCACATTTGTTGTGTCTATCCTGAAGGAGGAGTAATACCCCAGAATTTTTTTTTTCATCTCATAGCTTGGCTTAGTGTCTTGTTTTTATTCTGTGTTTATCTCCAGCCTGCAGTCACTTGTTTTATGTCTCAGCTGCTTACCTCTGTGGAAGTTCAAAGCACAAATGTATCTCACTTGTTTTATGTCTTAGCTGCTTACCTCTGTGGAAGTTCAAAGCACAAATGTATCTCACTTGTTTTATGTCTTAGCTGCTTACATCTGTGGAAGTTCAAAGCATGAACATAACCTGCATACAGTTAACTCTTTGAACTCACTGGGCTCAGATATAAGAAAATCTTTTAGAATCCAATAGATTTTGGCATGTTTAAATAAAAAATACTATTTGGTCTCAAAGCTAGTCACTATTTCCAGGAATAGAAACTTTGGTAACAAAATTCCATCTGTCACTGCTTGTACGCTTCACAAATGTAAAAAAAAATCCAATAATTGGTCATATACTATTGTGAATCTGCTGGCGAATGTTTCCACAGTGAAATATTGATGTAGTAGTCATTTTCCTGTGAATCCCATTCTAAAATGAAAGGCGATGTCTGGACCAAATTTCTGCTTTACCACCCACATCATTTTAAATGGCATATACAGACCTGGTGGCCTGTTCACTAATATCTTTAGAGAGCCGAAACTAACATTTAACTTATTCATTACGACATATATTCAACATTGACAACTGGAGACACAGATTTCAGCACGTTTGAAATAAATGCTGCTTGCAAACTACCACACATGCAGTAATTTACTTTACGTATTTCAAAAGACAAATTTTTGAACATCCGTCTGGTTTACGATTTCTACGTAAAATGCTGCGCTGAAACACGTTTCCAAATGAATGCCTCAACATGGTGAGCACCATTGTCCCACACTTATGCTAGATAGAATGCTTGTTTCAAAAGTTTTGTTTCTCTATAACATCTTTTTTGTGGTCTAAGGGAGATAACTCAAAAACTGGATTGTGTCCCTGAAAATATTACTCCCTTTCGATCTAACCAGGCTATGTTGAGCCCTTTCAAAAGTTGCAGTAAAATCCTCTCCACTGCATCGGCATATGGGAAGTATTTGCCACCTTAGGGCATGTTGGGAGTTTTTAAAACTAATTCAAACAGTGCAAGGGATACAATTGATGATAGCACTTTCCAGTGATACAAAGGTTACTTCCCTGACACGGTTTTGTATACTAATAGAATAATTTATAAACTGCCTTCTCATCACTGTAAATGCAAAAACATGTCATCTCACGACTGTGGATATATCTGACTGCGTGAGTTCAAAGAGTTAAGGAAAAGACCCATTTTGAATCCCTACTATGTTCAGTTTAAAGACCCCTACTACATTGCAGTATAAATACAGAAGTAAATGAAAAACAAGGAAACTAATGTGGAAAACACACATTAGAATAAACATTAATTGGATTTCTGTGCATTTGTTTTCAGGTATAGATTATCAAAGAGACCCTTCTTCCCAGCAGCACTCTGTGAAAAATGTGTTTATTACTAGGTCATTCTTAATTAAAATAGCAGGGTTAACTTCTTCTAAAACTGTTATTGAAAAGAAAAAAAAAAACATGTTCAAGAACCAAATCGAACAGTTTCCTATTGTCCAGTAGATACCTATCCTGGTCTTTTAACTCTTTGACACCATACGAAAAACCGACAGCCCGCTCCATTGGCAATGTGTTTCCGCCTTACGGGCCAGATTAAGTCCATTCGAATTATGATTTTTAAAATTTCATCTGCTAATCTTTTAAGGGAAAGAACTCTTACAATCAAAAGCTGAATCATTTCTTCACGAGTTGCTTCCCTTTTCTGTGTTTTAAACTGTCAGTGAGACCGGCGGAGTTTGAAGCGAGTACTCACATGTGGTCTGTTACTTGAGAATTGCTAGATTTACTCTTCAAATTACACGCTAAAGAGGAAAATGACATTGTTTCGCAAATTTACTGTGATAAAGTGGATGAAGATAAGAAAGAGTATTTGTGCCTGAAAGAACCAAGAAAGTGATTACGAAAAGAAAAACGTGCAAGCACGTGTAGTAAACAATGTCGTCCAGACTGTTTAAGGAATGGCAAGGACTTTTTGATTTCTTCAACTTCAGTTGTGTTTCCATCAAAGGATTTACAAAATTATGGAACAAGGTCCAAGAAACACGGTAAGAAATGAGTTTTCTTTATTGTAGTTAGCAATTTTAAATAATGTTTTTATTGTTTTGGGGGATTTTTTATGAATTTTTGAAAAAAGGCTAAAAATGCCCCGCCCCCCAGGACCTACTCTAGGTAGGATTCACCGTCACGATTGAGTTAAAGGTTCTTCTGACCTCCTGATGCTTGATAGTCTGTAACTTGTAATATAACTTACAATGCTTTTGCTGCCATTATCTCATTTAAAATTACTGCTGCATGTGTCTGCAGAAGGTGGGGAGTTAGAATGGATGCACATGTGCAAGGATGCACACACATGCTCAAATGCTTCTTTAGCTAGGCAACTGTTTGAAAAATACAAGGGTCTTATATAAATATATTTCTAAACATTGCAACTTCTGCCTTATGATTATGACATTTTTGAACAAAAATTGCACACCCTGCCAGCACTTATCACAAAACAATCATATTAAAAATACATGGGTATACCAAGAAATGTAACATAAAATAGATCACAATCCAAAGAGATGACCTCCGTGCCAAAATGGTATTCGAAATCTCAAACAGCTGAAGAAAAAAAACCCATGTGCTGGACTAAATAGGAATGATAATCTAAGAACAGCAGCTTAGCATGAACTTTGAGTGCACACAGTCACAGTTGGTTCAATTTCACACATTCGTGCCTCTTGCTCCCATCCCCATGTTCACTGTTATCGATAGCCTGAACTCAATAGCGGAAAACCGTCCCTTGCTTCCATTTGTTCTGCAGAGTCCAGAAGAGGCTGTGCAGGTAGCTCCTGGGGTAAAAATTCTGACCGCTGATCTCTGACAGTATCATGGCTGCCCCTGTGGTGGCCATATTTTCCCAGTTTGAACCGACAACACAGAACATCCACTACAAAGTTTCCTAAGGTCTGTAACATACCTGTGAAGCAGGAAGAGTGAACAGAGAGTTATCACTTACAGTGCTAGTGCTGGAGATTTTTCAAAAATTACACATTTCAGCATCAACTGGATACAGCACCAGTTGAAACTGACATAGTAGATGATGAGCAGTCAGAGCATTTCAATGGTTTTATTTATCTGAAAGACCTCTCAACATTAAGGATTAAGAAACCTAAAAAAAAGAAGATCCATTTTTTTCTTTCAATTTCAGGTCATCATCTAATCAGAATGCAAATTTTTACAATTTAAGCTTCTGTAAATTTCTTTTTAGCATATTTGGTGTCATAGCCATAAATATTTATTACTATATACAGTACAAACAGAAAAATGGAAATATTTGCTATAAATGTATACCACATTCAAACCTAAACTTCTCAAACCATAAGGATCATAAATGGTAAATAGAAAATATAAACAAATGGGTGCAATTTAAAAAAACTTATAAAGACAAAATGGGTGGATGAGTGGGGATGCAAAGCTACAGCTTCACCCTTTGTCACCAGATGTGCTTTCAGATGATCTCCTTCCCCTTCCTGCCACTCAAAATTGTACTTACTCCATCACTGAAATTCATAGAATCTTTCCCTTCATCAGCTTATAATAGGTCCCAAAAGCATTATTCCCCAATTCTTGGTCCTCACCAAAATGCACAGAATGAGTTATCTGCAAGACTGATTTGCTCCTAGGAGGAAGAGTTGTACCAGGTAAATGAACAGTATGTGGATGTTCTGATCTATGCGCATGTATTCTGTGAGCAAATGAATTATTACCTGAGACTGAGAATATTCCACCAATGATTCCACACAAGCGTACAAGGAACTGCCAATACGGCTTATGTTCTTCTCGAACTCTTATGAGTAGAGAAGAAAGGTCGTACTTTACAAAAATACCAGGAACACCATGACTGCCCTCTCTGTGGTTTATTGAGCGATTCTGAAACATGATTACTATAGTGCTTCAAAACTGTTTGTTTTGAGTATCTATAAATAAAAAACTGCAAAACATGTAATGTAATATACTACACTGATTTTGGGGCTGTTAGTTTCCATGAAAATAAATCGACATTGCTCAATGCTGCATGACCTGACAACCAAAGACAAAAAAAAAAACCCACCTGAACATAAGAAAAACTTAAACTGACACAAAATGTCTTTGTAATTAAAAATGAAATATCAACATATTAACCCCTTAACTGCCACGTTACGTTGTGCTCATATGCTACCTATTTGCCAGGGAAGAAAGGACATTTTTCACCTGTTTCACTAAAATTGCTCCTGTTGAGTCATTTATTTGGATACATGCACGAAATGTGGATAATAAACTGGTAATACATTGTAGATTGATAAAAACCCAAAGTTGTCGAGATCCTACATCTTTTATTGGATTTTTTTTTGTTTATTTTACTATGATTATGAAAAAATGTATGTTTACACACAAAGCATGTTTAATATTTTCGTGTATGTACACTTTCAAATGCAAAAAAATAACTTTGAAGTCCAGATCCTAAGCAGCCAACAGTCATTGAACAGCTTTTCCTTCAGGATTACTTCCAGTTTTGTAATTTTGTGATGGATCTGGCATGACCGCGATTTGCGCGAGGACGCTTTGCGCCACACCCTCTTCCTTGTTTACAACCCCAATCCCCCCTCCCTCTCGAGCCGATTGCACCTCTGCCTTTTATAACCCGTTACTTGCAGTTGTTTGTATTTCTGCCTCTACCTCTAAATCAAAAGTATATTTTGAAGCTACTCCACCGTCATCACCTGTGGGCACGAAGTCACTGTCACAGTCACTGTCAGTGTCACTCAACACACTCATACCACTCTCTCCGAAATTCGCTTGTGTTCTGTCTGAATCTACTGCATCTGATTCTTCAAAATCTTCTTCTCCGCTGTCGTTATCGTTTACAATTTTATTAACCACATCAAAAGCTGATAACCGACAAAACCTGGTTGATTGGTTGCTGCTTCTCCACTCGACGACGCCATCTTGGAAAAATTACGAGGTGCTTACAATAATTCTCATTAGATTGCTTTGAAAATCCATGTTCCGCGAAATAAAGGGAGTCAATCTATTCTTGAATCATTTTCTGAGCAGCGTTAACAACTGGGAGAGTTTTGTCCCTTTAATTTTTTTGCCTAAACCATGTTATCGAGCGCCCGTACGAGATACGTTCCCTGGCGTATGACAATACAGAAGCAGGCCCGTACATTATACGGTGGGGGCAGTTAAGGGGTTAAATGGTAAAAGTTTATTTGAAAACACTTTTCAGCATGAAACCCAACAACCATCCTCATGACAAAGTTTGCCAGTGCTAACAACAGATGGTCAAAACTTACCCTTTCGGTCACAGCAAACTGGTATGTATCAACACTGGCAGCATACGTACGAACTTCAGTTGGTACAACTTGGATAAAATACTGGAATATGTGGTAGTCTGTGGAAGAAGGAAGAGACAAATGTTGTTTGAACCAATGGTGAATCTCTAAACTTACATCTGTCTGGTCTTTGGTAAATTACTATCACTAGGAGAACTGCTTCTGTTGCTGCCACAGCCATTCGCCAAATGCTATTTTTCTTCTGGTACTAATGGTGTTTGTTTTTGAAATTTTTCCATCATGTTCATTTGAAAACTTGTTACCACCTTCAAAACTTTACAGCGACCATCATATACTTCCTTAAAATAAATGCTATATGTTTAAGTGTGCACTTAGTTTTCCACACACCCTGTTAAATGCAATACCTGCAAAATGTCTAAGAAAAAATTATACATATATAATAAAGAACAAATGAGGATCGAGCACTTAAATTATCGAAAGATAACTCCAACAAAGGTACTGGCAGCGCTCAAACATAGCCGTACACAGACGCCTGTGCCCAAGGGAGCTTACCGTACCCAAACACGTAGCAAAGAGAGGGCCGAAAGAAAG
>SMGT01001676.1:24959-46928 GCA_004794575.1 Lanistes nyassanus | reverse complement strand
CCCTTTCGGTCACTGCAAACTGGTATGTATCAACACTGGCAGCATACGTACGAACTTCAGTTGGTACAACTTGGATAAAATACTGGAATATGTGGTAGTCTGTGGAAGAAGGAAGAGACAAATGTTGTTTGAACCAATGGTGAATCTCTAAACTTACATCTGGTCTTTGGTAAATTACTATCACTAGGAGAACTGCTTCTGTTGTTGCTGCCACAGCCATTCGCCAAATGCTATTTTTCTTCTGGTACTAATGGTGTTTGTTTCTGAAATTTTTCCATCATGTTCATTTGAAAACTTGCTACCACCTTCAAAACTTTTCAGCGACTGCTGTAATAACATGATGGATTGGGTTATGTAGAGCTTAATTCATGCCATAAAAGAGCCCATAAATTTTAAGACCAAAATCATTTTGGAAGTTTGTCCCTTTTATGAATGACAGACAAAACATTTACATCTACAAACTCAACTAAAACTCTGGTGATTCCCTGTTACATGTTCCCATCATATACTTCCTTAAAATAAATGCCATATGTTTTAGCGTGCACTTAGTTTTCCACACACCCTGTTAAATGCAATACCTGCAAAATGTCTAAGAAAAAATTATACATATATAATAAAGAACAAATGAGGATCGAGCACTTAAATTATCGAAAGATAACTCCAACAAAGGTACTGGCAGCGCTCAAACATAGCCGTATGCAGACGCCTGTGCCCAAGGGAGCTTACCGTACCCAAACATGTAGCAAAGAGAGGGCCGAAAGAAAGGAACTTGGCAGATCCTTGGGGAGTGAATCTATACATATTTATACATAAGTACAAGAGTTATCTACACATATATACATATAAATTCCATAAGGAGAATTGTAAGAGTATTTGTTTAGCTCACTAAAGGCAACAAAGCTTTTACATTAACACCTAAACAAACTTTGGAAGTTCATTTAAGACTTAAGTTTTCTGATATTCTGGTCACCCCACCTACCACCCCAAGTGAACACTTACTGTTATCTGTCACAAAAAGAGTGCCATCTAAAGGGTACACAACCCCTGAGACTGGATCACCAAAGGAGAAGTGATCGATTCGATGTGAAAAGTTGTAATCTGAAAGAGTGAAAACAGTTGAGGAATTAAAAAAAATTTTTTTTGAACAGTCGACATTATAGCTCTCTCTCCCCACCCCCAACCCCCAATGCAAATAGGTATACACCATTTTAGGTAGGTCTTCAGTATTTCTCATATATATATAACAATTAAGACAAAGGCTCATACTAACATAGGTGGCATATTATCTATGAACTTAACATTATTTTTAAAAAGTATTCTCAACAATAATCAGTGCACGAAAGATTAACTGTGGAGCTGCGCAGTGCTCATTCAATGAGCTGACAAGCAGAAAGACGGAGGAGCAGGGCAAAGGCTAGATGCATAGGTGTGGGCACAGGAGGATGGGGGGTGGCATTAAAGGGTTTGTGGAGTATGTCAAGAGTACAGAAAAATTTATTTCATACTACACACATCTCCTCCACTTTTGTCTCAAGTACAAATATATGACGGCAATTTTAATTTCCTGATGGAAACTTTGATCTCCCATGTCCATACAACAATGCAGGTAAACTGTAAGACAACAACGCAGGACATGGGCAGGCTCAGGAAATCAGCATTTACACATTCTATGCTATGATTACAGGTGCAACTATTTTTCTAAAGTTATACTGTATTCCATTTTAAAATATTTTCATCTTCCAAATTACTAACAAAATAAAAGCAGTGCATTAGTGAAAGGTGCATCATAGCCATAACCATGCATCAGTTGTAAAGCTGAACTGAAGCACAATGCCCCATGACTACATGGCAAGCAGCATTCCTTGACACCTGGCACAAATTACAGGTCAGACATTACAGTCTACTGTGAAGTGAGTTTGACTGAAAACACACATCTGCTCCTCACAATTTAAGGTCTAAGTGCTGTGCGTAGTGGCAAGAAACAGCAAGGCAAAAAACAGGAAGACAAATGCAGGAAACTATGTACTAAAGGTACAGAATTACACAGTCACCCTGTCAGACAAATTCCAACACAGCATGTATTTAGATCCCTTCACCATGATGTACTGCTCTCTGTGTTATGACTCACCGTACTTATCTAAAAGAACAGTGTAGTGGGCATGACCAATGGCTGGATGGTTAAAGAATCTGTGCCACATGAAGTCATGATACAAACATCAGTTATAAGAAAAACTATCAAAAGGAAGCACACTTTTCATCTTCACTATCTCTGGGGTTTTTTTTACTCTGCTTGTCCATAAAAGTCAAAAGAATCCACTTCTTACTCAGTAAACAAAACTAAGACAGATATGAAAATATTCTTTTCTCTTGTTCCTGCTTGCTCTCACACTCACGCAAACAGGAATTTATTTATGCATATATACACAGCTATGTGCACTTTCTCTACACACAGATTATTCTTTTTGTAATTACATGTATTCAAAAAACCGCCTGCAATGTTGTCAAGAAAAACTAATCCATTCTCTGTGTTACTTTTCCATGTATTAACAAAAGTAAATGCCTTGGATGTTATCAAGGGACATCAGTGTCTGGTGACTGGTTGATGCTGTGGTTTTGAGTGGGACCACTCTACTTTTAACATGGATTACAGCAAGACACTGGTTTATCAATATCTGAGACCAAGATGTGTTAGTATTTGTCGAAATTGTTGCAATCAGAAGCAAGGCTTGTGAGTTAATTTATACGCTGTACATATCTTTCTCTCAGCCAGAGTTGCCAAGTGTGAGAACATGCTTGTATTTAAGCACAGCCTATACAGTTAAAGGTAGTGATTAATAAGCAAAATAATAAACAGATGGACTTGTAGCGTATGCAGTAAGATGTAATAAACAACATAGGATGCATGGATAAATCCAAAGCCATGCAATAAGGCACAGAAATGATACAAGGGATGCTTGGGACTTCTTAGGCCCACCGTTTGATAAATCAGGCATAGCATAAAATGAACAGATGCATGGGTAGACTAAATCAAATTTAATTGCCATGTTACGTCTTTCTGAACAAAGTTATTCAAGTTACTGGAATAAAGGTCAATTGCAAGATGAAACAGAGTTTCCTGCAAATATTACAGATGCCACACCAGCTCAGATTTCACCGAGACACATCAAGCATGGCACAAGACCTTATTAAACCTCATGACTTTCTCAAAAATTTGCAAGGAAACAAAACTCAACCCCAATATTGAATAGATATATAGCAGTAGGAGTCACCACTCATACTGGTAGTGGCTAGGATTGCTTCTCGACTTTCAGCAACCACATGAATGCACATGCATGTTAAATATGTCTGACACTAACGACATGTTGCACATCCCATCTGCTTTTGTTGACAGTATCAAGGATTTAAAGATGAACGTCACTATGTATAATTTTTTAGATCAAGCTTTGAGATCAACAATTATTTTTAGAACCCATCTCTCTGAAGAAAAAGCTTCCAGTCAATGGCATTCTAAATGTTAAGCTCGTGACTAGATTCATTAACCAGTACTGCATATTAAATAACATACTTGAGACCCTAATTTTCTATTTTACATTATAATGTTTGATTTCCTTGCAACAAAAACCAGATGTTCACAAACTAAGAAAAATGTTGACAATCAAAATGTTTGGGACGGAGCACAAAATTGGTGAGGAAAAAAAGAGGAAAATTTTTCAATTTCCAAAACAAAAGTGACAAATATGCCCTCGAGTAGAGGCAAATTTTTATTTTAAGCAGCAATTACATGCACTTGCAAACACATTATCATCATGTTTGATTTGAAAGAACCATATGCTGAATGTCAATCGAGTGAATGCAATAAAGTGGACAAATGTTTCCAACATCGCCAATTTTTTCCGCGGAAATTTATTCCAAGGCAAGGAAAGCGGACTATATTTCCGAGGAAATCTGCTTAAATGAGGAAAGTTCTGTGCTCTGTTGGGAACAACAGTGTGCATATAGAAATCTTCGAGTTCAAAGGAGATGAACTGGAAAGAACAAAAAGTTTGCCACATTTTGTAAGCCTTGGTGGTGGTACAGGCATAAGTTTCCAACACATGTACCAATGAAACAAGCAATAGTGACACCTGCAGAAGGCATGCTGTTGTATCTCTTCTTTATAGTATTTAGCATGTACCAAGTGTTTGTGAAGTGTTGACGACTTTTTTTGTTGTTGTTCTCAAAAACAAAAAGTCAACACTTAACACTGCTTTGATTGTACATTTCTGAGAATTGAACATACACCAAAACTGTTCTTTTCAACAAGGAATCCCAGACCTGAAGTACACTTTCTGCATCAGTTGATGGCCACAGAGCAGAAACTTCAACAGTAATAAGCAAACTTTTACTCATTACAGAAAAAAACACGATACCAGAGAACAACATGCTCATGCATGAAATCAAGGGCACATTTTTTCATCTCATAGACAGATCCTTCTTTACTAACCAAAAATAAAAAGTTCCTATCCCTCCCCCCACCTCCATAGGTTAAAAAAATTCATACAAACTCTGAGGCTGCTTACTCATGCACTTAAAATAGCCTGGGTAATTAATGGATGTAAATGTATCCATTGCCATACTACAGCGATTGGCATGCATGGTTAGTAGTAATATTCAAGAGATGCAAACATATTTGGTGTGACTAAAGCCTGCCTTACCACTTCCATCGATCATGAGAGCTATATGGGCGTGGCCTTTAGGAATGACGGGCACAGACCTGAGGCAAATCATTGTTATTATGACTTCCGTCTTTGCTTGCAACTGAAAACCACATTGCTGTAAATCTTTTGTTGATGCCCTTCGCTACCGTTTAATTGTTTTTCCTTCGCGCAACCCCCCCCCCCCCCACTCTGAACAGACTGACATTTTTTTAAATTTCATGCTACTCCAGAACATAAGAAAAAACTGTAACTTTCTCTATTCCCAATGAAATATGTTAAAATATATATAAATATTATATATATATATACCTACTGATTCCAAGGCTACTGATTAGTCAAAGAGGAAAAACACTCTAACTGGCCTTTTTCAATAGACTTTTATGGAACAGATGCTGCTAACAATAAATTTAGGATCTTAAATGTCTGGTCAAAATTAGAAAATAGCCAGAAACTCAACATCACCATAAAGACCTGTAGTGCCATAAATAAGAAACAAAGAAACCAACCAAAACAATTAAAAAATAAGAAAAGAAAAAGAAATTGACTTTAAAAAAAAACTACTCACTTGCCAGCTGTAACATGAAAATTTCCTGCAACTTTGCTAACTTCTAATGAGCCATGCACTCGACATGCATCAGGTGGTCCCTCAGGCACATCCTCTCTGTCAAAGAATTTTACGAAATTAGCAGTTATGTGTGACTTTCCATTTGAACAGACTTTACAGCCCCAACGCAAGCAGTCTTTGTACTGAGACAACTGGAGCTTGACTGTAAACTAGATAAATCCAGTCAGAGAAACTTCAAACTCTAAGACAACTCCAAACGCCCTAATGCACTCACTTACCCACCCTCCCACCCCCTCCTCAACACACAAACACACACACCACCACCACAAAAAGGAATCAATTTCAATACATCTGCTGCACTTCTATGGCAGCCCCCCTCCCCCCACACCCAACATACACACACACCTTCCTGGAGGAGAAACAACTGTCTTTCCATGCTGCCAATATTTATCCAGGTTGATTTAAAATAGAGAACATTTTTTTAATCTGTTCATCTCAGTTTTACCTTGGAGGCATGCCACCAAGAAATGTTGGCCTGTTGGAGCGCCAAAGCAATTCTTGGATGGCATGGTACTCCTGAGTAAGATACTCATTCACTTGCTGTATGAAGTCAAGGTATTCCTGTTGCCGTGGTGACAGACGAAAATAGGCTGGATCCTCTTTTAACTTCCCATAACTGAAAAGGTCCTGGCCTGTCTGATCCAGAACATCAGCACCTATGTCTGTTTTTGCATATATATATATATAATGAAAATACATAATAGTAGCGAAAGGTTCCTCAAAATCAATATGTGTCATAAAAAAAGTTCTATGATTTATCATTTACAGTCGAATCCAGTTAATCAGACCGCATTGGCAGTGGTCCTAATAACCGGTTGGTCCGATCACACGAACATGCCCTATGTTACAATTAAGACGGCACATGCTATACGTAAAATACTGCTTTACATCCGCTGTATGCAGGCGACTTGTGGCTTCTTTTTCTTATTCGCTGTCACGTTCTTTGGTCCGTTTAAGCGGAATTTTGGTCCAAATAAGCAAATAATATTAGGCTTTGTAAATAGGATTTGTTTCGGTTCTTTAAGATTCGGTCCGAATAAGCGGCTGGTCCGATTACCCGGTGGTCCAATTAACCGGATTCGACTGTATTTATCTGTTTATTTATTCATTTGATTTATTGACACAGATAAAATCTAAAACAGAGCAAGAGAGAGAGATTATCATGTGTATTTGCTTTTATCTGCAAAGATAACAGGGATCAATCTAAGCAGTTATGCTGAAGATATGTCTTCAGCTGTGACATGACCAACTAGTTTATCTTATCATTTTGAGCATCCTTGTGTAAGAAAAAAATTTTCTCAACCTTATTTTGATTTCTATTTTTGAATGAAGGTGAACAGATGGAAAAATAAAGTAATATTCTGCAACCGTCTGATCTCTCATCTGTCAGTGGTGTGCTAGATTTCCAGCAGAGGAGATAAAATAAACTCTGAAGACTATCAAAGCCAACCTAACCAAACATTTGCAAACATAATGTATCACCCATCTAAACATTTAGACCGGATACATTATAGTTAATGAATCCCCACTAGACAGACATCAACAATGTACTTACGCTGACACTTCATAGCAACCGTCATGTCAATGTTTATCTTGATTTTTCTGAAACAAAAATGTGAGCATGAAAACATCGACACTCATATGGACTGTAAGATGACAGAATAAAGGAAAGCAGAAGACAGATAAAACAAAGCATGCCTGAAACCCTAGCTTTTCTATTTTAGTGTTAAGGAACTGGAATTCGACATTCTAAAAAAGAATATTCTTCTAAGTTTTGACAAATAACAACACATCACGATACAGGCTTTTGATCCGTATGCTGCCTACATAGACTTAACACTTCTAAAGCCACATTCCCACATTTTCTTATAGAAGCCAATTACTTTGTATTTCACAATATTCTGCAGAAATGAAAGGCTTGCATCTACAGTCGTTGCCAGAAGTGTAAGACCACCTAGTAAATAACTGACATTTGCATACTATTATGGAGTATTGCATCATCCGCTATTTTAGGGCACACTAAATGCAACCATTCAGTCTATTGCATTATCCTTGCATTATAAACTGTGCAAACACAAACTGTTGCTGTTTTCAGTGTCATTTGGTTGTTTCAACGGTATTATCTATGGATTTTAAGTTTCCAAGAAAATGGACAAAAACTTTCTGTCATTCAAAGAGCTCAAATAGTAACATTACATGGAGATGGGTACATGATATTTCTGTTCCAATTGGCTGTAGCAAGACAGCAGTTCACAATGTGATCGCCATGTACTAGTTGGACAGTAATTTTTCTTACCGAAATAAAAGTGGATGCCCCAAATAAAACAATCACTAGAGACAACCAGGTAATCAAATCCATCGTTTTACACTCTCCCAACAGTTTCATGTAAGAAAATCCAATCTGCTTTGCTCTTTTGAGGTTTTGATGTGAGTTGGAGGACTGTGTCTTGCAGATTAGTGGATGAGTTTGGACTAAAATCACACAAACGTGCCCCAAAACCAAGACTAATACCAGAAATGAAAAGAGACTCCTGGAATTCGCTTTAAAGTATGAACATTGGACTGAAAAGCCATGGGGAAATGTGATGTTTTCTGATGCATTAATGTTTCAGCAGTCTGCAGTATGTCAACATCATGTAAGAAGGCCTCAAGGGAAGAGATATGATGAAAAACACACCATACAGACAACAAAACATCCACCAAGTCTGATGATCTGGGATGCAGCATCAAAGTCTGGAAATGCTGGTTTATATTTCTTGGAACCAGGAATGACGATGAATGCTCAAAAGTATCTGAAGCTGCTGAAGGACAAACTGGTCATACACATGGACACACATTCTTGCATGATATTCATGCATGATGGCACCCCATGCCACAGAGCAAAAAATGTACAGGCGTACCTACAAAATGATGGAATGGCCTGGAAATAGCCTGGACTTGAACCTTCTTGAAAATTTGTGCATCCAAATGAAAAATAAGGATGCTGACAACCATCCAATCCCAAGATGCTTGGATCCATGGGATCTCAAAAGATTATTGTCAAGAACTCATCCTCACCATGCATCAATGCATTCAAGTTGTCATCAAGGCAGAAGGCAGACACACAAAGTACTAAATAATGAAAGAAATTATGCGAGACAAAGGATATCAAAACTGACACTTAAAAGTGAGTATTACATTGTTATTTTCTTATTGTATAGCATTTACATTTTTAAAAAAAAAATGGTTGGTGGTCTTAAACTTTTGTCCACGACTCTGATCTGATATATAAAGCCGAATGTGTGTTGGTTTGTATACAAAAACACATGCCTGAACCATTCCACACCAAATTCAGAACGCGGGTTCCTTTTCACCCGCAATTGGATATAGGCTATATTTCGACCCTGTACCTAGCCCTAAACAAAAATGAAATATGACGGTTCCTTTAACAAGTCATGTACACAGCGATCAGCATGCAAGGGAGCTCAGAGCCACACAGTCTTTTCCCTTTCATACTAAGAGTATTTTCCGTTGCCTCATTTGACAAAAGGGAGACAGCAGCAAGGGCAGGGGTAAGGGAAGAGGTACAGGTTAGGGGTGGGGGGTTGGTAAAGGGGTAGAGGTGGGGGTTAACGAAGGGGTAGGGGTGGAAGGGGTAAGAAAAACCCAGGCAGTGCCAGGTCCCCTCACTAAGTTACAATAAGTGGGGAGCAAAGCCTTTGAAGTACAAGTAACAACAAAGAGAACTTGGCCAAGCGAGACTTAGACTGAGGAAGTCAATGTTTCAGGGCATGGCCCCTTCTTCAGGATGGCACAAACAGATAACAAATATTTCATTTTAAAATTTGTTATTTGCTATCTATTTGTGCCGTCCTGAAGAAGGGGCCATGCCCTGAAACATTGACTTCCTGTCCAAGTCTCGCTGGGCCAAGTTCTCTTTGTTGTTAGCTGTACTGGCCCAAGCTGCAGTCACCTGTTTTTTCCCATAAAGTACAGACAAGAAAACTGTGATCTATATGTGCAGGCCTGTACACGCATATACACAACCATGTACATATCTACACAAACCTGCATGCCAGCACATGTGCAGATTATTATAATGGGTCGCTTAACTCAGTCTACAAAACATACTTAGTATTTAGTAACTAAAAGTTTAAAAATTCACCTTGTAAGATTTGTGTCAACTTCATAGTCAAAGTGTAGATCTGTACTGCTATAGTACTGAATTTCTGAGATGACGAGAATGGAGATAATGATAAAGGTAAGAATGGACACTGCAAACAAAAACAATCATTTTTGTACAGTGAAATAAAAGGGACACAATTCTCAAAAACCAAGCAAGCAACCAATAAATCACAAAATTATGTTCTGAACATTTTGTTTAGCAAAAGTTATTGATGATTGAGACTGTGACATGGACATAAATTATGAATGAAACTGATACACCTGTACCTTAACCACAAAACCAACTTAATTCATAATGTTAAAGGAAATACGGGTCATATTATTAGTATATATATATATTTTATACTTTGGTAACAACCAAAAGCTTAAGCATAAAACTAGAAATGTTACTTATGCATGTAAACACATAAATTTGTGGAAATGTGTATGCACATATACAAGTTCACACAATAAGTTCTTTTGTGATTCATCTGTTTATACGTTTTAATTTTGTAACTTACAGCCTCCACCTGATGCTGTGGTCTCCTTATAGTTGTCTGGAACTTTGGGGAATGCATCTAACTCTTTCACCACTTTAAGAGCTTTTCTCTTGCTGACATTGAGTCGCAGCATGTTGTTCCAGCACTAATAAAGATGAAGGATATGGTCTATTTCATGGGCTGAAAATGGAAAGAAATAGTTCTAGTTTTAGTTACATAAAATCATTTTAAATACAAAAATTAGTGTCTCCTAATGTTTTTATAGCCCAGATATGTTCACAGTCACACAAATGTTTGCTGATACAATTTTTATACCAGTATAAAATATGTTGATTCCTGAAACACTTTTATTAAGCAAAATTCATCTCTATTGTCAGCAATGACAATGATTGCAGGGAGAAGTGTGAAGGGCATTGACGGAAGAGCTACAGAGAAGGCACAGCACATGTACTTGGAGACATGTTCAACCTCTCCTAGGAAAGTATATGAATCTGCAATTATCTCCAAACCCACAACCCTCTGTATTGGTATCATTCATCCATTACTGCTATGCTATGGGTTGCCATCCACCATCTTTCACGTGAAGGCACACAGCAGAGGAATCGTTGCTATGTGAGGGATGCTACAAAGAT
This sequence comes from Lanistes nyassanus, assembly GCA_004794575.1. Lineage (NCBI taxonomy): Eukaryota > Metazoa > Mollusca > Gastropoda > Architaenioglossa > Ampullariidae > Lanistes > Lanistes nyassanus. Next base: position 36,331 of record SMGT01001676.1, on the reverse strand, counting down.
GATTCAAAAATTGAAGAAAAAAAAAACCCATCAAAATCCTGCAAATTTCAATATGTAACCAGAGTTCTGAACATCAGCCACTGCGCAGGATTTTTCACTTCATCACAAAATTCATGTAAAAGCACTAAAACCAGAATGTTTTTCGTCCAGTGCAACCAAAAATTCACTGTAAATAACATTTAGAAATGACAATATTTGGTCATCTCAGACAAAAAAAAAGGAATAAAAGAAACTTTTAAAAATTAGAATATGCTCTCGTGTGCACTTGTGTCATTCATCTTTGCCACCTTGCAAAAGAACATTCAAAGTATTGTGACGCATGTATTTAATTTGTTAATGTTTATGTTTATAAATTGACTGCGATCTCCAAGTTAGTGACTGACGATAATAACTGTAATATCTGTAACTCTACTGACGTGGGTACCTCCACTTAACTAGCCTTCTGTTAGTGCTAACGCTGTAAGTTGGAGCAATTTTAGATGAAGATATTAACCGGTCGCAGTCCAACGGTGTCATGGAAACGCACTTGTTACTAGTTCTATGTCATGATTTACAAGCGTTTCGTGATTTTTCTTATAATTTACTGCCACGTAAGCAGAATAGTGTACTATACCATTCATAACATGTTCACAATAAAAGCGGATGTTTCGTTGTCATGCAAAGCTACTTGGTGTTTCGAAGTTTTACTTTGACAGTCGTCTCCTATAGTCCCTTACTGCGATTTATATAATAATATTATTATTGTATCAGTCACAGTTCAAAAAGCAGGTTGATTGTAGTATTAAACAAAATTCTAATTGCAATTATTCCATAACTAAATTCGGTGAACCGGAATATCGTTTTAAAAAAAAAGTGAACGTTATGAGTGAAGTCCCTTTAAAACCGATCGACCAATAAGCCATGAGAGTATTATAGCGCCCAGGGAAACAGAAAAATTGTTACATTGTAGGCTATGTTAGAAAGGGGTCGAGGAGTGTACTAGTGTACTGCTGTTGTCTAACAAATATGGTCCATTATCTACTGCTGTAACTTGGTTTAGTTACGCTGCTACACGTATTTTTTGACAGCCTGGCATGAAAATAAGATGGGTTTGTGGACATCACCAGACATCGTACTTCAGCAGCCAGTTCAACTGTGAGAGCAAAAAAACAAACAAAGTATAGAGAGAAATAATACATTTTACATAAATTTACTCCCCGCCCTCTCCTGACACCCCCCCAACACCCTCACACACCAGAACTGTTTACTTAATTACTGTGTATAACTTTTGCATAGGCCTATAGGTCTATGGATTCTTGTAGCTGGCTACACCTCTAGAAGGTCAGTATATATTTAATGTATTTAATTTCTTGACGTCTCCACACTGTTTCAGGCTGAATATGACCCTCACCTGTCTGTCCAGTTCTACTGTAAAGGAAATAGTTGAAAAATACATTTAGCATTAGCTCCTACCACACTTTCCCTTTCACATTCACCAAAGGCCCTAAGTGAATAAAGACCTAGACATCTGTTGAAGCAGGTAAGGTCATCAAAAAGGGAAAGAAAAATGCAAAGGCAACCAAGAAATACTACAGTTGTAGAAACATATGCTGCTGGAAACATCAAGCAAAGGAATGTCGCTGATAACCACACTAGAAAAGGAGACGGCAAAGATTGTGCTGACCGGAACATAGAAATTTGTGACTGTGAAGTTGGTACTAACCAGAACCTTGAAATTGGAGACAGCAAAGATTGTGCTGACCAGAACATAGAAATCTGTGACTGTGAAGTTGGTACTAACCAGAACCTTGAAATTGGAGACAGCAAAGATTGTGTTGACTGGAACATAGAAATTTGTGACTGTGAAGTTGGTACTAACCTGAACCTTGAAATTGGAGACAGTCAAGATGGTGTGGGCCAGAAGACTAATTTAAGAGATGATGTAGACAATACTGATCAAAAAGTACAATTTCGAGACGATGAAGGTGATACTAACCAGAACCTTAAAACCGAAGACAGTGAAATGGAAATTGACCAGAAAATTCCAACAAATGATGTAGAGGATCCGGCAGTCGCTTCAGTTTCACTTGTCATAGCTGATGCTAATACAACAGAAGAGAATAAGGAAGAAGTTCACATAAATGAACAGGATAAGGTTAATACATCAGAAGAGAAGGAAGTAGTTCACGTGGATGAACAGGATAAGGCTAATACATCAGAAGAGAAGAAAGTAGTTCACGTGGATGAACAGGATAAGGTTAATACATCAGAAGAGAAGAAAGTAGTTCACATAAAGGAGACGGACAAATCTGATTCTTCAGAAGATAGTGAAGTAAGAGGTTTTGACAGGTTCAAAAGGAGGATGAGTGTTTATACAGTACACATGGTAACTGACTTCAGATACTATTTTCAATATCCTTACCTCCGTCTCTGTACAAGTTATCTCGTCATGGTTCTTGGTTTTTCAATGTACATCGAAGACCCCATATCTGACAGTATGACAGAGGCATCCATCCCTGTGGTGGGCAACAGTTTTTCTTTTATTTTCTTGAACTATGCGCATAATTCGTGGGATGTGCTGAAGGTGCTGCTGTGGGTGCAGGCTATCATAGTTGGGCTTATCTTCGGCAAGTTTTTCTTCCATCACCTGGTTTTCAGCAAGTAACTCTTTGTTTTCACCTAGTGTTAGTTTTTGGCTTATAAATCTATTGTTACATCTTGTCATTCTGTTTTTGCAGCTCACAAACTGTCTGTGTGGAAAATACTCTTACTGCTCACCACTCTTTGCCACCTTACTCCTTTACCTCCCACTCCCTTTGCATGTATGTGTGTGTGTGTGCATGCATGCATGCAAATTGTACTTTCAAATAGAGCCAGTCAGGGTACACTGAGAGGCTTGAATTATCATTTATGACACAAGTTCTGCTGGGGCAATGTGCAGAGTGCGATTTTTATCGACATCACTTATGCTGGATGACAAAGAAAATGTTCCCAGATTTTTAGGGATGTATGTAATGACAGAGCCTTGTTTTGAACCACTTAAGCACAATCTTTGAGTCTATATACTTTTTAGTCATAAGACACTGAAAAGTGAAATGCTTGCAGACATTTGAGTATATGTTGCAAAGTGTAGTGCATTTCAATGGTTCTTTCATTGGCTTACCGAAGACACTGATAAGTATAATGTCTTTGTAAATGTACCCAACCCCCCCCCCCCAAATAAACTTATTTATTGCCGCAACTTGTAAAGAATGGTAATATGTAAAAATAGCACTTGCCTTTTTTTATTTTCCAGATCAGCTGCTTCGCTTAAAAATGTTCTCGGATTATAGAGGGTCATGGATGACCATGTTCTTTTCGACAATTCTGTCTCTTTTCATCTACTCTCATATTTATAATGGGTTTCTGCGACTTGGTGGTGATGCAACTACTGAATGGAGGATATCAGCAAAAATAGGAATTTCCAATCGGATGTTTATGAAGATTGCAGCCCTATGCATCTGGTGCGGTAACTGGTTCATGGTGTGGATGGTGAGAAATACATGCTTATTTTTTCATGCACTTAGGATTATTCCATTAGCACTTTTTTGGGGTGGGGATTGAAATTCTGGCACAAGGGTTGTTTTGCTGGGTGCATTCTCTATCCCCTCCCCTCCTTCTCTGATTTCAGTATGTTGGTTGCTGTTTACTAGCATGCTGCATGTTGCATATCACTCACATAATGCAGCAAGCTGTACATGACTGAAGCATGTAGAATCGTGCAAGTTGCATGTGACTGATGCAAAGCTGAAAGTTGGACATGAGTGATGCATCAGCATGTATAATGCCCATGACTGATATAATGGTGCAAGTTGCACAAGATTGACAGAATGTTGCAAGTTCATTTCTGATAAAATGATGTAATGCTGAAAGTTGCACAAGATTGACAATAATGCAAGTCACACAAGACTGATATAATGCAAATTGCATGTCACTGATATAATGTTGCAAGTTGTACATTGCTGATTGTTGTACAGTGCTGCAAGTTGCATGCGTCTTATTCAAATCCAGCAAAACCTGTCTGTAGCAGACACCTTTGGGACCACCTAAAGGTGTCCTACTGAGACAGGTGGCCATTCATCTGAGGGAACCTTTGCAGGACCAGGTGTCCTTAAGTGATCATAGAACACTAAACACTACAGTATACAATATGTACATGTAAAAAGAACCAAGAAGCAAAACATTGGCAACATGATAGAACAGTCAACTTTATTCAATCAGCAGTACCAATAAATGCATGCAAAGAAAAAGTCAGAAATGTGGGATTGGTGCCTCTTGCCTATCTGCAAAATGTGCATATCTTCTAACACAGTCTTCATGGACATGGCTGCCAAAAGAAAGTCGCTACATCGTGAGTGTGCTGCTAGAGCAATCAGGGACTCATCATGTCCCAAGGCTTCCTTTATTGATATGACATGGGTGGTGATGGAATCATCATCATCACTTTCATCAGCATCACCCTCATCAATAAACTCTCCTTTGGCGTGCTTGTGATGTGGCCAAGGAAATAAATAGCTTTGTGGCAGATGATGTCTTGCAAAAGGGGACTTCAGTAGCTCTGTGGTTAGAGTTGTGGACTAGTGTGGGGAAGGATCGGGTCCACTATGGACGAGTAGAGCATGCAATCAGGACCAAAATCACTGTCCACTGTTCGCATTAGACAGTGTGACTACCTGTTTAATGGGGGTGGGGGGAAGGGGCGGTGCGTGTGTGTGTGTGTGTTAAAAATTGATCGGTGCCGGGCTGAAGTGTCCATATCAGTGAGATGTCTGCTGATTTAAGGAGCCTGTACAAACAGGTTTTGCTGTATAATGGTGCAACTTGCATGTTGATATAATGTTGCAAGTTTCGTATGATTTATATGATGCTGTAAGTTGCAGGTGACTGATGTAATGCTACAAGGGCAGCTGTATCCAGAATGGGCTCCAAAAGTACGCCTATGGTGGAACAAGCGTTACAACCGCATCATTGTTTTGTGGACTGCAATTCTAACTGCCTTCATCACATTTGGCATCTTTACACGCTTCATTAGTTGGGAACAGATAAACTATGAGATCCTCCGCAGCAACGAATTGTCTCGAGCTTATCTGGCATCATTCATGCTTGTTTTCGACATCATTATTGCCATGCAGGTATGCATAGATAATGTGGCAAGACTGGTTTCCTCCTTGACAAGACTTTCGATTAAATCAAGGCATTTGTAGATGCAAGTTTTGCATCTTTTCTGGAAATGAAGCCTCAATCAGGAGCATGCTTTTAAGTTTTCCTTCCACTCACCCACTCTTCCGCACTACCTCCTTCAGTTTTGCAGTTGGTAAATATTCAGTACTAGCCAGCGGACCTGGTGATACCCGTTTTTTTTTCTCTTTGAATAAAGAGCATACAAAAGTCACAGTTCTGTTTAGCCAATCAATGCCGAGATGTCATAATCTTAAGCCTTACCCTGATCACCTCTACCACTTCTCTAATCTTCTGAAATCCCCACCCCTATTCCTTTACTACCCCCCCCCCCCCCCCCCGATCCCCATAACCCTGTCATGGACGCTACATGGGGCTGTCCATACACAAATGCAAGCGTGAGTGCATGTTGGTGACAACCCTTGAGTAGTGACACCAGACAGCTGTAAGCAGTACTCACATGAGTGAGTGAGTGATAGCATAGGTAAGGCAGATGACAAAGACCGAATCGCAAGACGGATGTGACTGGACAAGTGAGTCTACCAGAAACCAGGTGCCTAGCCACTGGTTAAACCCATCGATCGTTGGAAGGCTGGAGAGGTATAAAGCCTTTCTTGTAAACCGTTCGACTATGCGCGAAGGTAGGCTGAATGCGCTGTGAGGGCTTTTTCACGTTTTGTTGTTGTTGTTGTTGTTGATAGGCTAGGGATTTTATTTTTTAAAAAAACTGATTCCAGTGTATGGATGAACACTGATGTATACACACTAATGAGAGAGGGAGAGAAAGAGCAGCCTTTTAGACATCAGCTGCTGGGGAGACCAGTATCTTCAGCGCATGCTATTGTGAGACCCTGTACTTCGCAGCTTATACACGTTGGTGACTCTGCAACTGTGTGTGGTGCGACCAACCAGTCAACTGCTATGTTTTGAGGTTGGAAACTGCTTAGGGAGCATTGATTATGTGCTTCACAATTTGGTTAAGATTGGTGATATTTGCATTTCACACACAAGTGTAACGATAACCGGAACTGTCTACAAGAGAGAGTATAAGAGATGCTTATGATGATCAATCAGCTCGCTGGGTACGTCTTGACTGTTGATTTGAAGTGTTCACCCTAGAGTGTCACTTGACAATTGTATGATCTTGGAAAGTGATGATACTCCAGTGCTATGAATTTAGATTGATGTGAGGATGAGATGAAATGCGGACCTTCTGATTTAATGTATTCTCTTTGAGGAAAACTGTATGATGCTATGGTTTGGGGTTTTTTTCCCCCTGTATGTTCAGAGATATAAAGGAATACTTTAGAAAAATTTGACTGTGAAAACCATTGCACAAGTAACGTAGACCGTGATAATGATTACTGTGTCATGAAGTGAATTGTTACCCGGGTCAGTTTGATTCTTCTGTTAGTATTGTCACTGGGGAGTGACTAGAAGGATATTCTTTGTGAGATTTGTGATAGCTAAAGTTGGCATTTGTGCTAGCTACTCAGCCAGGGTGTTTTAGTTATCCTAACTGTCGCGGTATTGTCTCTGTCGTGTCTAGGGGTATGGCGCTTATGTGTTTTACTCGTCTGCTCGTTGACTAGAGTTATCACAACATAAAAATGTGTCAAGAAGGGGGAAACTAACACTGCAATCGCTGCCTAATTTAATCAATTTCCAATCGGCTCAAGCCCCCACCCCCTTGCTTGTCACGCGCACAACTTAACAAAAGAGGGCAGCGATAATACACTACTCTATTTATTAACAGTTACAACAGAATATTTCACTACACAAGGAATGATGCTCCAATATACATCTACTGACATATGTAGAACAATCACTCGCACTCTCATACATTCATCCCAGTTACGCTATACGTATCCACACGCACACGTTATTGACCGGGTTATGAATTTTACCGTACCGATACTTCACTTCGGTAAACACAAGAAAACTTTATCCTTTTCCTACTAAAACCTCTCTGACGTCACGTTGACGTCTTAACACACAATCAGATCGACCGATGATCACACAAGAAATAACCGTTTCTACAAACCGACAAATCAACAAGTTTTATTTACTATCGTCTAAGTTTGTTCCTCTAACTTTGAGCTACGGTCGTGTCCTACACTGTACGTAAACTCACTTTCACGATGCTGGATAGGATTACCGCAGACGCCACGTCTCTCAGCTCCACAATCACAACACCGGTCCAAAATGCCCAAGTTCCTTTCCTGACTGGTAAGAGTCACCCCTGTTGCAGAAGCACTGCTGGTTCTCAGTCCACGTCGAGGATAATGCCTGTACTTGTCTGTAATACCTTCGTCCTTCAGCATACGGCAATCGGCAATCGGCATTTCACATTTCGGCCCTTAACATTTGCGGTCGGGCGCCTATATAGCCCTGAGCGCGGACTTGCCAGAAAAACGCGAATGGGCTTTCTACCCGTCCTAGGTGGTAGGCTGTAGCCCGGAGTGTTATTCGCCCCCACCTCGCAGCCGACCCCCTCTCAGGGTGACGGGTCAACCGAGGGACGGGGTGCGGGTTCCCCTCGCTCTCAGCCGGCTACCTTCCCCGTTCCACCGCGCGGTCTCTCCTGGCTGTTTTGTCGAGCCAATTGGGTCGGCCATAACAATTTGCTCTACCTCCTGATTGGGTAGGCAACTAGACGCCGGAAAAATCACAACACTAACGATCGTTTATCAGTAGGAATTAGTGAGGGTTGTTTAACGGACTAGTTTGAAATTCTAGGTGAGAGGGTTGATAATCTTTAATTTGGTATGTTCATTTATTAGAGGGGAGAAACATTAGTTTAGAGGGAGTGACAGGAAGAAACATGAATTGTGAATGTTGTATTTAGGAAGAGTCAGTTTGAAGAAGGTAGTCAGTGCGTGTAAGAGTGAAAGGAGTTACATTAGTGGTCACATGAATCAGTGAGGTTGTGAGAAGTGTACATAATAAATCAGCAGGTCCTTTTTACTCATCTACACTGTCTCATGTGCTCTGTCCTGTGTTAGTCTGTGAGAACGAACATACCTACATACTCATGGTCGCGTGGTGAGTGATTGACATGGAGCTGGGAAGGTGGTGGTTTGTGACAAACCCTTACCCCTTCCCTAACCCCACCCTAACCCTTAACCCCCCTGGAAACACCCTCAGCCCCCCCCCCTTCCCCTGAAACATAGGCCCTCTCCCCCAGAAACACAGTCCAGGTATAGAACTCGCCATTTAATTAGCTACACACAATTGTGACTTTTACGTTTTGGCTTGTCAAGCGAGGCAAGGGAAAGTACTCTTCGTACAAAAGGGAACTTCGGTGATCTACCTTGCACGCTGATCGCATGTACACGTGTTAAGGGCCTCATCATATAATTTCATTATATATGCATCTAGGTACAGGTCGAAATATGGCCTATGACTATCTGCGGGTGAAAAGGAACCCGTTTGCCGAATATGGTGTGGATCGGTTCAGGTGTGCGGATTTGTATAACACACTCATATACATATACTTACATACACATTTGGCTTTATATATTAAATATTTGATACAGTAGAACCCCTCTATTATGAGGCTCGCTATTATGACTACCCTCTGTTCCGATCAATTTTTTTTTCATTTCTATCTTTTGGCTTATGCCGCTAATGTGACTTTTCCTTACTTCCGACTTACTACCTTCATTTTGACAGTGAGTTGCAACCTTTGAACTGTCAGGTTCCCGCTAGCAAACTGGGTAGATGTAAGACAGCAGGGAGGAGGGGAGCCTTAGCCACTAATCACATGAGAGTAGAGAGGGGCCATGCACACGTCCCCCTCGACTGTTTGACATGGCACAGCTGTACTGTTGTCCAATAGCCTCAAGCTACACACAGTTTTATTTTGTCGCACGAGACCACATCTGTCAGTTTCTGTGCAGGCATCCACCCTTCGAAGGTACAGGAGCATTTTCAGTTTGTTCCAACTGTAGTGTCCACAATAATGGCTTCTACATCTACACAAAAAAAAACACAACTCTTGAAATGCTTCTCCATGCGGTGAAGAGTGGTAAGAGAAGAGAAACTGCGGTGTCGATCACCACATCACTTGGAGTACTGAAAACTCAAATTCAAGCAGTAATCAAGAAGGAAACAATCATCTAGAGGTTGGAAAGTGGAGAAAACGGGAAACAAAAAACTGACATAAGTGCACCAAAAATCAGCAATGATGATAGACCAGAAAGCTGATTCGAGAAAAAGTATTGTGTACAATAATCAAATATGGCTGTGATGACTATGGCATCAAATGGTTGATTACGATGTTGGGTCATTGCATACAACGTACGCATGGAAGTGGTTATGGGAGGATGTCAGCAAGACTGACATTAACCCAATCTCACCATGCATCTACAACGCGCGACATCGCTGAAATCTCAGCATTTGGGCGATTTTTACCGATTTTCGAAAAATTGTAACAAAAAACCTATTAAAGTTAAAAGTTGTTAGAAAGATAAATGTAAGTAGAAAAAGATTTTTCCTACCCGAAATCCGTCCGTTGCTGATGCTTTGTGGAAGACTGTGTTAAATTAAGTAACCAAGGTGACGTAAAACACAGTTTTGAAAAAGTCCCACTGACATGAAACACTCGCCTATTACAGCTGTTGTAATAGCACTGGTAATCCATAGCACTTGTAATCCATAAAACGTGGAAATTATCCATAAATGCCAGGGGTTTCCCACAAAACTGCTGGTATGGTTTTCAAACAATTCCAAGGCTTTTGCGACACTTAGACGAAAATGGCGACCGACCAGATTTTTTTCCTGCTAACGAGGTGGCGTGCTCAAGAGAAAAGAACGCGCCAGCTACGTCTACTTCTGTCGTTCAAGGGAAGAAACTCTATAGAGAAATGATTCTAGAAAAACAACAGTGACTTCCCTTGCCAGCGAATCGGGGTTTTTTTTTTTGTCAAAAAATTCTTTTTGCAGAAGCCGCTGGCCAGCCAGCGCAATGGTCGCAAGTATTTATATACTTTACGCCTGGCTGCTAGCGCAGAGGGAACTATGGGTTAAGGACTGGACGAAAAGATTCCCAAGCATTTATGAAGAATACCAGCTCCCTTTCATTGAATATTTACATTTTTATAGTAGTTTTTTTTGTTGGCAATAAAATTGTATTGTGTAGTTTACAGTGTTCATAGAGTTTATGAATTTTGCTCAATTGTTCCATCTGTCTAGCTTGGTTCTGTAATAAGACCACCCCTCAGACGAGACCTTTCTCCATTGCTTTTTTTCAAGGTCATAATAGGGAGGTACTACTGTATTTGGTAAGCATCAAACTTTGGTAGATAAAAATAGAAAATGGGGAAGGGGGGTAGCTATGAGCTTGTAATTCTGAGGTGAGTAAAATGCTATACAAGCCCAACCAGTAGCTGTCCATTGTTACTTTTGCTAAAAGTGGAAAGTAGTGTCTTAACTGTGCAAAACTGGACTGCAGGACTGGGACTTCCCTCACTTCGTTGAAGGTGTAGACCTCAAGTTACCTGGTCTTAACACATCACATATCAACTTGATGATTCCAAAGGTGGTTCATAAACTTGAATACTGGGAATTCCATGTTACAGGTAGGTAAAGTTAAATGTTTGTTCCTGCATACAGAGATGCTTATCCCTATGATTTGTTCCCATTTGTATAGGAAATCCTGAAATATCAAAACAACAACAACAACGAAATTGGTTTATGAACTTAAATGTGATTCTTTTTTCAATTTATTTCATTTCATTTAATGTCAGATCCAAGTTTCTGATGTCACTATTATCAGTTGTGTCTTTTTCCCATGTGTAGTTTGGTGCAAGTATGCTGCAAACATACTGCCAGAGACCTTCCACTTCATCTGCAAGCGCTGAATTTCAGTCTTAAAATTCTTCCTGGAAGGCTTGCCCCTAACTTTAAAAATGTTTAACCAAGTAAAGAAAAGACAACTATACGAGCATGATGCCAATGTGACATCAGTATCACACACACAGGTCTCAGCAACATTGTTTGTCGTGAGAAGTCTCGGAAACATATAGTTGCTAAGAATAGTGTAGTGAAGAATGCAACAGTATCCACTTTCATTGTGTCAACCATCCAAGAGAAGGAAGAAGACATGCAGTTTCAGGTAATAAGTGCTGAATCCATGATGGCAAAGTTGTACTTAAAAACAAATGAAAACATTA
>SMGT01001676.1:13226-24949 GCA_004794575.1 Lanistes nyassanus | reverse complement strand
CTACCACACTCCCAGTAATATATTTAACATATTTAGAAAGATCTATTCTTCTGCATCACAACGGAAACAATACTTTAAGTTTAAAGTATTAAATACTACTTACTATTTGGTCCCAAATATAGTCACTCTTCCCACACACAAAATGTGAACGACGGAAGTAGACCTACACTTAAACCATGTTTGGCAAGCCGAAACTGTTTCCGAAACTCATTTAGACAGTGCAGGGGAGACAACCGATGATAGAGCTTTACAATGATACCAAGTTTTTACTTCCCTTATACCGTTGAACGCGTCGGGGAGATTTTAAAGTTACCGCAATTTAGCTAGCTGTGCTGCCGCAATGGTCAGCAGGCTGCCGCAATTTAGCCGGGACCAATGGGTTCAAAGAGTTAAAATTCTTCCTGGAAGGCTTGCCCCTAACTTTAAAAATGTTTAACCAAGTAAAGAAAAGACAACTATACGAGCATGATGCCAATGTGACATCAGTATCACACACACAGGTCTCAGCAACATTGTTTGTCGTGAGAAGTCTCGGAAACATATAGTTGCTAAGAATAGTGTAGTGAAGAATGCAACAGTATCCACTTTCATTGTGTCAACCATCCAAGAGAAGGAAGAAGACATGCAGTTTCAGGTAATAAGTGCTGAATCCATGATGGCAAAGTTGTACTTAAAAACAAATGAAAACATTAAGGAGTTCATGTACAGATATGTAAAGCATCAACATGCATACACAAAGTGCATTGTTGTCATTCTGATAGTGTACAATGTATTACTATTTAAATATATGAGAAAAGACATCCAAGAATTTTTTCATTTTCATTCATATTCTGTTGCCTTTTAATCTCAGGGGAAATACTGATTGTACCCAGAATAATGAAAATGGATCCTGTAATACTGACTCCTTATGAAGGGGTAAACATCTCTGTGCAGTCTTTCTCCTACCCCTACTTTTCAATGAATGCTTAACTCTTTGAACTCACAGGGCTCAGATATTAGGAAAACTCTTGGAATCAGAAAGATTTTGGCATGTTTTACAAAATACTGCTTGTTCACTTAATTTCATTAATAAAGTTTATATATTTGGGATCAGTTCTTGGTGATCAAAATGGTTAAAACTTTTTTAGGAAAATATTAAATATTATTTACTGTTTGTTCTCAAAGGTAGTCATTACTTCCACAAAATAATATGTAACAAATTCCATGTCACTGCTTGTACACTTCATGAATAAAACTAATTCAAAAAGTGCAGGATATAACCGATGATAGCACTTTCCAATGATACAAAAGTTACTTCCCATACGCCGTTTAGTTACAAATAGAATTATTTTAATCTGTGATCTCACTGCTGACTCGTCTGACCACATGAGTTCAAAGAGTTCAGAGGAATACCATTTACTTGTATCAGACAAAAAAATGCTGAACACTTCTGTTAAAGATAAAAGAGACAGGTGGCTGTGGCTTGGGTAATAAAGGTACAACAAAGAGAACTTGGCCAAGCAAGAATTAGACAGGAAGTGGACGTTTCGGCGGATGGCCCCTTGTTCAGGATGGCACAGACAACAGCTCATTCCTTAAAGCAGCTGTGAATGCAAACACCTTGCTGACACGAGACACAAGTGAAATTCCCCAGTTGCAAGACACTTCAGCATTCCACTGCACACTCTGGACAACATGAAAATCTGTAATTTGGCAAATTTTTGGAGACTCCATGGATCACAAGAACATATTTCCCATTTTGGCACCATGTCCCCAGCAGGACTGAACATAAAACCCTAACCTCCCCTCTAACCACTTCTATCCCCTTCCCCCTCTCCTATTTCCCTTTGTAACACCTCAGCCCCCTCCCCCCCACGTCACACACCTCTTTTCCGTTACCCTCTCCTGCCCTTTCACCAGCCCCTATAGGACATGACTTTTTATGGGCTGCAGACCTCGTCCCCACTGATTGGTGGTCTAGCATGGCCTCTTTTTTTTCCATGCACTTCTTCCCCTCACTTTCCTCCTGTCCATTGACCATGCATGACCAGCGTCTCTGTCAGCTGAGTGATTTTTTAATATTTTTTTTTAAAAATTTGTTATTTGCTTTTGCCATCTTGAAGAAGGGGCCATGCCCCAAAACGTCGACTTCCTGTCTAAGTCTCACTTGGTCAAGTTGTCTTTGTTGTTTCTGTGGTTAAAATTTAATTTTCTTGTCTGGTTGTAATGTTTGGGGCAATTATTCTTTCACAGACTCATATGATAGTTGGCTTTTATTATTGAATCCTCTCTTAAAGGTAGAAGCTTTGCACCAGATAACTTTTAAGCTGGTTTTTTTTCCAACAGGGAAATGGCTTCATTATGGTGTTCTTGCTGTTTTGGTGCTGTTCGACTTGAACATTTGGAAGAATCAGATTACTTACACCCCTGCTGCCTACGTACAGTTCATTGATCATGAAGGGCGGATCTACACTGTGACTGATCAGTTCAGTTTCATGAACTTAAATGAATCACTTTTGTCTTTTGAGTATCGTAACTCCAGCATTCACCCCATCTCTGGCAAATTGTTTATTGAGGATGACTTCAAGACAGGTAGTTTTTTTCTCAACATTTCTATGCCAGTCAAACTTTTGACATGCATACCTGGCATCATCATTTTCATTGTTCTTGGAGTGTTTCTCTGGATTTATGGTCGCAGGCCCCCACCTCCTATGCATGACCGGTATGGTGAGCGCTTTGTCAGAAGAAAAGTACATTAAATGCTAGACTGGCCTTCAGAAAGGTCCTATGTCTACTTCCCCCAATACCTCTCAGGCATGATCATTGTGTTGGTGGTTCAGAGCAGAAGAAAGCTTATTCACTAAATGGACTGGCAGAAAGCTTTGAACAATATCCATAAACTGCAACCTGTGTCGACAGTTTTCTGTCCGAAGAGCAAGGTCAAGAGGATGAGAGCAAAGGGACGAGTGAAACTGGGCTACAGAACAGATGGTGGACAGATGATGGAATTGCAGAACAGAAGAAAAACCAAATATAAAAAAAGATGAAAGATTACAGCAAATAATGGTCAGCACACTGCTGCATAATTTCCACAAAGCATTTATTATTGACAGGAGTATAATTCGTCCTTTTTTTTTGTTGTTGTTTTAGAAAGAGTAGTCTCTGCTCTTTAAAATGCTTCCACCAGAGCTTTACCCTTATCTCACTGAGTTTTGTCAGTAAGACTCACAGCATGTGACAGTTGAAGGGAAGGCTGAAAAAAATTCAAGTAGAAAATTCTGCAAAGAAGAGTTTGAAATGTTTTCTTTCTCTTTAACAGCTTGTTATGCGTAGTTGTGCAACATTATGTGACCATGAACAAGTCACAAATACAACAATCCATGCAAAAGGAAAATCTATCTACTGGGTAAAGTTGTAAAGGATCATATGACTAAATCTTGTTCAAACTGTGGCATTACTAGGATCAACATTTAACACTTTGTCAGTGTTTAGCTTAGAATTTCTCTCTTTTGTTTAGTTCAACAACAAAATAGTCAGCCTAAAAGTCAACTCAGTAAAATCCTTAAATGCTCGACCTGCTCTGACTAAATAGCATTTAGCATTTCAATCAGTTATTCAAAACTTTTGTTGGTAAAATCCCCAAGCTGCACTTTCCTCATATTATGACTTGTGGGCAGATACTCAAACTTAAAAATTGCAGTAAAAAAAACCAACCAAACAAACCCTTCATTTCAATCAGATTTTTCCTAAAGCAAAATATTTGACAAAGTAATTCCATTCCCTCCCTGCTTCTGCCAGCAGGTCTGAGGGCATTCTTCTGTCTGGCTGTTCTGAGCATTAGCAAGGCATATGCTTTTTAATGCATGAGTCACAACAAACATGCAAGATAAGCGGAATAGACAGTCTCTTCTTACTGCTTGACAGTCACCTTTGCCAGAGGACTCGAGTTACAGGCCCATAAATGCAGCCACTGCTTTTCTGAAGTCAGTATTGTTAACATTCTCTTATATTCATTGGTTTATAACACCAAATGTCAAAAGCAAAAAACTCAAATCTCTGAGCAGCATTCTGTAAGTTTGCAGTAAGTGGATAGGAATGAAGCTTTCAGGTTCCCCTGAACCACCTGTTTGATAAGAAAGCTAGCTTGAAAAAGCAGTCGATATCCAGGTTGACCCTGCCAATCCCCTTTGTATCTACTTAAACTATTGGCCTCCAATTGGAGGTTTCTTGTACAATCTGCCATGGCACACAACATTTCAAGCACACCTCTATTCTCACCACTATCTCTCTTCTGAATGTAGCAGATCTCAAGTAGTTTATTTCTGTTATATTCTTACTCCTTCTGGATGGATCTTATTTAATATAGGTATGTAGGGGGTAATATATATAAATATGTAGGAGATTTTACAGAGAGGACAGTTGCATGGGCAAGTTTATAAAAGAATCAAAACGCTTCTAGCTTTCTCTGACTCTAAATTACATTTGACCACTTCTGTACTTCCTGCCTGCTTTAGGTGCACAACCAGTACACAAGCCCATAGCGTGGTAATCGTGGTTCCTCCTCCCTCCCCTTTCTCTATCTTCTTTCTCTTTCCTCCTCTCCTTCAAAACTCTCCCCTAAACATCATATCACTACCCGCCATTTGTTTTGTTTGTTTTGATTATTTTGATTGACATGGAGACCACTCATGAGCTTTCAGCTCCTTGTGTCGCCACTGATACAAAATATTTGATTTAATGGCACTTCTTCATAAAATAAAATAAAAAAAAAAAAAGAGATGTAAGGGAAGAACTGGTAAGGAAAAAATAAAAAAGTGAGAAAGAACGAGGAGGTGTAAGGAGATGTGGAAAAGAAAGTGTGATGTTTGTATTGTTAACATTATTTCTGTCTGGGATGGCCGCTTTAGCATCTAACCTATTGATCAGATGATGTCCAAATGCTGGGGGTGCATGGGGAAGGAGAGGGTGGGGAGATAAGCAACAAGTTTTTCCTATCGTTTCTCAGTGTGGGATGCACACATATAGGTATGCACAAGCCAGAACAGGCCTCATGAGTACTCTCGGATAACAGGAAAGCATTCTCACAGCACCTGCTTGTAGAGAAGGCTGTTGAGGTTGGACTTTAAACCTGCTTCTTTGTTATGAAACGTTTTGGCTTTCCAGTGTGAAAGGAACTGAGGCAACTCATAAATGTAGGTAACTATAGCAATGCACTTCATCCAAATAGAAAGGGGAGATAAGTGGCATACTGCTGACGTCTTTAAAAATTGCACGTAATGTGGAATTATTTTTAATCAGGGGTTGACCTTTAGTTTTCGAAGGAAGGTAGAACTGTTGACTTCCATCTCATTTGCGAGACCATCTGCCATGTTAAGGTGAGCATCTGAATTTTTTGCATGTGCCACCAGTCTAGAAGTGAAGAACTGGTGAATATGAATAACAACCCTTTGGCCCCCATGATAATTTGACATTTTTTTTTAATTATTACAGATGTGTGTAAATAGGCTCCACTAGAAGGTGTGCAAACTGTCAGGTCTGTCTCACTAAATGCAATATTTTTTCCCTGGTTCTAAAGTTTGTTCACTCCCATAATTTCTTTTCTCCATTTACAGTGTACCTGTAAATACAAATACCTGCACTGTCACTTTAAAGTTATTCTTTTCAGATGAGAAAGGTTTCATTTTTGTCCTTTGCTACAGAGCTGGCAATACAGCTGTGACACCTAGCAGAGCAAAATGGTGAAACCAGCAGCACTACAATAGTGTGCAGATGTTATTTCTAGTACCAGCAGTTCCAGCCCACCCTGATCCCTAATTGGTTGCAAAAGCTGTGGAGTCGGAAAAGATGGCTAATGGCTCGCAGCAGACATATAGTCTTCCCAGCTGGTATGGATTTCTTCTTACCCTTCTCCATTCTTACAGGGTGCATGACGTGAGTGACGTGTGTTAGGCACCTGTTGATGTGTGATAAATTTTTAAAACTTGGATTATTAACTGCTGTCTGTTCACCTTATATTTTGACTTGAATCTTAACTGGCAGTTGTTGTTCTGAGGCTGGTGGGAAAGCATGTGGCTACATTTGCTGCCCTAAAAAGGATCATATCATGATCTTTTCTGAACAGTGCAGCTGAGAGTCTGGTTACATGGGGTTCATACTATTGCGTGTTCATATGTAACACTTCAGGTAAAATACATGGGGGAAATGGAGCTAATAGCCACTGTTATGACAGGAAGTGCAAATACAAATGCTCTTGCAGCCCAACCCAAACCATGTTTTGCCTTTAAAAAGATGCTCAGAATGGACCTTAATTCTTAGAAGACAAACATTGTACCATGTATCATTATATCAAGAATTGTTCTGTTAAAATAATTCTTTATTGCAGCCATAAAGCTTAAGGCTTACTCTATTTCATCTTGTGCCACTGTTTTCTCTTTCTCTCTTTTGAAATCCTGTGTATATCAAAGATAGGCTTAAAGACCCCTTTCAGTGTGACTGAAATCCTGGATCTAAATACACACAAGAGCACAGATGTTAGGATATGTATTCATGAATGCACAAGCGATTGCAAATGTTTAGGCTTGCAAATTGTTTTTCATATCAAAACAAAAAGTTGCACATTTTAAAATGTTTAAACCATCATTTTTTGTCACGGAAGCAGCCTTCAGCATCTAAAGGAGAGAGTCCCAGGGACTAGCCACAAGCAAGAAATTTTAGACAGCCTGATACAGTTATATATCACAATTTCAGAATATCCTGAGTTGGCCTGAATAACCTTTGCTTAGCCTTGAAGAAAAATTTGTAAGTCCACTATGGCCAATAACCTCAATTGTAGCCGAAGAGACATTATGGTGACAGATGTGTGCAACAGTGGAGTTGCCCAATATTCTTAGATTTTGTAGAATATAATAATTAATCAAAATATATTTTAGGTGCATTGCAATCTAATAGCAGGGCTTTTATTGTGTCCTGTGTCTAATCATAATGATAAAAGCATGAAGTGAAAATTAAAATAATTCAAAGATTCTTTTTGCTGACAGTGACACAGGGAGCCTTGCTCCAAAAAGCTGTGTTTTGGGGCGGCTGCTGAACCTGTTTGCAGCACTCAGTGAGTACATTTGACTTGTAGGATCTGAGTTATCGGGCTGAACAAATTCAACTGCTTGAAAATGCCTGCATAAACAGTCGTAGTCACTGAGCACATTTACAATCTAGGTGCTTTAGAAATACATGTACTTGAAATTCATACAGGTACTTTTTACATTTATTATTTATGTGTTCTAAGCTTTGAGGCCCTTTATTTAGCAGAAACATGTTTGTTGAAAGCTTGTTAATGTATCAAGGTCATTGACTTTGTTTCTGATTCAGTATGATTCCTTTCTAATTCATCTCCAAATCCTACTGGACACTTCAGCTCTACACTTTGTCATCTTGACCATCATGCCCTTGTTACAGTGTGTTTCCTTACCAACTCCTCAGTGGGCTCACACCTGAGATTATCCATGCACATTGCCAAGCAGAGCACCATTGATGCTCCACAAAGCTCACCATGCACAGAGGCATCTTCCAGACAACAAGACTTAATAAAGTTGCTTCTCTCATGTCTTCAGCCAAGAATGACCACTTTCAGAATAGGATTCTCAACGGTACTTCCTGTAAGGAACTATACCGTCATGAATGACCTTCCATAATCTGCCAAGTCTCCCCACTTCCCAGAAACTATGATCAGTAAAGAACTTCCTTCTGTTTTTCCATTTTCTTTTTCCCCCAAGATCAAGTTCTTCATAACAGACTTGATCCATTTCCTTCTTGTCCCACCCTGCTCAGCCTTCTCTGCTACCCATCTCTCTCTTCCTTCCACACATTTTGCTAGGATGACCATTTGCTGCATCTGAAGATGTGCAAGCTCGACCCTCCATCAGCCTCTTTGTTTTCTGAATGTCTCCCCCAGGTCCTAACAGGGTGGGAGGTCAGTTCACCCAAGTCATACCTAAGACTTAATAATTGGCAATCTAGTAGCTGCCCTGCCAGAGGCCTGGCACCTTAGGGAAGAGTCCTAGGACTGATTGCCCTGGTGTCAGTATGGTGGGACTGGGTGGGACAAGCCTGTGTTGCAACAGCAGTCCTAATGTGGCAGCATATGAACTTGTCTCAAGCAACACCGTCCTGAAATGCACTTAGTTTGAGACCCCAACTCCATTCATTACCGACATTGATAATACTTCTCTGACTGCTGGATCTGTTCCTAGCATCTTTAAATCTGCATCGTCCACTCTCTTTTGTGAAAAACATGATTTCACAACTCCGATAAACTTAAGAACTACCACCCAATTTCCAATCTCTTTCTTGTCCACCATGCTTAGCTTTCATCATGTTAAACACCACTTCCATACTGATGATACTCAACTTCTAGACACTGACACACCTTATAATGTACAGATGCTTCTGACTCGCTCATCTGACTGCTACAAAGACATCACAGATTGGATGATGCGCAATAAACTTCAGCTTAATGACAAGACTGATGCCATTTTCATTAGCACATGCCAAACGCTTGCTGAACTTCCTCTTGCCCCTCCTCATCTTGGTAAAACCACCATTTCTCTTGCAGTCTCCATTCTTATGCAGGTTTCCATTATCTTGATCTTCATTACACCAAGCTCAGTCAGCACTTTCAGTTGTTGATCTTTTTCCACTGGCTTTGAACGGCCTAAATTCCTCTCTCCATCCACAGGTTGCATTATAAAAGTTATCAGAAAACCTGTCTTTCCTCTCTCTCAAAATAGATTTCATCCTGCCATGTCTGTGCCTGTTAAGGCGTAACATTTATCAGCGTTGATGTCTGCCTGTGGGTCGGTGTGCATGTGCTTGTAGCATTGTGTGTGCAGGTGCAGGCGAATGTGGGCCTTGAATTATTTTTAAAGATTTGGTTCTTTATAAATAGTATTATTAATAATATTAGAATAAGGTTAATAATTGGTTTAGTCCAAATTAAATGTAAAACAAGGGAACTGTACCAAGCTAGAAAGGGACAAAGACGAAGACAATCTACATGTTTCGGGGCACTACCCCTTCATCAGGACGACCCAAAAACGACGAAAAAACGAAAAGGAAAAAGACTTGTCTGCGGTAGATGTGGCGCGTAGGCTGCATAGCAGGGGAATAGGTTTAGTGGTGACTGTAAGTACTGTTCTCTTCATGCAGCGGTCTGGTGAATGTATCTCAAGTACAAGCAAGTTCATCAGTAGTACTGCTTGTTAACGAAGCATGGATTAGTCATACATCAAAAGTGTGCAAGTACAGTTCAGCGTCTTAACAGTGTCTGCCTTGGGGTGGAAATTTTCTATGGCTTGGGAATGAGCATTATGGGAAATTTTCAGGTACAGTTATAGGTGGCAGAAATCTTCAGATTTCTCAGCCACATTGTGTGTGCGCAAACATGTATTCTTGTCCTCTTGGATGCATACATGTATTTGTGTAAGAATGTGTGATTTTCTTGCTATACTAACCTATGACTACGTTAAATTGGACACTGTAATTTGTAGGGTGGATTCCAGTGAATTGTTCATCAGGACCATGGAGCTACAGGGCTGCCTCAGAAATCATCTCAAGTTATACTGAGTCACATAAAGAATCTTACGATTCAATCCAGTCATGTGATTCTGTTTATTGGTCTGGTTGTTGATTTTACTGTATGTGCAAGGCAAGGAAAAGCAGGGTTTATATTAAACCCCGGAGGAGCATGTAGAATTTAAAAATGATAAAAAAACACATTTATTTGGCATCCCAATCAGAAACATGCCACTGTACAGACCATGCAGACATGCATTTCTGATGTTAAACAGTGGGTGGCTGAAAACAGACTGAAACTTAATGATGATAAATCTGAGCCCCTCCTAGTTTGCAAGAAAACAATGCATTTCGCATGCCTTACCCCTGAACATGCAGGTAGGAACTGCAACCATACCTCTTGCTCCTTGTGCCCGTAACTTAGAGTTTATAATTAGGGCCTACTGATGACATGTCCCTAGACAATCAGGTGTCCGATACCTGTAGGGTTGTATACTTCTAACTACATCGGATTAGTCTGATCCGCAAACATCTCTCTGTAAAAACCGCCATCATCCTTGTCTGTGATTTCGTCTTGTCCAGACTAGATTACTGCACTACCTTGCTTGCTGGCTGCTCACACTATCTCATTAAAAAAACTGCAGAAGGTTCAAACCTCTGCTGCCAGACGTGTTCTCAAAGCTCATAAACGTGACCACGTTACTCTTCTTCTAAAGACCTTCACTGGCTCCCTATTCAGGCACGCATCGACTATAAATTTCTAACCCTGTGCTACAACTTTCTCTCTGGCTCTTCTCCAACCTACTTCTCCGATTTGCTCTCAGTTCACTCTCCATCCAGACCTCCGTTCAGCCTCTGACGATCCCCTACCGGTTGTACCCCGCATATGGACAAAGACATTATGGCCAACGCGCTTTTTCCTTCCACGCTGCAACGCTATGGAACTCACTTCCCTATCATCAGACATGCCAACGCAGTTCAATCCTTCAAATGAAACTTAAAAACTTATCTTTTCCGCAAGTACCTTGATTGACGTCGCGACTGCCTGTCTGCATTAACTTACGACTTTCTCTGTTCTTCCTCTCTTATGATACTTTTCTACACACGTGTGAATAATGGACGATCTGTATCCTAACCTGTTGGTCAGTGTTGCGTTTATCTCTCCCTCTGTGTGTGTGTGTGTGTGTTCGTTGTTTTCATTAGAGTGTCTCTGTGACTCGTCCGCGCGAAGTGTGCATGAAATGTGTTCTCGCGAGTTAAAAATCTATATTGTTATTATTAGAAATGCGCCCTCAAATCACACCTGTATATGCACTATCTCAGCTAGCTCTCCGCTCGTCTCATGAGTGGTTAATTATTGTATTGTGTTACCGTGTGTCTGTGTCTACATGGATTCTGTCAGGCCCTGTGAGCCTGCCCCCCTGTTGGGTGGGCTATGGGGCCTTCCACATCGGCCATTATTATTATGATAAAAAGTGGAACAGTAAAATCGATTTTTTTAAAAATGCGGCCAATTATACGTCGGTCCCCATGAACGACTAGCAGTGGTTCAATCTAGCTAGCAGCAATTAAAGACCTCAACGTGGCAACGTGCACTTGTGTCATGCGAAGTGGATTGATGTTAGCAGTATCTCGTACCACAAACATCTGTTAATTTTCTAGCTCCAAAGTGAGTGATTCGCACGTGATCAGTATGCAGCACGAAATCCTGTTCGACGCGTGAAGCCACACGAAACGGCGTGCAATGCCATATTTTTATGCTGGTGGCAGTCTAACAAAGGGCAGCCATTTGGCCCACTCTTAAACAATTATGCAAATTTGTCATACCTCACTTTTTAAGTGTTAAAATAGTTTCTCTTTCGCATTTAGATTGTTGTAAAAAAAATTATGTATTCGATATGCTATTCGCTTTATAAATGTATGTTTCTATAAACATACATTCTAAAAGGCTCCCCAGGGCTTATAGCTAAATAAATGTTCAAATGTGCGGGCTGTGTATTCTAGTCAGAAAACATCAACGTTGATATTTTCACAGCAGGATCTGCTTGTCACTGTTTTATTACTGTTTCCACTTCTGTTCAACTCTTTGTTTGTGTTAATTTACATTTAAAATTATGTTGGGAACTCGGGAGGGGGGGGGGGCTATGCACTGAAAAAAAGTTATATTTCTCCCCGAA
>SMGT01001675.1:303098-318426 GCA_004794575.1 Lanistes nyassanus | reverse complement strand
TTCACTTGTACAGATGTCTGTGTTAGCAAAACACATCAGTTCTTTCTTCCCATGTGTTTGCTTCACTTGTTCAGATGTCTGTGTTAGCAAAACACATCAGTGCCTTCTTCCCATGTGTTCACTTGTTCAACTTTCCATCTTAACAAAACACATCAGTGCCTTCTTCCCATGTGTTCGCTTCACTTGTTCAGATGTCTGTGTTAGCAAAACACATCAGTGCTTTCTTCCCATGTGTTCGCTTCAGTTGTTCAGATGTCTGTGTTAGCAAAACACATCAGTGCTTTCTTCCCATGTGTTCGCTTCAGTTGTTCAGATGTCTGTGTTAGCAAAATACATCAGTGCTTTCTTCCCATGTGTTCGCTTCATTTGTTCAGATGTCTGTGTTAGCAAAACACATCAGTGCCTTCTTCCCATGTGTTCACTTGTTCAACTTTCCATCTTAACAAAACACATCAGTGCCTTCTTCCCATGTGTTCACTTGTACAGATGTCTGTGTTAGCAAAACACATCAGTGCCTTCTTCCCATGTGTTCACATCACTTGTTCAGATGTCCGTGTTCGTGAAACACAGATGTCCATGTTAACAAAGCATTTCAGTGACTTCTCCCAATGTGTTCACTTGTTCAAATGTAAATCCTATCAAAACACATCAGCGACCTCTCCCCATGTGTTCACTTGTTCAGATGTCCATGTTAGCCCAACACATCAATGACTACTCAGTGACTACAAGTATGTTCACTTGTTCAGATGTCAATCCCCCATGATGTAAAGTAGGGGAAGGTGCCGGGCTACAACAGCATTATTCAGTTGTTGCTGAGGTCTGGTCCTGATGAAACACTTTTTCACCTAATAAAATGCTTACAAACGGCTTTTGTGTACTCGGAGACTTTTTTCCAAAGCATCCAACCAGTGCTTTGGACTTTTTACTCCTTTTAGTTGTAAAAAATTTGTCTGCTTCTGCTTACAATATGCTTCTATGTGCTCCGAGGCTGTTTGTGTCAAAGCATCTCACCAGTGCTTTTGACGTAAATTCTCACATACCCTCACCACTAGCACACCATGCTAGTGCCACAAAATATCTTACAAGAAAGAACAACAAAAAAATAAATGTGTTAGGTTATTAGGTATAAATGGATAGGGGGAATACAGTTTAAACATAAGTTTTATTTGGAATAATGTTTTTAGAGTCTGTAACTTGATGCTGCCTCCTGATTGGGTAACTGGGATGATAATGTTTGATCCAGCAGAAGCTTTTACGTGTAGATTTCCCTCATCCCTGTCCTGGTGATGGTTAGTAAATGCAGGGTAGATTTATAGTAAGTCATCCAGTAACATAAATTTTGCAACTTGAATATTGCTTGAACTACTGCAGTTATATTCTTGGATCTGAATGAGAAATCACTTTGTCGCTCTCACATATTCTCTCTGTCTCTCTTATGCACACTTTTATTCTCTCTTCCTCTCTCATACACACATTTGCTTGTTCATTCGTTCACTCACTCACTCACTCTCACAGTCGCACCCTCGCTCGCTCGCTGGCTTCTCCCTCTCTCTCTCTCTGAGCAGTTGTTATCCAAACTAATTTAACAATGGAACTGAGCCAAGTTAAACGATAGACGACACATTCAGTCGACAGTTTGGGGGCATTACCCCTTCATCAGGATGACACAAACACAAACAGATAGAGGCAGAAACAGACGAAGGCAGAGACAAACGACAGACACTTAGCTGGGTGAAGCAGAGAGAAGTAGATAGTCCAGTGTTGGTTAAAACTGCTGGGACAGGGTAGACATGTTAAAAAGTGGCTAGCAAGAGAAGTCATGTGTACAGCCAATCTGATCATGACAAGCCTCTGCGGTTGTGGCCAATCGCATGGCAGGTGGCAGGAGAGGAGAGGGAGGGAGAGGTGTGTTGGGGGAGGTTAGTTACAGAGGGGGTTACAGTTACTGAAGGAAAGTGAAGATACAGGTAAAAAGTAGAGGCATAGACGAACAGAGGAGTAAAAGGTGAAAGTAGGTGGTTAGGGGAGAGAAAGCCAAGTGTGTGTGTGTTGGGGGAGGTTAGTTATAGAGGGGGTTACAGTTACTGAAGGAAAGTGAAGATACAGGTAAAAAGGAGAGGAATAGACGAACAGAGGATTAAAAGATGAAAGTAGGTGGTTAGGGGAGAGAAAGCCAAGTTTGTGGGAGGGGGTAGGTGGTGGGGTGGGGGGTGGTAGTGTGTTAGGTTCAGTCCTGTGGGAGCCATAGTTCAAAAGTGGGAGGTGAAATAGGACTCCATATTCTTGCAGTCAATGCAGTCACCATTCATCTGCCACATGGTACAAACCCTCATGTTGTCTGCTGTGGGGTTGGCGGTAGGGTGTATTGAAATGTCATGTGACTAGGGTACATCTGTTGTGCTTAGTGTCAGCTAAATGCTGTTTGAAGCGGGTGTTTAGTGTGCGTTCTGTCTCACCGACGTAAGTCAGGGAGGGCAGAGGGTGCACTGAGAGGGAGGTGGCGCCCACACTTTCGTCAGGGGAGGGTCTGTACGGTTCAGGTGTGGGGCCCGTGGGGCTGTTTTGGATATCATGTTCAAGCCAACCCATGAACACTCACTCAGGCAAGCGTAGCTGGGCCTTATCTTGGTTCCCATTCACTTTCTGTCACTGTCCAAACAGTTTTACCCCACGCCGGACTTTTTGCATCGCTTCACCATGAAACTAGTCTTAAGTTCGAAACTGGGTGCTTTGAATTAAATATATTTTGAAATCTATAGTGTTTCCTGATCATTTTGATATAAGAACCACTGTTTTAGGTTAATTAGTAACAGAGATATGGCCTGTTAAAGGTCAGAATATGGGTGGCTCCATTTTGAGAAAACAGGCTCCAAAGTTTCAGCATGCAGTACTGACCCAATTTCCTTAGCACACATACGCTCATTTTTCACCTAATTATATTTCCATTTGAGGTAAAATTTTGCATCTATATCATAATTTACAGTCTTAAGAATGATTTTGTGTGAAAAAGTGAAATTTTACTAGATCGACCCCACCAGCCTATTTCTGCTTATAGTTACAAACTGGCCGTTCCAACTTAAGAGCTGTTTTATGGTGCAGTGACACATTTACTTCTCTCAGCTTTATCTAGCTAAGTGCCCATTTTTTTGTCTTTGCCTTTATCTGTTTCTGTATTTATCGGTCTTCATCTCTGTTTGTGTTTGTATTGTCCTGACAAAGGGGTAATCCCCTAAAACTGTTGACTGTAGGTGTCGTCTGTCGTTTAATTTACCTTGGCTCAGCTGCGTTGTTAACTTCGGTTTATCTCCATGCAGCAGTCACTTGTTCTTCATCTGATTCCTCATCTGTCCTGTGTTATGCTGTTTTATAATGACAAATGCTTTATAAACAGACTAATTTTGATGGATTGATTTTTTTTTTACCTC
Organism: Lanistes nyassanus; assembly: GCA_004794575.1. Lineage (NCBI taxonomy): Eukaryota > Metazoa > Mollusca > Gastropoda > Architaenioglossa > Ampullariidae > Lanistes > Lanistes nyassanus. The sequence continues at coordinate 315,001 of SMGT01001675.1, read as the reverse complement.
AACCATGTCAGAGCGACTTCGTGATTCAATGATTGGCTTCAAGGGTGATGAGTACCTTTACCGTGAGGATCTCATGTCCCCAGATTCTGTGGTGAGTAGTGCTCACTTTCTCTTTTCCATGAGTCTAGAGATACTAATGGTCACAGTTTATGTCTCCCTATATAATCTGTTCAGTCTAGGGTCCCCATTGGCAAAAATGAATACTGCTCACTCTTGAGAAATCCTATGGTCTTATTCTCAGGCAGTTTTTAGAAATCCTGATTGGTGTGTTCATCCCATTTTCAACTGGTCACAGTCAAAGAAAAGCTTCACATCTAATTATTGCAGCATTCAGCTGCCAGTTGTCTAGGAACACAAATACCTCAATCACTGCCATTTCCCTCTGCTGTAATAAGCAGGGTTTGAACTGATTTTTTATGTTGATAAATTATTAACGATATTAACAGTTTTGAATTCTTGCTGTCCTTTATGACTCGGACCGCTACACTGACGTGTTTTCCCTTAGTTTTCTTAATAGGTTTTCTGTCCATCTTGTGATTTTGTGAAAATACCCAACCAGAGCATCTTAGCAAACTTGTGGAAATGTCTGCACCATATCTTTGTGAATCTAATGACAGAATTTTGTTTTGCCACAGATTAAAGTAGGTGGGAGGGGAGTGTTGCCTATATCCATTTTTAAAAAATCACATTATAACCACAGCCATCGGGTTGAAGATGTACAAAAATCATAAAGATAAGCAGTTGAGTAGTATCTAATGGAAATACAACATAGTCTCTCTGAGCTATGACCCCCTCATGTGCGACCCCCTACCTTACATGACCCAATTTTCAATAACTGATCATTTTTCTTCTTTGCCTCCTTGATATGCAACTCCCCCTCTAACCATACATACAACTGGCAGTCCACACGTTTATACAACTTTGTTGCTAAAACTGGCACCATTAAATTGTGTCGGGCAAGCTTCCCTTTTGTGTAAACTCGATCATAAAAGAATCATGCTTTGGTTATTTCCAAATGTATGCTGTTCTCAAATGGGCTATTTCCATCCTGTCATGAGGAAGGAGAAGTTAATTGTTGATAGGAGCTAATGTAACGTTGTTCAAGTTGCTCACCACGTTTTAAGAGTTTTATTAAATGTCCTCGTGTTCTATGGCGTGACAGTTTTCTCCCTGGTGTCCTGGAGGCTTCCTCTTCTAATCTCCCCTACTCTGTCCATCTGTAGCAAGTCTCGTGTGCCCCCCACTGGTCCTACCAGGGCTTATATAGCTTACTTAGGTGTTAAGGTTTAAGTTCCCATGGCCTGCATGTGTGGCTGTGATTGGCAGCTGTCCTCTGAGTGACTTATGCTGACAGTGGTCAATGCACCACAGGTTATTGCTTAGAGAAAGAAGTCAAAGCTATGCATGCATTTTTGCAGTGGATAGAGGGGTTGGTGGGTCCTGCAAAAGTCCGTGGATTTAGGCACGAACAGACACAATCAGACATTGGTTCTTGTCTATACAGCAGTTCGGGAAATGCAAAATCAAACACACTTTCATAAGAATATGATGCTTAATATCCCCAATCATGTTCCCACAGACTTCTGTAGGGCCAGGAAGGGGTTGGGGGAAGAAGGATTTAAAAAAAAAATGTTCCTTGTCTTTTTTCTTTACTTATTTTATGCTCTGTGTAAATTATGTTCATGCAAAATGAGAAAGTTATTACTTATGATTGCTGCAAACAGCTGCAAGTTAAGGTGTGTTTATTTTAACTAGCCAGGGGACCTGGCACTGCCCAGGCTTTTTTCTTTGAATAAAAAGCATGAAAAAGTCACAATTCTATTTAGCCAATCAACACCAAGACTAAATCTTAAGCCTTACCCCGCCAACCCCTATCCCTTCTTTAACCCCTACCCTTTGTCTAACCCCACCCATAACACCTACCCTTCCCTTTCCCCCTCCTACCCCTCCAGAAACACCCTTGGCACCCCTCCCCCAGAAACACAGTCCAGGTATAGAGCTTTGGCATTTGATGAGCTACACGCAATGGTGACTTTTAAGTTTTGGCTTGTCAAGCATGGCAAGGGAAAGTACTCTTCATATGAAAAGGCGTCTTGGTGATCTCCCTTGCACACTGATCACTGTGTACACATTTTAAGGGCCTTGTCATATTTATTGTTTCAGTTATATTTACATCTAGATACAGGGTCTAAATATGGTATGGAATAAAGTTTCTCATTCTTTAGTTTTCCTGATGTATCTTTTTACAGTAAAGGCACTACAGGTAAGGGAGTTTTAAAGACGGATGTGAACTTTCAGTAGGAGAATCATTAAAGGCTTTTGTTGGTATTCATCTCTTGCATCAGTGTGTGTAGGTTAAGGGGGATGAGCAGCGTGCTGTACAGTATCTGTACTCCTTTTCTTTTTTGCTTTCTTTTATCTTCGATAAAAAGTCAAGGGCATTAACATTTCTTTGACTGTTGTTGTGGAGGACATTTATGTCTCTGTTTAAAAAACACCGACTTGTTTAAAATGAATGGTCATTCGATCAGGGGTTGGGTGGTAAGACCTGAGACTTACGTTATAATAATAATCATGGGAATTTATCTCCAATAACCTCCTAGGCACTTTAAGTGCCTACACACTAAACACTGCAGGACACTTGCAAAATACAACACATACACACATTATATGCAATGATAATATGTTATGCTGGAAGGGAAAAGGCACCACAGATACATAAAACATTGTGGTATCTTCTCATGACACCACAAATACATGTAAAATTGTCGTAGCCTCTTGTGACACCACAAAATACAAGTAGCATTGTTGTAACCTTTTACGAAACCCCAAAATACATGTACCAACCTGGTCTCACCACACCCCTAAAGCCACGTGTAACAACGTCATGGCATTATGAAAACAATATGCTATGTGAAGTCATATGTTATTTAAAGCCATTGTTATGGAAAGCCATTGTTATGGAGAGTCATCGGCACCCAAATTACATGTCGTATTATACTATGCACACATTCAGATCCCTAACAACAGGCATATGTTTGGTCATTTTATTAACAACACTGTTCTCATCACAGTGGCAGGATGGCTGACGAGTTTACATTCCATGATGGGTTCCCTGCTATTCTGTGCCTCTAACTACACAAGCATACAGTCAGTAGTCCCCCACCCCTCTCAGCAGTCTGACAATTGGACTACTTTTCTGTACCTTCTGTCTGAAGTCCTCTGATGTGTCCTGTGCCAAACCTTGAATGGCAAGTCTAAGGTTTACTTGGCCTTGCAAACTCTGGCGTCTTCTCCCCGTCACTGGTCACACCAGCGTTTATATCCCTAACTTTAATGTCAAAGGTCGAATTACTTTGGCCTGCATGTGTGGCTGTGATTGGCAGCTGTGCTTTTGACAACTTCAATAGACAGTGAATGTTTTGAATTACGCCATCTTGGCACGTGGTTAGTGAGTGCCTGATGGCGCAAAACAGTTTTTCTGATTTTTCGTGTATGTCTGCTATGCAGTCTGTTGAGTGCATTGGAGGTCAGTTCTAGACGTGTCTTACATGGAATGTCCTATACTGATCTGTAGTCCATCTAGTCCCCCAAGTAGCATGGATATCATATATACACTCTAATACACATAGTGTTACAAGTAGCTGTAATGATTTGGAGAAAGGAATGCTGGCAGACAGTCAAGAACTAAAAGTGGAGGCTGTTCCAGACATATGGTTCCATGTACAACAGAGATCGATGACCCAAGGATTTCTTTTCCTTGTGAAACACATCTTCAAAATTGGTGGTACAATTCCAAGTCTATAATTGCTTTTTCTTATTACAAGGGTTTTCTTTATTTTTTCTTTTTTAAAGTTTTAAGTTACTTTTAAGATTTGGGTAGGTAGAGGGGACAGGCTGCCTCACACTATAAAAATTTTAGAAAGCTTTGGTATCTTTTTGCAGAGTATGCAGAACAATGTTTTTGGTATTTTTGTTTCTTGTCTGACTAAGCCTTTAAAATCAGATCAGAGTTTTAAAAAATTTTTGAGAGCATTTATTTCATGTATTATAGCATTTTTTGTCTTTTTTGATTGGTTCATTGGAAAATGAAATTAAGGTTTAACTGCATAGTACATAAGCCAGTAATAACCAGACCAAATGTTAGAATGAAGTGTCCTTGAAACAGTTTCATGACTGTCTACACTGGCATGACCTGGGGATGAGGACTTTGACGGTTTGAAATCTGTGGACCAATTTTCCGAATCATGTATTATTTATACATGAGAAAAAGACCAGAGGTTTGTTTCTCTTTAAAGAAATTTACACACAAGAAGTGTGACATTATGACTGGACATTTGCAGACCACTACCCAGGTGTATACAGTGTCCACCTATGGGTCACTGGGTTTGACAAGCTTTATACTGTTGTCAGCTGTTTTGTCTTCATAAAACGCTCAGCTGACACTTATTATCCCATTCATCTTTTACTATTCTGAACATATTTTGTGTAGTCTCTTCTATTTTTCTTGTTGCCTTTAGTTATTGTCAATTTATAATGGTCCACAACATATTTCCTTAGATTATTGCCCTTTCACATTTGATTTTGTTTGTTCTCTTGTCATTTTTAGATGCAGGTGAGTATCTCTTTTTTATCATCTGCCTTTTAGTGCTGGGCTTTCATTGTTAGAGAAAGAACTTTGCTTGTGGCCTGTACACTTGCAGAGTAACATTATCTATTATTACTAACACTAAGAACCATTACAGATTTCCTAGCACCATTATTTTTTTTAAGTCCTGGGTTTTGTCACTGAAAAAAATGTTTCATCTGCAAGCTGTTAGATTTTGGAACCTTGGGGGTTCGGGCAGGGTGGGGGTATTTTTCTTAGCAGCCTGCGCTTCAGGGCTGAGAAGTTACAAAATATTCCCTAGCCCTACACTCTAGTAACTGTGGATATTTCTGGCCCACTAAAATTTCAATTAGCCCAGGGTTGGTGTGGTTTTTTGGTCTTAATTGGACTGTCTTGCTAACACATTTGTATAATTGCAAACATAATAATGTACAGTGGAACTTGAAAAAATCATGGACAATTCCGCCTTACTTGGGAGAGGTCTCTTTCCGGAAGTGCCACGGCACTCAGCGATCCCTTTGCTACTGTGCTTAGGGTTCTTTGACCATCAGACAGACAAACCACTAATGCTTGCTTTCATGACTGTCGACACTGGCATGACTTGGGGATGAGGACTTTGAAAAAACTTGTATTGCATGCTGGGACAGTGTTTAGTGGCTTTTCATAGCCTGGCAAGATTTCTAATGGCCATTAGAAAATATCTGGCCTGGTGCTTCATGATACAGCACCAGGCTAGATATTTATTGTCTGGTCCCTGCCCTTTAACCACCACTAACTTATTGTGACTGCTACCTGTACCACTAGTTGTTCACTGGCCTGTTGTAGTTGGGGTTGTCATCACTGGGCTGTTGTAGTTGGGGTTGTCATCACTGGCCTGTTGTAGTTGGGGTTGTCATCACTGGCCTGTTGTAGTTAGGGTTGTCATCACTGGCCTGTTGTAGTTGGGGTTGTCATCACTGGCCTGTTGTAGTTAGGGTTTTCATCACTGGCCTGTTGTAGTTAGGGTTGTCATCACTGGCCTGTTGTAGTTGGGGTTTTCATCACTGGCCTGTTGTAGTTGGGGTTTTCATCACTGGCCTGTTGTAGTTAGGGTTGTCATCACTGGCCTGTTGTAGTTGTGGTCGTCATCACTGGCCTGTTGTAGTTAGGGTTGTCATCACTGGCCTGTTGTAGTTGGGGTTGTCATCACTGGCCTGGTGCATCTGGGTACCTGCCAGTTGGTGGCTGTACGATGGCACCTCGCAGGATGTCACTAACTATTGTTTCTGTCTGTGACAACTGGCATTCGTAATGGCAGTTTTCAGAGTTTTTCTGACAGCAAGTCACTGTTAGTGGACTACACTTGTTTGTTCTGTAAACAACAGTTGCCTGTTAACCAACTGGCCCATTGTAGACCACTGCAGACTACACTAGCATTTTGTAGACAGCACTGAAAGACAGTTGACTTCATGCTTGCATTCTGTTCTAGTCTCAAAGCATGCAGATTTAACCCTATGCCTGAATGGACCATAACCCTGACCGTAAATCTAACCTGGTCAGGTTTAATAAGCATCAGTTAAGTAGCTCTATGTTACCAAGATAGACAATCATTCTATGTTTGGTTGTACCACCAAGTGTCTGAAATTCAGAAGAATTTCATATGCTTGAAGATAATTGATCTTTAAGACGTGTATTGTGTTTCTGCTGTCAGGAAGACAGATTTGTTGAAGTGAAAGATATATGCACAATACATTGAGTAAGATTTGCTTCTGTCAGGGGAAGCAATATGTTACACAAAGTTTTCACTTTGTAGATGTCCAGTGGCGGTGGTATTTGTTGCTTATGTCTAGCTCATTCATTGAAAGGTGTTCTCAGTGTTCCACTTTTATGTGTGTTGATTAGAGTAGGGGCACTGGTGGTTGTACTAACAAGTGTGTCATGTACGGTGCTGTTATTTGAAATGTTTCTCACCATCCTGCCTTTTATGGACTGTGCTCAGCAGTGAAATGCTCACATTGCGAGCATGCTGCAGTGTTAGTCCCTGTTCAGATGTTCACATCTTGTGTTGTCTTGGAGCAGGTTGAAGATGCATAGGCACATGTCTGCTAAATGTTGTGTTGGTGACTTCCATATAAACTTGCTTTGCTACATGTTGTGTTGGTTACATGTGTGTAAACTTGCATTTGCTACATGTGTTGGTTACATCTGTGTATGTAAACTTGATTTGCTACATGTTGTGTTGGTACTTCCAAATAAATGTGCTTTGCTACATGTTGTGCAGACAACTGCTATGTAAGCTTGTGTTTGCTAAATGTTGCACAGGCCGTTCCTGTTTGTCATGGTTCCCAGTTCTGGGACAGCAGCAGTCATGAGAATGAGCACGACTGGGTATATATATAAATATCATTGTTTTGTTTGGGGTACATGTATTTGAACGCAGGGGCCTTCATCTTTCTTTCTTTTGCATGTTCTTTATGTTTTTCCCCAACTCCTTGGTGAGACAGTTTGCATGAATCCTTCCAGTTTATTAGCTATTTGTCTTTTTATGGAGTAGGAAAGGTTGTGCAGTTTGCCTTGGCACAGCAATTTTCTTGCTGCATCTTTAACAACTTGTATCTCCCCCACCACCACCACCACCACCCCCACCACCAGATGATAAATTCACTAGTAAATCCCTGCTGCTATCAGATCCTGGGTTAACACTTTGTGGATATTACCTTGTCCCTGCTGACAGATTCTTTAAAAAATACTGTGATTTTCCCCCGATTTCCAAAAATAATTACTAAATAATTTTGTGTTACAATTACCATTGGAAAAGACAATATATCTACAGAAATAGAAGAACAGAATGGATCCTAGTTGATTACTTACCAGTTTGCATAAACTTGTCTTCGTAGACAAGGCAACAGGCAAGGTAGGAAAACAGAAAGTACTTTGGTCATGGTTATTGTTTAGCATATGCTTGCTTGCTTGGTATTTAATAGTTTTCTTCAAAGGATTTTTCATATTTGAAATAATCTTCTCAAGTACATGGAATTCACCACCACTGCTAAATTGAAGCAAAGATTTATTTCTTAACTGAATTCGACCATGAAAATGTGTCAGGCACTGTCAGGTGCATGATCTGAATAGAGTCCTCCTTACTTCAGTACTTGCATAAGATGTACTGTTTGACTGCCAACGACTTGCTGGTAAGCAATAAAGAACAAATGAGGACCGAGCGCTTAAATTATCGAAAGATGACTCCAACAAAGGTACTGGCAGCGTTCAAACATAGCCGTATGCAGACGCATGTGCCCAAGGGAGCTTACCGTACCCAAACACGTAGCAAAGAGAGGGCCGAAAGAAAGGAACTTGGCAGATCTGCCATCCCTTTCTTTATAACGGCGCTATTCTTCACACAGCTGACCCTCGGTGCACAACATGTGCATACAGAGAATCCATGTTAATGTAGTCAGCCCGCTCACTAAGCATGAACTGACAATTAGGATTCAAAGACGAACACAACATAGGACAAATACATTAAATCTTCAAGGTGCAAATTATAATCAATAAAGAACAAATGAGGACCGAGCGCTTAAATTATTCTTCACACAGCTAACCCTTGGTGCACAAAGTGTGCATACAGAGAATCCATGTGTTAGCTTTGTGAAGAATAGCGCCGTTACAAAGAAAGGGATGGCAGATCTTTTGAGGATCTGCCAAGTTCCTTTCTTTCGGCCCTCTCTTTGCTACGTGTTTGGGTACGGTAAACTCCCTTGGGCACATACGTCTGCATACGGCTATGTTTGAGCGCTGCCAGTACCTTTGTTGGACTTGCTAGCAAGTCGGACATGGTCGTTCCAAGTAGGCCACTGATTTACTGGTCAGTCGGAGAATTCAAAAATACCACATGCCTTCCACGAAGTAGTATAAGGGAAACAACTGTGTTTAACTTGTAGCTCAGGCATTCATGGTTTTTATGACCTGTTTCCCTTTGACCATGAACTGATTTTGATGGAGAAACATACGGTTTTCACAAGTATCATCACCTGACCAAAATGGCGTAAAAGAGTACATAAGGCAGATTTTGTGCACAGTGGATTTCAGTTACCTCATTTCTGCTGGATTTTAACTTTGAGAAGACAGCATAGATTAAGGTAATGAAATTTTATTCAGCATTTGTTTACATTTAACAATCAGTTTATTTCTTGTCCGTAACGCTTACTGTTATATTTTTTCGGAATTTTACACATGCAACCCAAAATATTGGCCACAGTGCACAGCAAAGATTATAGATCCATAGTAAGATCACCGACTGCTTCTTAGCCATATATCAAAAAAAAAAAGGAGGACGTGCGTGAGATTGTCTCCCCTTATCCAGGGACAGAAAACTGTCAGCCTGCCAGAAAGCTACAGCACAACACTCGCATTGGGTTTAAGAAGTTTACTTATGCTCCGCATTTATAATCAGTGTTTTTGGTTTTGAAAGACTGTTATTTGTCATGTTTACTTTTGACAAAATAAATTAGTACTCTTTGTTTTTAAACAGAACAAATCTAATGATCTCACCTGATTTTGAGCTATAGCTAGAAACAGCTGTATTTTCATGAAACAATTGGTTTACTGCAGAAATGTTTAAACCATGCATGTAGAATTTATGTTTTAAACTAAACTAATGATGAATAACCGGTCATAAATTAAGCATAATAATTATACTGAAAAAGACTAAATGGAGCATGTGCGCTTCAGAAAGAAAATTGCAAAGGACATCAGTACTAACCAAAACACGAACAATAAACAACACACATGCACACAAATACACCCATGAAATAATTAATACATTAACACCATATTACAGAATTAATATGTTTTACTTGAGCCAGCATGCGGAATATAGAAAAGGCTCATAAATTTGTAATGTACCTGTAAGCAAACTGACTTTACAGATAACTGCCAAGTGGAATACAATGAGCTGTTAATGTACAAGTCAAGGAAGTTTCAGTTACATAGAATGCTCTGTTGTAACAAATATAGTGGTGACAATTAAGAGACTGGCATGTAAAAACTGTCTTTTTGCTCTCTCTTTCTTTCTCTCCCTCTTCCACATGCGGAATTATTAATACATTACTACTGTTTACTACTGTTTACAAAATATATCTTTTACTTGAGACAGTAAACAGAATTCAGACAAAGCTCATACAGTTGTAATAAAGCAAGCTTTTGTATGAACAATCAGAGCTCCTGATAAAATATGGTTAGGGGTGATTTATGCACAAAAATTCAAGAAAGATGCAAAAATTTGCTTTCAGCAAAATGACCCTCAGATTTCAGGCTGAAAGGTCATTTTGACCCTTGGTTTTTAAAAAGTGCAAGAAGCACTGTGGAAACTAATTACAAAACTGCAATACATTTAGAATACTGCATTTATTGTGTGAAAATATCCCTAGAATTTGGTTCAGTTCATTGGATTTCATTATCTCTTTTTATTTTTCTTGTGTAGTTTTCTTACATACAACTTAACATCATAGTGTATGTATGTTGTCGAAAGCAACTCACAGGTTGAAAACCATGCTAGATCTAAATATTTTTCAGTTAAATATGATAACATATTTTTCAGTAAAAGGCTTAGTAAAACATTATGCTATATACTTACCTATTTTTCTCCCTTGAAAAACAGAAACAAGTTTTCCTTTACAGCTGCCCTTCATGCTAGAACTACTGCATCCTATTGCCCCACAAACATTGCCAACACCTTTGCATCACTTCTCTGCCACTGCCATGTTACCGAAGTCTTCTGTCCGAGAACAAGGGATGTAACCCTAACCCTTTCTTCCTGAAATAAGTAGTGGTCAGCAATCGTACTATGGATCTATAATCTTTGGTGCACAGGGTTGGTCGGTTCAATGGGTGGCACAGGAAGTGTTAAACAACACATGGGGTTATGCTGGAAATTCTCTAATGGAACAAAGTGATGTGTAAACAACAGCAGACTACACTTTTATGTATGTGTACTGTAAACAACAGTTGCCTGTTAACCATTGTAGACCACTAACCCTAACCCTAACCACAGTGATGGAAAATTCCATAAACTAATGAACTGGCACGCAGTTTAATTCCATAAACTAAACATCTTTGTTGACTGTCAAGGAACTGCATCATAATGGTAAATGATCATGCTAGAATATTTATGAAGTTTCAGCTTTTTTTCATCTACATGTACATCAGGGCTTAACACAGCCCTTTGTTGGGCAAGTAAAACTTTAATCTGATTGCCTAGCTGGGCAAGTGAAAATTTTCGCAGCTGTGCCTATTATACTGACTTGCATTGCACCTGTTGGTGGGATACATGAAGGGGAGGTCATGCAGCCAACCTTATGGTATCAATAGTCCTTAGCAGTATATCGGACAGTGCCCTGATCACTAGCAGTCTAGAAGTTAATGGTAGAAGCTAGCGTTGTGCTGAGAGAACCTACTTTTAACAGTTTTTTCTTTTTGTCAAATAGTCGTAAGTCAAAGGAACAAATACATTCAGATTCAACTGGGTTTCTACTTGCTTTTGATACTAACTCTAAATCTAATTCAGATCAATGCTTGTTGTAAGCTCTCAGCTTATATAACTATATAAGAGACCATTTACGCCACAGAAGTTTTCGAGACGCTGTACCATCACATTAATTTCATTCAGCTTGGATGACCATAATGGCCAAACAGTAATCAACACTGAGTTTCATTGGTTCTTTAGCTGCAAACTTTGCATGCATCGCTGTATTGTAGGAGTGTTTTTACTTTGGGTGAGGGGTGGGGGGAAGTGAAGTGTGGATTTGGACAAGTAAATTTTTTATCACTTGCCTGAAAAATGCTCATTATGTGTTTAGCCCTGTACATCATCTTGTGTTAAAACAAACAAGTTCTTTCTAACTGTACATGAACATGGATGTACAAATTGTTACAATTTCCTGCTGAAACATGCTATGCAAGTAACCTTCATTTACAATCCTTGCTGTCATCATTGTCTTCATTGACTTTCTTCATTTGAATAACAGAGGGTTAACCATCTTCATTGACAATCCTTCATATCTTCATTGAGTGTCTATATTGGCTGTCTTCATTTGAATATCAAAGTTTTGCTGCCAGAGTCCTCCCCTCTCCATATGCCATTCACGGTGGCTTAACCTCTCCACATGGGGGTAGGGGTGTGTGTGTGGGGGGGTGTGTAGGACAGTGGTCATGTGTACTTGCCTTGTATACAGAGGGGTGTGCATCTGGACGCCATGTCTGACACCCCCACTGTCTGTGCATGCAGCACCTCTTGTACTTGTATACAGAGGGGTGT
>SMGT01001675.1:280525-301515 GCA_004794575.1 Lanistes nyassanus | reverse complement strand
TCTTGTACTTGTATACAGAGGGGTGTAATCTGGACGCCATGTCTGACACCCCCACTGTCTGTGCATGCAGCACCTCTTGTACTTGTATACAGAGGGGTGTACATCTGGACGCCATGTCTGACATCCCCACTGTCTGTGCATGCAGCACCTCTTTACAAGGCTAACTGGCTGGCAGGGTTTTCTCTCCTAGCTTTGACCTTGTCCTCCTTCTTCTCTCTCTTTTCCCAGCATTTTCCATCAGTCTCCCTCAGCTACTGGCACCATGCAGTAAACATCACTATAATCAAACAAGAACAAATGAGGACAGAGCGCTATAAATCATCAAACGACAACCCCAACAAAGTACTGGCAGCGCTAGAGACAACCGTATGCTGACGTATGCAATCAAGGGAGCCTACCATACCAAAACACGTAGCAAAGAGAGAGTCGAAAGTAAGGAACGTGGCAGATCTTCAAAAAAAGATCTGCAAGATCTGCCATCCCTTTCTTTTTAACGACCCTAGTCTTCACACGGCTAGCCCCTGGTGTACCACGTGTGCATACAGTGAATCCCTAATTATATGGCAGATAATTATATGGGATGGCAGGTAGGCTCCCTTGATTGCATACGTCAGCATACGGTTGTGTCTAGCGCTGCCAGTACTTTGTTGGGGTTGTCATCACTATAATAATAATACATATCTTATCCTCTTTTGCTGTTTTTGTGATGTGGTATGACTGTCCTGAAACATGTGCATATCTTGTCATCTCAGGCAGGTTGGTGGGGAGGGAGTGGTGCTGGCTGACTATTCTCATCTTTTCACCTGCTGAAAGCTGAGGCCTAGACAGGAACAGTTGTGCAACCCACCTGTCATCAGTGCTTGGTCTCATCTTTGAGTCAGCTAACAACCTGAAATCTTTTTTGTCATGAATACACCTCATGTTTTTCATCATCGTGTAGTAGAATTTTTTTATCACTTTCCCTGTGACACATGTGTTGGCCTGTTTGCAGAGATTTTTGAAGACTTACATGCATGATTTATTTTGACTACATATTTATGTCTAAGGGCATGTTTTATTTGCATTATTCAGTGGGACATTATCAAGAAAATCAAAGAATCCCTCAGCTTCTCTAAAATATTGGCATTTTATTTTGTCTCCTCCAATGCTTTTGTCACAGTTTAGGCATTTTGAATTAATATACATTGTTCGTCAACTGTCTACTTTAAAAACTGGTATACTTGTAAACTTTATTCCTGTTTGTAACTTACACTTACTGCAGTGTAGTTGATTCCTGAGAATTCTTGGCATTTAGTGGACGATGACATGAATTCAGAGTGATGTTTGCCTTTCGGTTCCACTTAATGGAGGAATTAATGAAACTTAAGTTACAGAATTGTTAACAAGAGTTAAACTACAGAGGTGCTAATAGATATTTAGCTAAGGGTTGACCCAGTGAAATCTTAACTCATCTTGCAGCTTGAGTGCAGTATTTTGCAGTATAGCAAAAAGGTTTACATTGTCAGATAAGGCACTCGGCATACGTTGTCAAAGGACAGTACACTTCAAAATAATGTTCTGTTGAAATAGACAGCTCTTTGCACAAGAAATCACATTAATAGTCATTTCAAATAATGTACCAAGCCATGATATTTGCTTAATGAAACCCACTGCTGCAGGTAATCAAGACAGTTGTCTGAAAGTATAGATTAAAGAGTATGCTTATATATGTAAGGCTTCGTTTAACCAAAGCTAGTTTCATGAAACTGAGGCCAGAATTAAGCTGGGTCATTTCAAACTCTTGTATTGTGCAGTTTGTTGTTAAGTGATCCATGACTGATACTGTATAGTATTAAAAGTGGTCACTTAATGATCCTGTATAGTATTGTAAGTGATCACATGATAATCATGTAGTATTGAGAGTGATCACATGATGAGCCTGTGTAGTAATTAGTATTTAACTTTCGTTAAAACAAGGCCGATGTTTCAGGGGCCACCTCGGCGATCCACCTCAGCTGCCTTGTGTGTGGATGAGTACCTGGAGGGTAGGTACCAGAGAGAGAGAGAGAGGAAGGGAGAGAAAGAACATTATCTGAAAGATAGCCAGCGCAGTTTATCATATTATCTGGAAGGTAGATAACAGTGTGTGTCATAATACCTGGAGGGTATACCACAGTATGTGTCATATGATCTTGAGGGTAGGTAGATGAGCACTTGATAGAGCTGCCTTGTATCATGGCGCATCTGGGCTCCAGCGTGGTGGTGGTGGGGGGGGGGGGTTCAGTGGCTCTGTCTGCCAAACTCTTACCATTATGAACTCGGTTCCCACATCAGTTTACCTGTCACCTGGCTGGTGGTTGAGGTTGCTGATGCTGACCCCATCCTCTAGTAAATGCCCTAAGGTCGTATGGCGAAGGTTGGGGTCGGTCCCCATGTCATAGTGGTTGCTGCGGCTGTCCTGTGAACCCCCTTCCGGACCTCTCGGCTTGCCTGAGGAGGAGGACACCAATGTAAGCTGACTCTCCATGGTTGGAGCGTGCTTGCAGAGCCCCCTCTTGGCCTGCTGCATGTTATGGAAGGGGGCCTGAAGTAGCCATCTTGTGAGCCGGTCGGGTGGGGTCACATTCCCCTCTGCTGCACTCACTGGCTTGTTCCCTTCGTGGTGCACTTCAGGTGAGGAGGGGTCATGCTGTCACACCTTAACTGCTCCTGTGGGAGTGAGGGTTGGGTGACGGGACGGCCAAACTCTCAGCTTCCGGCCCCCTGCATGCTTGCCTCGGGCAGAGTTGGTGTGAACCTTGTCGGATTGAGCATCTCAGAATGTGCACATGCCGGCACCGGAAGTCAGCCCCGGCATGCCTTCCTGCACGTCCTTCCCCCAGCCATTGGGCTGATGGATGCACTGCTGACTGCCGAGCCTTTGCAAGTGGTGTTCGTGGTTCACAGTGCCCCACCCTGCCCCTGGCTCCATTTCCACCCTGTCCTGGTGCAGTGCTGGTGGACACCTTCCGGTGCTGGCCTGTCTTAATGCAGCACCAGTGGGTGAGTTCTGGGTCTGGCCTTGCCTCTCCCTGGGCTTTTGGGCTCTGGGTTCCTGGCAATTTTTTTGGTGTCAACAGGTTGGGGTGCTTTTCTCTGTGGCCTTGGTCTTTTGAGATAACTGCTTGGCACTTCCTGCACCCCTTACTTCCAGTCTGTGTCCCTGTGTCTGCTAGAGGCAACTGAAGGTCAGTTACAGGTTGACCTGGTTGTTACTTGGTGGAGCTCACGACCATAGGTGTGACAAGGTCAGAAACATTTCATGTCTGCTACTAAACCTCAGATCACGTGATAAAACTATAAGTACTGATTGGAAAATCTTAATTAAGTACATGACAATCTGGGATGGGAGCTGAAATAAGCACTGGTTTTGGCAGGAGGTAGTGATGTAAAAATGTCAGACTTCACTGGAAGTTAGAGAAAGTTTTACATGAGAATCCTTATCCTGTATACCAAGATAAGATTCAAGTGGCAGGGAACAGTGAGGCACAAGACGTTCATTTTTAATTGGTGAGAAGGCAAGACATGAGACATGTATGCATGTATTTGCGTTGACTGAGAAAGGAATGCAGACTCTTAGTGAAGTCTTTGAGTGTTTTATTGACGATGTGTGTGTGTGAAAGAATGCTATTAAACTCTAACTGAATGCATAGATTTAGCTTGATGGGCCTGGTGTACTGTGCTTGCGGGCGAGATGTAACTTTGTTCCTAGCGTAGTCATTATATAATGAATGGCGATGTAGCAGTATGTTCCTAACTTCTTGTCAGGGAAGTGCTCAAGAGCTAGGCATTTCAATGACACATGTGCATGGTCAGACTGCATCAGTGTACACAGGAGGCCTTACCAGGGATGGGTATTTGTATCTTTTGTTTTGAGGTTCAGTTAGGGTTAGCACTAAGTCCGGGTAAGTATGACTTATTGAACACAAATTTAGAGCAAAAATTTGGATTTTGTCAATATCTGGAGAATGGATAATGCTGAGGGCAACATTTGAAGAATGGATAACACTGTGTGCAACGATATTTGAAGAATGGTTAACACTGTGCAGCAATATCTGAAGAATGGTTAACACTGTGTGCAACGATATCTGAAGAATGGTTAACACTGTGTGCAACGATATCTGAAGAATGGATAACACTGTGCGCAACGATATCTGAAGAATGGATAACACTGTGTGCAACGATATCTGAAGAATAGATAACACTGTGTGCAACGATATCTGAAGAATGGTTAACACTGTGTGCAACGATATATGAAGAATGGATAACACTGTGTGCAACGATATCTGAAGAATAGATAACACTGTGTGCAACGATATCTGAAGAATGGTTAACACTCTGCAATGAAATCTGAAAAATGGGTAACAGTACATATGACATTATCTAGAGGCTAGGCAAGATCTTAAAGATCCCATCACAACACTGTGCACAAGGTGGACATTATCTGGCCAGCAGAAATGTTTTTTACTTTGTTCAGTCACTGATTAACAATTATTATGTTGGGTGATGTGCAGGTAGTGGATTTAGCGACACATAGTGTGTTATGACAGGGGAAGAACCTAAAAGTTAGGATTCTGCATACAATAAAGAACAAATGAGGAGTGAGCGCTTTAATTATCGAAAGATAACTCCAACAAAGGTACTGGCAGTGCTCAAACATAGCCGTATGCAGACGTATGTGCCTAAGGGAGCTTACCGTACCCAAACACGTAGCAAAGAGGGTTAGCTGTGTGAAGAATAGCGCCGTTATAAAGAAAGGGATGGCAGATCTTTTTTGAGGATCTGCCAAGTTCCTTTCTTTCGGGCCTTTCTTTGCTACGTGTTTGGGTACGGTAAGCTCCCTTGGGCACATACGTCTGCATATGGCTATGTTTGAGCGCTGCCAGTACCTTTGTTGGAGTTATATTCTGCATACAGTTTTTTTTTATTGTTTTCTTTTCAGATAAGCTGCTTGCAGAGCTGACGATTTTACAAGGTAAAGATCTCATGGCGATGGACAGAAACGGTAAGCAATTATTTTTGCCTCATCCAGCCTCTTTGTGTTTCTGTTCTGCACCTTTGCCATCTCTTTCTTTCTTTTGATGCAGATGTGTTGTTTTTCTCACTAGCACCTACAGGCATGTTCCTTGCTGGCACCTATTAACATCTTTTCCTCACTAGCACCTACAGACATGTTTTCCCTGGTTACACAAACATGTTGTTTTCCTAACAAACATCTGCAGACATTGTTCTCTTCACTAACAACTCAACTATGTTGCTTTCTTCAGAAACATTCGCAGGTTGGTTTATTGTTTGTTTTTGTTAACACTTGTTATTAACTCAATCGTGACGGAGAATCCTACCTAGAGTAGGTCCCAGGGGCCGGGGCATTTTTAGCCTTTTTTCAAAAATTCATAAAAAAATCCCCCAAAACAATAAAAACATTATTTAAAATTGCTAACTAACTACAATAAATAAAGAAAACTCATTTCTTACCGTGTTTCTTGGACCTTGTTCCATAATTTTGTAAATCCTTTGATGGAAACACAACTGAAGTTGAAGAAATCAAAAAGTCCTCGCCATTCCTTAAACAGTCGGTACGACATTGTTTACTACACGTGCTTGCACGTTTTTCTCTTAGTAATCAATTTCTTGGTTCTTTCAGGCATAAATACTCTTATCTTCATCCACTTTATCACAGTAAATTTGCGAAACAATGTCATTTTCCTCTTTAGCGTGTAATTTGAAGAGTAAATCTAGCATTTCTCAAGTGACAGACCACATGTGAGTACTCGCTTCAAACTCCGCCGAAAACCGGTCTCACTGACAGTTTAAAACACAGAAAAGGGAAGCAACTCGTGAAGAAATGATTCAGCTTTCGATTATAAGAGTTCTTTCCCTTAAAAGATTAGCAGATGAAATTTTCAAAATCATAATTCGAACGGACTTAATCTGGCCCGTAAGGCGGAAACGCATTGCCAATGGAGCGGGCTGTCGGTTTTTTGTACGGTGTCAAAGAGTTAATAAAAACAAGCAACTGCTATTTGGAATGTAAACATTTGTTAAAATTAAAGTCAGTGAACTAGGTATTTTAGACAAATTTGGAAGCAGTCAATGTTTCTGAGCATTACAGTAAAACCCCCATATCAAGACTTCTGAAGATGCACCAAAAGCAGGTCGTAACTAAGAGGGGTCTTAATAGAGAGTACATTTAGTGTAACAAAGGGGGGGGGGCAGTGAAGAGGGAGTTGTAATAGGGAGGGTCTTATTAGGGAGGTTTTACTGTACCTCTTCTTCAGGACTTAAAAAAATGAAGAAAAAATATTGACATTAAGAAGTTATTTGTCTAATACGAATGGGAGGCATGTGTGCCACTTATAGAAAACATAAAAATGACAACATAATTTCATTCTGCCAGGTAAAACATTGTTATCCTAGGACAGAGGACATAGCGATCAGGTCACACTAATTTATAAACTGGCTAGAACAAGCAGATTTTCTTTACGAAATTGTATTAACTCCTGTTTTCTTCTTATTTTAAAAGGAGCAGTTTTAGTTGTGCGTTATTATCCTCTTTTGTGTTCCTGAACCAAAACCGCCCCCCCACCCCCAACCCCCGTCATACAACTGACTCTGTATTCATATTGTGTCACTAGCCCATGTCCTCCACAGTATGCTTACCATTTCTCTCACCAACCCCTGTGGCTTCCATATGAGTTAAAAGAAGGTAGCTGGCAAAAGGTCCAAGAAAAATCATTTCCTGACCATGCTTTTGGTTGTTCCATCCCACTTTTATAGGCCTGCTGAAGACCTTCTGTAAAAAGAAATACCCTGACTGTGCATGCCTCTGAGGGAGAGACTAATTTTGGTAAAGTCTTGGGGGGGGTGGGGGAACAGGGGGCGGAATGTCATGGAACATTGGTCACTGCACTGAGATTGACCAAGTTCATCTATTTTTTTAGACTCAGGGGCATTCTGATCTCATGACAACTTGCAAACTGTGTGTCACAGGCTTCAGCGACCCATACTGTGTTGTGTCACTGGCTGGCAAAAAGGTGTTCACCACCGCTGTCAAGAAGAAAACACTGTTCCCAAAATGGAACGAGACGGTGACCCTCGACATCAATGATGAGGATGCTGTCATTACAATTGTGAGTTGTATGGTGAGACTTTTCACCATCCCTGCTTATGTTTTCATCAGAAATCTATGCAGAAAGCCATGCCTAAAGTAGTAAAAGATGTTTCATTTCCTAGCACAGCAGACTTGTGAATAGCAGATGGTTGAAGTAAGGGACGATTCCCAGTAGTGGAGTATGATCCAGCACTGATTAATTTTCAACATAGACCTACCTTAAAATAAAGGTCACCTGGCTGATGTGCACAGTGGACACCTGCCTAATATTTACAGTGGACACTTGCCTGGTGTACACAGTGGTCACCTGGCTGATGTGTGTCACAACACCCTCCCTCACACCGCAGTCATATTTGTCAGTGACAGGAGGGGTTTGTGGGGGCGTGTTCTTTCAACCAACACTCGTACACAACAACACAAGACCGGCAGTGAAATGAACGAGGACCCAGCCACATATAATTTCTTAACTGCCCGGATTTACTGGAACTCTCTAAATCAACAGAGTTCACTCCTTTGATTACAAAAGTCACTAACAGAACAACTGTCAGGGGCCCGATCCAAGCACCAGATCGGCTCACGTTCTACAATCTCAATTCACTCAGGAAAATTTTACAAACATTCTTAAACCTCACAGCTATCTCTAGACATAATTGCGTCTACATTCACTCCTCCAGCAATCACACCCACCAATTGCACAACAGTATATAGAGCAGAACTTTCTTTTAACCTTGTGATCAATTCCTTCGTGGCTAACAACTCCACGTCATTGCACTTTAAACCGTAAAAGATTATCGTATCTTTCCTTTCATTCAAGCTCCAAATTTGTTACGGGGAAAGTCCCAAATGTTCATATTTCTGACTTCCCTCAACCTCCAAGTTCGTTAGCAATAACAAAGTCCCCAAATGTTTAGTTTGCTCTCAATTTCAGTCTCTGTTAACTTTATATCATAACCGTTTGTACCCTGCTTCCGCGACGGTTGGGGTTCTCGACATACGACTGAAACTGTGTACATTACCGGTTTCCGAATGGTCTCCTACAACACCGATAATCTCTGTGTAGCAAGTTATCGCTGCCCAGGCTGCTGACGCATAGCGCCCCAGCGACACGTGGTCGAACCAAGATGGCGCCAGTCGACGAAGATGCCAAAAGCTCGTCGTGTAAGCTCTCAGCGTGAAACTCACAAATATCCACAATACTTCAAGTGAGGGTGGTACTCCAAAAAAAGACAATTTCTCTTCACCATATCCACCGGAAAATACTCCAACACCGGTCTTCACTATATCCACCGGAAAATACACCAACACCGGTCTTCATTATATCCACCAGAAAATACACCAACACCGGTCTTCGCTATATCCACCAGAAAATACACCAACACCGGTCTTCACTATATCTACAGGAAATTACACCAACACCGGTCTTCACTATACAGGAAAAGA
The DNA here is from genome assembly GCA_004794575.1 of Lanistes nyassanus. Classification (NCBI taxonomy): domain Eukaryota; kingdom Metazoa; phylum Mollusca; class Gastropoda; order Architaenioglossa; family Ampullariidae; genus Lanistes; species Lanistes nyassanus. Next base: position 292,946 of record SMGT01001675.1, on the reverse strand, counting down.
CTCCACCAATTTAGGAGACACCCTCAGCACTGCAGAGGACACTCTCGGGTTCTCTCAGGAACACAACTCCCCCTCCTCCACACAGAACCACTCTACCTCTCTCTCTCTCTGCCGCCTTTTTTCTCTCTCCGCCAACCCAAAACCTCCCTCACACTACTCAGTTTCTCCCTCCAGTACCTGACCAGTACTCATCACTCTTTTTCCGTCCTCACCCATACTGGCAATCGCCCATACACCATGATGATGTGAACACAATTCTTGTACTCAGACAACCAGCTCAGAAACTAACTTACAAGCTGAACACAATGCTCGCATATAGATAGTCAATTCCGAAATTAACTTACAAGCAAATAAAAAGGAAATATATATAAACTGTCACAGTCAACCCACAACACCTCATAACACTTACACTCAAAAGTCACGCGCATTCGCGTCCGTGACAATGTGCACAGTGGACACCTGCCTAATATTTACAGTGGACACTTGCCTGATGTACACAGTAGACACCTGGCTGATGTGCACAGTGGACACCTGCCTAATATTTACAGTGGACACTTGCCTGATGTACACAGTGGACACCTGGCTGATGTGCACAGTGGACACCTGCCTACTATGGACAGTGGACACATGGCTAATGTGGACAGTGGATATTTACCTAATGTGGACAGTAGACAACTGCCTACTATGGACAGTAGACATTTGCCTAATGTGGAGAGTGGACACCTGCGTGATGTACGACCACCAATACCAACAGAAGCAAATTTGTTCTGTATATGCCAAATCTAGTGCATGTGCATGTATTCCTTGTCCGTTCAGACAATCTGGCTCGATCAGTTTTGGCATCATTCTGCTGATGGCTGTCATGTACTGTGCAGGGGACACACTTTCAAGTTAAGATTTCAAGTTTTGTAAACTGTAAGTTGTCTAGCTCAGTGTCGTCATGAAAGGAGACAAAATCTGAGTTGGGTTTCACAGGCGTAGCGAAGCTAGCGAAAATAGCGAATCTAGGGTAGTGCGTTTCATGCTGCTACGATATACGAAACTAGCAGCTGACGTACCAAGAAAATAAGAACAAGAAAATACACATTTCTTTATCCACTCAGCACTTTGGGTCACGGTACAGCACTGTGACAAGAAAATACACATTTCTTTATCCACTCAGCACTTTGGGTCACGGTACAGCACTGTGACAAGAAAATACACATTTCTTTATCCACTCAGCACTTTGGGTCACGGTACAGCACTGTGACAAGAAAATTTGTCTTTCTTTAGCAATACTTAGTATGACCCAAAGTGCTAATTTTCAATTAGCAATCCCTAATTTGTATTTTTTGTTTGTCTCGTCTGTTCAAAGTGTGCATATTAATGTGATTTTTGTACATCAAAGTCTTCAGATTATCGTTACTTATTATTACAGAATATTTTCGAAAAGGATGTGGTTTCTTTATTACTTATTATTACAAAATGTTTTTGACAAGGATGTGATCTTATTAGTTATTACAGGATGGTTTGACAAGGATGTGATCTCATTATTATTATTATTACAGGATAGTTTTGACAGAATGTGATCTTATTGCTTAATATTACAGGATGGTTTTGACAAGGATGTGATCTCCTTATTACTTATTATTACAGGATGTTTTTGACAAGGATGTGATCTCCTTATTATTATTACAGGATGTTTTTGACAAGGATGTGATCTCCAAAGATTTTCTGGGCAAAGTCAGTCTAAGCAGCAACAAGCTGAAAGAGTTATCTGTCAAGGTAAATTCCTTTTTAAAATGCAGAAGAGACGAGGGGTCATGTTATTTACATGTATATGAAATGCACTTTGGCAGAAAACTGATATTTTGGTACAAACTTATAGAAAAAAGATAAAGTGTCATGTTACAGAATATAGTTGGATGGCAAACAAGTTTGACATAGCACATTGAGGTAGATCCAGGTACCTGTTCATAAAGGTGGGCGGTAACAAGCTGCATTTCTCTCTGATAGGAAACAGCAGAATGGTTTCAGCTGGAGAGGACAAAAACTGGAATGATCCAACTGAGATGTCATGTGATCTCTAAAGACACACTGGTTTGTCTTTTTTGCTTTTTTCTCATCTCAGTTGCCAGCAGATAGCCCTTATTGGTGGATCTCATCCCTGTGTCTGTCACATTCTTCTTTCAAATTTAAAAACAAAACAATTTTTTGTTGGTTTTTACAAAGATGTTCGTCTAGTGCCTGGTATCCTGGTCAGAGCTGCCAACCCTTATGGTCAGGGTTTAGTTATTAACTGGGTGTAAGAAATAACGGCATGTGCTACAGACAATAAACAGATTTTAATAGTAAACAAATGCTGAATAAAATCTTTATTAACTTAATCTTTGCTGTCTTCTCAAAGTTAGCTAAAATCCAGCAGCAACAAGGTAACTGAAATCCACTGTGCACAAAACTCACCTTGTGTACTGTCATGTACGCCATTTTGATCAACTGAGGGTATATTTGGAAATCCGTATGAGTTTTCCAAACAAATCTCAATTCATGGTCACATGAATGTAAGCCGTGGCCTGCAGCTTGGACAAAGCAATCGCTCAGATGTGCACAACTGGCACTCATTAATACAGTAGAACCTCCCTATTAATACCTCCCTGTTTACAAACCCCTCCTAGGTAAGACTGAAAGTGCAACATTTTTCAAAAACTCGTTCTGGGTTACACTAAATGTACTCGCTCTTAAGACCCTCTCAGTTAAGACCTGATTCTGGTGCATTTTCAAAAGTCTTAACAGGGAGGTTTTATTGTGGCTAAACATCCTGTACATGCTAAATGTTAAATGAATGTTTGCATGAATTTTTACAAATCTTGTCAAATGCTACATATTAAAATAATTGTTTTCCATAGAGATTTAAACATAAATGTCCAGTTAAAAATCCTCCTTTTTTTCTAGCGATCACTGAGGGAGCCAGCAGCAAATGATGTTTTTGAAAAACCAAGCTCAGTAAAGGTAAAAAACTGCAGTTGGGTCTGCTGTCTACACAGTTTGATCCCCCTTTCTATTCACGCATATTATGTCACTTATTCCTTGTTTGTGGAAGAATAACTGGCCTGTTGTACCCTCTGAAATCTGTTTCAAGATACATATATGCCAAAAAGGTTAAAATTGCTCTGTGGTGGGACAATTTTGGTAAGTTCCTGACCCATCTTGTGACTACAGTAGGACTGGTGGTGTCAGTATCAACTCATGCCATCTAACCCAGACCAAATAAGAATTGGTGTTGTCAGTATCAACTCATGCCATCTAACCCAGACCAAATAAGAATTGGTGTTGTCAGTATCAACTCATGCCATCTAACCCAGACCAAATAAGAATTGGTGTTGATATCCTCTCATGTGATGCTGACTTTCTGTTCTTGTTCAGCCAGCTAACTCCACTCGTGTAGGCAGATCCTCTACACCATTCACAGCCCCTGGCATCAAGGGCTCACCAAATGGCTATGCTGAGGAGTTGGATGTTCCCCCAGTACAGGAGTCGCCTCCCTTGCGCAGGTCAGCTTCCGACATAGCAGTCAATCAAATGGATGCTGAGAGCCTGACTTCACCACTGTCACAGCCTTACAACTCCCTGCTACCGCAAAGAACATCTTCTCGAAGATCGAGTGGCCAAGGCGTAAAGTCAACTCCCTCGTAAGTTGCCATTGTAACAAACGTAGTCAGGATCCTAGGGAAAACAGTAATGGCTGTGACATCACCTTCTATTGTCAGGCATAATTCATGGCCAAAGGCATTTGGGATTTAGACAACTGCACCTTTAAAAATCTGTCCAGATTCACGCACTCTTTATATGTGTCATTACAAAGCTGTTGTCAGACACATGGTCTATGTTGTCATCATCAGACATGTAATCTAATGAGCACCTCTGAATATAGGCTGAGGTGTGTGCAGCAGAAATGCCAGGAAAATTAACTTTCTGCAAGGTGTTATGTAAGGAAAAAGCCAAGAAAAACAGAAAAAGACAAGGTGAAAAATGAGACGCATACAGTGGACCCTGTGAACACCTATGGGGGAGGGTCAAACTGCCCTGTACTTGCAGGTCGCCTTTACTTCCAGGGACACTGAAAAGACTGAAAAACAGAAAGCCCCTCACCCACATGGTTCTGGAAATGGCTAAACTGTGCAACTTGTAATTGTTATTTACTCCTCTGAGTGTTTCACTGTTAGAACTTAAAACTGATGTTGACATCAGACGGCAGTTAATGCAGTTTATCGTCTCCACTTCATGCGTACACAAAAGAAGCCTGAAATTCTGGACTGACCTTTGCCTATTGGTGAAATATAAAGGTCGTTCAAATTGAAATTGAAAGTAACGGCTGCTGATAGAAGTTCTTACAGTAAAACCTCCAAAATACGACTTTGAAAACACAGCCAAAATCAGGTCTTATAGTGGAGGGGTCTTACAAGGGAGGACTGGTTGCACTGAACCGTTAGTACACCATGTAGGTACATGTACGGTGATGGATGGGGGCAGAAACACATCTGCGTGTATGTTATCATGGCAACTTGTTTTGAAATTGTTTTTTATTTACCACTGAACTACACCTTAAAATATTTTTTCTTGCATCTCAATTACTGAGATCACACATTAGTGTGACGCAGCTCTCTAGCTGCTAACTACCCCTCGCAACTCGCACAGTTTACATTGGATTAAACATGTCAGGCACTGACTGACTGGTGAATTGGCTGAAACAAACGCTTAAACACAGAATATGAAATAAGACTTTCAGGAATGAAGTACAGCAAAATCTGTAATATAATCTATTTGTCCTTCTGTGAAATGTCGAAAAGACACACAAGTCGTATATTGTACAAAACCGTCACTTCCTTCAGCCCGTTAGGCATAAAGTCATAAATGGATGTCGGATGCAATATTTGTTGCCGACACCCTTTTGTTGCTTCTTTGTTAGGAGCACTTTCAATCTCTTTTCTAGATTTAAAACAGTTCTTTCGTGCTTCTCAAGGGATCTGGGGTCAACATTTAGCATTTCTCAGTGAACATCTTTGCAAAAGAAGTCTAACCTTTTTCCGCTCAACCAGGAAAAGTCGTATACTGTGCAAAAGCTTTCATCGGTCAGGGAGGGAGTCGTAAATGGGAGGTGGTTTATATAGTAAATGGTCTCCGTCAAATTTTTGGGGCTGTGTGTTGGAGGAGGTCATATATGGGAAGGTCTTATAAGGGAGGTTTTACTGTATATCAAAAACACACAGCCCAGTCACATTTAAAGTTTGTTACATATAGCAAAATGGATTGGGTGGTGATATTGGGGCTACTGTGGTCAGGTGGAAGTCTTTGCACTCATATGGCATAGATCTATGCATGATGTTGACTGCGCACAGATATTGGCATGTTTCAAAAACTATTGCTAATAAACTTAGACACTTGCAGTAATACACTTAATTTTTTTGGAAAGATCAATTCTTGGACTTAAAAATTCTTAAAGAATTTTTATTGGAAGTTTAAATATTACTTACTGTTGGGTGTCCAATGTTGTTACTGTCTGCATGAAAAAAAGTCAAATTTCGCACGTTACTGCTTGCCCGCTTTTGGCATCTCTAAACTGCATATTATCGCTTTCTGGTTGTGAATAAAATCCAAGATATAGTAAATTCTCTGAACTTTTGTCCTAAATTATATTTCAAGTATCTTTTTCTCCCAAATTTGATTTGATTTGAAATTTTCTTTTCCATCCTTCAGCCATTTCCTATGTAACTGTCCTGGTAAGCAAGTACTCAGCAAAAACTATCAGCAAGCTGAATCTAAATTTTAAAAACTTATCAAACAGTGCAGGAGATATAACCGATGATTCAGGTTTCCAATGATACCAGGATGAGTTTTCTTTCACTGTGAAGTGCGTCTGCAGCATTTTTTGGAAACTGTTGAAACATACATTTTGATGTGCCGTGAAGGGTAAATGCAACTGTTGGACTGATGTATCAATGTGAGTGCAGAGAGTTAAGCTGCATATAGCTAAATTAAATAATACCAAAACTAGCATTCACTTTTCAAGTTTTTAAAAAAATAAAATGAAAGATGTATTTCTTGTTTTTATGATAGTGTATTGTACTGCAAATGACAAGAAATTTGTTGGTTTAAACTTTAAAATACTATATTTTGATTAACTTTTTATAAAATGGCTGCTTTAAAATGTAATTATTTGTTCAGGCCATCGAATTTTAACTTTTATTTCAACCTGTGGCAGTACACATATTTTTGAGCCAAAACTGTGATTTGATTGATTCATAACTGGTGCAAGTGAAAATCATATTTAACCAATCCTTAGTTTGTTTTTAAACCAATAGAAGTAACACATTGTTTTGTACAAGTATGTGATTGTCTTAACTAAACTTTACCTTAGATCAGAGTGCATTTTAAAAAATTTGTCCATTGAACAAGTGAGTGTAGCTGGACCATAGTTTTCAGTTGTGTATTTATCAGGATGTCAGACCTTTTGGCTTGTTTATTTACAATTTAAATTTAATTTAAATTTAATATCCTCCAGCATTAAACCATTAAAGGTTTTCACTTTAATGATTCTATAATGCATGTGCTCATGCTCTTCATGCATGCCAAGAGTCCAAGACCATATATGGGTGTCTGCTGTCCACAGTTGACAAGTTTCTGCCTATCAAATATTGTTTTGTCTTGAAAACTAATTTGTGCATGGTCAAACTGTCTGTAAATGTGAGGTGTCCATTTATTCAAGGGAATGTAATTGGCAGGATCCAATGTAATAATATAGTAAGAAATATTTTCATCTGTACACCAAAAAATAACAGTCAAATGATGAAGACAAAAGGCTGAGGTCACACCCTGTGCACACAGAGCTACACTTACATGCATCACCAAATACCGTCAGTTTTATCCAGGAGCACTTGTCATTGTGGGTGTTTAAGTCATTTAAACTAGTACCCATGGATGTGGACTTACCAGTTTGTCGAAATCATCGCATATCAAGCATTACTGTTTCTTCACTAGGTTGAGATCTGTGGAGATGAGGCAGAAGGACCGCGGAGACACGGTGTCATTAAGTATGTGAATGTTTGTCAAATGCTTTTTCACTGGTACATTTTTTTGACTATAGGTCTCTTTCGAAAGCCTAGTCGAAGACTTCTTATCTTGCTGTGATATGACTGGGTTTTTAATGCCTCATACCTGCACAGTCACCCCTCTAATCATGTGCTGACAGAGCGAATGGAGTTGCAAATATTTATAAGATCAGCCGTTTCAATGCCCTGAGCATGCTTTCCTCCACCATATCAGTGAGGGACTGTAAAATGTGCAGTTATTATAGAATATAAGCATAATATTTTATTATAGAATATTATTATATTATAGAATATCAGCGTGTAACAGAAAAAAATCAAAGTGTAGGAGGAGATCAAGTACAGCATTGTAGCACTGTCAACATACTTGCATGGCTGCCCGTGTAGACATGCAGACACTCCTACATACGATCTCACTCATCCTTCTGTCTTTCCCATGCCCTTGTTTTTTCTTTCTCTCATTTTTTCTGTTCCACTATAATACAGCCTAAGCTGTTGGCATGGTATTAACCACAAAACAACCAACCCATCCCTCTGTTTCCCTAATCGCTTTCTTGCAGCTGCTTGGATTTGCTTTTGAAAATGTTGACGTCATATCATTAGATACGCTTGTCTGGTTAGAGAGGCACTCACGTTGTTCTTTATGGACGCACAACTCACTGAATAGAGCTGGCACTCTAGTGGAGGAATCTGCACTTGATGCCAGGCTAGCATTTTATGTGGGCTGAGTACTTTGTAAGTGGCTACCAGTCTGTGAAGGCTATATTCTTTATGCAGGGCTCATTTTTTTTAAGGGCAGCACACTTCAGCATGGGTTTAGCATGTTTTATGTCTATTGTTAACTTCCTGGCACTGTAGCCTCACTTTATTTGTTCTTTTGGCCTAAGCTATAGTCTGTGGAAATTCCAGTTCTGTCAGTTACAGTTTGCTGCAGGAAGAGGAATTTTTTTTAAAGATACGGTGAACTTCAAGATGCACAATTTCACAGTTTTTATATCTCAAACCAATGGAAAATCATGTTTATTTTATGACCTTTTAAATTATATACATGTAATTGTGTCTCATTAGAAAACTGATGTGCACCTTGAGGTATGCCAGCTGAGTAGATTGCACCTTGAGGTATGCCAGCTGAGTAGATAGAAGATGAGTGATGTCTGTTAGCTTGACATTGCACTTTCTGATACTAACCCCAGATGAGAAAGACGAACACAACACGACTGTGGAGACAGTTGGTAAGATATAGATCCGTTTGTACATTTCATTGATAATGCTAGCTCCTGTTAACACTGCTGTCCACTGTTCACACACTGATCAGACTTAATGCTTTATGTCCAGTATCACGCACAGCAGTGTTTATGCTTTGTTGGCTTGGCTTTGTGCCCTTGACTTTGTGTTGTAATTCAGCTGGAGTTGTTTTTGCCATGTTCTGCTTTGTGGGCTTTCATTCTGCGCTTTTTTTCCTTTGGATGACTGCTGGCTTTTGTTGTGATGTAATTGTGCTGTGTTTCAGTTTGTGAGTCTAATAATTTGTCCAGGATAAATAAGATATACAGAACTTTATATATAACAGACAATATATCTAATTCAAGCGTACATATTAGACAGACTATGGGCTGTTTTTACAGTAAGCTCATACTGGTAGGATCCTAAAGTGATCGTACAAAATTTTCAACAGAAGATTGCTGCCACATTCCTAGCTGTTAATAAAAGATATAATCAGGGAGTTTGGTTGAGCCATCAGCTCCAAGTTATTTCAAGAATAGCGTGTAACATGAAGGGTTCAAGGGTTCATGCACTGAATCCTGTATTTTGATAGGTTTATACTGGATTGTATTTAAGTTATTGAAGATGTGAGTAGGAAAAAAAGCTTCTGGTAGCAAATGGCCAGAACTTTGAGGGTAATTTACACACAAAATTTCAAGAATAACGAACAGAGTTCAAAGCCCTGGGTCACCATAACACACAGATTTAAGAACTGAGTTATTGTGACAGATTTTAAAACCCTGAGTCACCTTGACACAGATGCTTTTAGGTTTGGCCAAGTAACACCAGAAGGTGCTTTTTAACACAATGACCATCACATTTTAGGCTAGATGGTCATTTTGACCCTTGGTTTTAAAAAAATTACAGAAGCACTGACAACCTTTTGATGCAGTTTGTAAATGTATTGCAACCTTTGTATGTGTGTTGTAGCCTGTAAGCGTATTGCAGCCTGAATGTAAGTTTATTGCAGCTTAAGTGTTAGTTGCAGGCTGAGTGTAAGTGTATTGTAGTCTGAGAGCAAGTGCATTATAGTGTGAGTGTAAGTGTATTTTAGTCTGAGTATAAGTGTATTGTAGTGTGAGTGTAAGTGTATTGTAGTCTGAGAGCAAGTGCATTGTAGTCCGAGAGCAAGTGCATTGTAGTGCGAGTGTAAGTGTATTGTAATCTGAGAGCAAGTGCATTGTAGTGTAAGTGTATTGCAGCCTGAGTGTAAGTGTATTGTAGTCCAAGTGTAAGTGTATTGTAGTCTGAGAGCAAGTGCATTGTAGTCCGAGAGCAAGTGCATCCCTAATAGCACACTCATATAGGGCCGACATCGGGCGGACGTGTCAGGCCACGTCGGCCGCATATAGGCGGCTCACATCAGTCCTACGTAGGCAATGAAAATGGGATTCGCGTCGGCCCTACGTGCGATCCTATATCGGCTCGACGTCGGGAGGATGTGGGGAGCGTGTAAGCCCCAGATAGGCGATGTATATCAGCCGGACATCGGCCCGATATTGGTATTCTATATAGGATCTATATCGGGAGGATATGGGTGGCATGTAAGACCTAGATAGGCTAGATATATTATATATAGGTTCAATATAGGCTTCCCACATGCATCCCACTTACCCCAGTGTGCACCCCCACCCCTTTTATGCTTCCATATTTCTTAGCATTCCCTGCAAATGTTCTCTCTCTCTCTCTCTCACACACACACAGAGAATACTAGTTTATTTCAAAACTCTTTTATTCCATTGTTTGGAATGCAGTTCAAAAATATATACCGATACATTTTTATGGTCCATCATTTCTTTTAAATAGGCTGAAAACTGCACCACGTCGCTCAACATTGCAGTTAAATTTGTACAAAACTTTGGCTTAAAAACCAGATTGAAATATAAAACAAAAGCAAGTTTTCAATGTACAATAAGCCAAATCTATGATTAGATGACTGTTGAATGTCAGAGCTCAAAGGCTTCAATTGACTGGGATGGCCATATTAGGACCGAAAAAGTATAAAAGCATCAAACAGAACAATTCTCAACTAAACACTGTGAATATACAAATATTTAATGTAACAGAGCAATGGTTGTCCGCAAAATCTCCTAAAGGGAAACTTAGAAGGGCCACATTAAGCCAAATACTAGTTTATTGCAAAACTTACTTTTATCCCAATGTTTGGAATGCAGTTCAAAAATATATACGGATACATTTTTATGGTCCATCATTTCTTTTTAATAAAAGGCTGAAAACTGTGCAGCACGTCGCTCAACATTGCAGTTAAATTTGTACAGAACTTTGGCTTAAAAACCAGATTGAAATATAAAACAAAAACAAGTTTTCAATATACAATAAGCCACATCTATGACTAGATGTCTGTTGAATGTTAGAGCTCAAAGGCTTCAATTGACTGGGATGGCCATATTAGGACCGAAAAAGTATAAAAGCATCAAACAGAACAATTCTCAAATAAACACTGTGAATATACAAATATTTAATGTAACAGAGCAATGGTTGTCCGCAAATTCTCCTAAAGGGAAACTTAGAAGGGCCACATTAAGCCAAATACTAGTTTATTGCACTACTAACTTTAATCCCATGGTTTGGAATGCAGTTCATCATTTCTTTTTAATAAAAGGCTGAAAACTGTGCAGCATGTCGCTGCAACTAAGGGAAACTTAGAAGGGCCACATTAAGCCAGCCTGTAATCATGCCCACCCCACACCCCAGAAAATCCCTAAGCAGAAGTACTGATCAGCTATGATGTCAGGGTACAGCTTTCTGGCACTCTGAAACAAACAAAAGAAATCACTGAGGTGTTATACAACAAGTGCAATATATCATATTCAAGACAATAAGGCTGCTTTAGGTTTTGTAGGAGTTGCCCATAAAAAATTCTTACTTTGATGCATGGCCATTTATTATTTAAATTGGAAAAGCCAGCTCTTTTAAGGTCCACATCACTGAAAAAAAATAAAACTATGCACAAATGTCACCTTTAGATTCATAAAAGTTATCTTTCAAAATATGTAGATTACTGCACTTGTGGTAGACTGCAAGCAGCATTTATTACAGGCGTGCCAAAATCTGTCTCCATGTGTTTACAATGCTGAATGGTATCAAAAGATAACCTTATTATGAAAATAACTATATGCATCTGCAAAGAGAGCAGAAGCCCCTCCCTCCAATGTTCTAGGATTTTTTCAGATGGTGTGGATATATGTCCATTATCATCATGTTCATGCCAGGTTAGTTTCATTAGGTCTTTAAAAAGTTTTTTCAGTTTCACTTCTGCCATGATGGCCATGAGTACAGATCAAGTGAATGGTTCAATCATTTGACAACTGGACAATTTGAACAAACCATGTGCTGAATAGGGTGATAAAGCTGACAAATTTTTGTCGTTATTGTTGTCCCCCCCCCCCCAACCAGGAAATTTTTTTTTGGGGGGGGGGGGGTTGGGGGAGGTAGGGAAAGCAATATTCTGAAGAACTCTGCTACTAAAATGAGAAAACTCCCAACTCTTGACGATCGACTGTATACCCTCGATCCCACGGTTGCTTTATTTCTCTTCAGATGATATTAAAATGTTTTATTAAATATTATTTTTTCTTACTAAGTTATCCTTAGAAATGATCAGTTTTGAATTCAGACAATTAAAGTATAAAAAATTAGCATTTTGTGCGTTCAAAAAGGTTTTCAACTAGAAGAGTTGTACCAATGTACTGGTAGTACTTTTTTTGTTTTTGTTGCAAATTCACATTAGATTTAACAGATTACTTGGCCAATTTTCCATTTGACATATCAAAGCTTACCATAAATTGATTTGGTCAGAAGCTGGAGTTCTTAACTTCTTTTACCCTTCAGGCCAAAGAAGTTGTATTGTCTGGTCAGCTGGTTTGATACCACTGTTTCCATGATTCGTCGCACAGTCTTTTGGATCTCTTCCTCCAATGGAAGATAAAAATCGCATCTGGAAATAACAAAGGTTTCTGATATTAACATGAAGCCTTTGAAACTAATTTTGCTAACAAAACTAACTTAGAAATATTTAACTGGTACTGGAAGTCCTTTTCAAATGTCAACAGGTT